>CM023200.3:639242-1073076 GCA_004115045.4 Sinella curviseta | reverse complement strand
CATACACGGGGAGATCTAGAACTCAAGTGAACAAGTGGGGAATGCGTAAATTAAAGTCTTGGAGGACTACACTCCGTATTTTTGTGCAATGTGTTTCGGCTCGTGTGGACATGCGGGGATAGTTGGTATGATTCCAGGGAAACTGTACAAAAAAATTTGATCGAATGTCGCAAGTCGTTCAAAAGTTATAGGAGATTAAAATTGTTCCACTACTTCTGATAATACCTTCGTATGATACGTTCATATCGAAACATCTTAAAACGTTTAATTAAACCCTGTATACTTCAACGATTGGCACTTGCATGTTTTAAAGAACCACGTTACAATAGGAACAATGGCTCTGACATCGTACACAAATTATAACTAAGCGTGATCAATTTTCGTGTGTAGCTGCCTCTGGACCAAACGGATTTCATCATTTTTACTATGAGCAAATTAAGCCAAAGTATTTTTGGCATTGTGTGTTAAACAAGGTCTGATTATCTCATTTCAAGCTAAACTAAGCTAGCTTTTGTTACTTACTGCTTCGCAACAAAATTAATTTTGCAGAAGCGACGAAAGTAACACATTTTAGCATTCAGATATTGACCAATTTGTAAATTTCATGTCGTTTCAACATTTGTTCGTTATGCACTTCTCTAGCTGTCTACTCCTTAAAATACGTGTGAAAATATTTATCAGCTCACTGCGCCCTCCATCATAGTGGAAGTCCATCACTCTAACATTTATTAGTCCACTCCTGATATCAAACCATCATTTTTATGTGTTTTGCAATGTATATATTAATTGGTGCTGCGAGATCCAACCATGGTATCAACGATTTCATGACGCGCCGACATTATTCGCGCGAAATTATTTTTTTACATATAAACTTGGTGTTTGAGCAATTCTCCTAAGAGAAAAGAGCGAAATTATTTTGATGCTTTACTGGTTCATTTATTACTGTAGTAGAGTAGTGTGGTAGATTTCAATACCGTCGCGTTATGGTTACGAATTGTCACGTTTGCGTATACGTCATTCGTTACAATAGTTAACCGACGTGTTACTCCGAGTTCCCCGAAATAATTTCAACGTATGTATTTCTCCAATCAGACCGAACTGTTTTAATGCTTGTGATGTCACAGTGCAAAATCTTTTCGGAACTGTTTTAGGTAGTTATCATGACTAAAGAAGTACTTATAGCAGCAGTTATCTTTGAGTACGTGTTTGGTCTGGAGACGAATGTATTCGAAACGAACCAAACAGTTCAATGGGATAGACACACGACTAAATTGTGGTAGCAACCAAAATGGTGCCTCCAAAACAAAGTAGTGTAGTGATCACAAAAGACACAAAAGAACAAAATATCCTATACGATTGGATGGAGCAGAAACAAAGTTTTGAGAATCGAGAAACAAAAGAAAAATACATGTTATATCAGTCCGGCTGATTACGATACTGTATGATTTCAGCTTCTTTTTGGCACGCAGTTTCAATAGTTCTGCTTCTCAATTTTCGGGGTAATTTCCGCCATAAATATTGCTGCATTTCTAAATTGCATGGCCTACCTAAATAACATTTCTAGTTACACAGAAGAATATTATTAATTATAAGCATTGGTAATTTACAGGATTCAAAAAGTGTTTACTGTGGCAGTTAGTTATGCCGCGTCTTTAAAATTGTAGACAAGCGAATTCAGAAAAAAATTAAATCTCACTGAAAGGCAGCTAAATACATGCATTAGCCAATTCCATATGTTAAAAGCGAAAGTAAACTGAATGACCTTAGGATGATGTTTGAATGATAACTACATAAAATGGTACGATATACGAATTCTCATCTTATAAGTGGAAACAGTTAGCTACGTTTATCCCAGGAATATTTTAATATTGATCGCGTATAGATGCCACTCTCATTTGTGACCACATCTGGTGACATGTATGCTCATTTATAGGTCAAGCCTTGATTCATTTTTAGGATCTATATTATCAAAGAAAATAAGTAAGATTCCATTAGTACAACTGTCGACACTTCAATGTTTAAATCAGCGGTACGTCCCTGCACATTGGATTATTAGAATATTAAGCATTGAAACATTGGTTTCCTGAAACAGGAAAATTTAGAAAAAAAACTGCATCTTTTGAAAAATTTGATTCACAGAGAGAATTCGCAAACTTAACACTGATTACGAAACAATGTAGTTTTGTTGATCTATTAAATGTATGAAAGAAAATTGTTTTGACATTTGCAATTTCTGTCATAATAAAAAACAGAACACTGCCATTTTAATACGCGTCAACAATATACTGCTTCTCTGCTTATGTACGAATGGCGTCTAAATAGATTGTTTAGAAAATAATGGGTTTAATTTGGATATTTCGGTCTTATTTTTCTACTCATCATACGGTAGTGTACCGATACTGGAATAAACGGGTCATAGTTGATGATAAGGCATAATAGAGAGTACACAAAGTCTTCATCTATCTCGTTGATTTTCTGGTGACATGAATACAATTTTTGCTCAGCTATGTCTTAGCCTGCAGTGTTGCGGAAGACATTCTGAAGCCCTTCGGTTAATTTGGCCGACGTTAAGGTTACAGGAGATAGAAATATGTACGAAAGGGGCTGAAACATTACTTCCCGAAGTAATATGATCCGCTTTCAATACCATAGCTTGAGCTACAGACCTATCATGCAGCATGCAATTATTAACGTGTGTGCTGTCGCGGACAGCTAAATCCTTTGAAGAAATTTTTCAGAGCTCAATATTGTGGTGGCGGGACAATGAGTTTTGGCAGTCATTTTTTATTAAAATGATTAATGCAAGCGGACGTAGATGGAGAGAAAATAATAGACTATGTTTTGTATATACAAGCAATTCATTAGTTGTATAAACTTTGCGTGATATATACTCATGTAGTTAAAATTTACAAATTGATTTGCATATTATTACAAGTTACAATACTCTACAAACTAGGAATGATCCTCATCGTCATTTGCCCTTCATATCTGCTTCAGTCAATTATATCGACAACTACTAACGCCGCTCCTAATTAAATGTATATCTGTAGCTGCGGATATGTAAGGTGATCGTTTCAACTGCTTCGGGCTGTTTTTGTTTCATTGCATTCGGTTTGTAAATTTGAAGGAAGGAAACTATAACATTTACATTTACCATAGGAAGTGCGAGGCAAGACTCGAAGTGAAATGTACTCACATGCGTTAAAAATTCAGTAATATTTTATGTATCATTGAGATAATTCTCTTTGAAAGCAAATAAAAATATTATGGTTCCATTTGTCTAGTTCCCGCTGATGGGCTAACTGGAGGGCAAGCATGTTTTTAAATAACTTCAACAATAAGTCGTAGCTTTGAGTGCCGCTAAAAATTCCATAATCTTTCTAAATGTGTTTGTAAAATACCATCCTAATCAAGGGCATATGAGAGGAAACATTTTGAACTGATTGTTTCAAAGGGTTTGTAATTTTAGTTACTAGAATTGTGCGATAAAAATAAAACGTGTAAATCTTGTAAAAGAAGACATTTGTTTGCTGAACGAAGGGCAGTTTTAGTTTAGATGCCTTTGAGGCTATATGATAGAAAGAGTTTTGAAAGTAGCAGTCTGTCTCATATAATTAACTTTCTGAGCTGGTAGTTACCATGTCTACTGGCGAATAGAATGGAGATTTAGAGACCTCAGGTGTCCGTCCATTGCGAAATATGCCACTTACAGAACTCAACGTTGTAGCTTACGCATATGATAATTGCGATTCATGTGCGTGACATTAAAGTACAAGAATCTCCAGGCATCTTCGTTAACCTCTACACGATAACTTAGTTTGTAGTCTAAAGCAATGAGGAGTAGTTGCAGTACGTATTCTCCATGTAGCCTCCAAAAATGTATTTGGCGGTTTAAATGCTTAATATATTTTATCAACAGTTTAGAATATATCTATCACATTACATATATATCACCAAGGCAAATTGACTGTAGATAAACATAGGAATCTCTAGAGTAAGTCATAACTCTTCCATGAACAGTCTTGTGGATTTTCTATCTGTATTTGGTTCCATCAGACAATCCGAAGTCCAAGTTTGACCATTCTTTAGAGTCGTTTGCTGTTTTGCGACTCGCAGTAAATTTACATTCCAATACATTTTTAATTCTTTTGTACCTCTTAATTATCCGATTACTTTTTGGAGTATTTAAGCTACGTTATTTTGAGTTAGCCTATTTGATTGAAATCGTATGTCAATTATGTTAATATTTGCTCAAACAGAAGTTATCCAATTCATTGTGCATTGTCGACAATTAAAGTTGTGGCCAGTTCTTGATCAGCGATTAATTGAACCTGACCATCATGTTGAAATGAAACTGATACTTCACTGCGGTTTCATAAGCGTTATTTGCTTTGACGTTGTTGTGTATACGATTGAAACGCTTGCAAGGAATGTTATAAAGTAGCACATATTAATTCTTACCTTGCGTGCATCTAATAATCATCATTGTTCCAAAGCCAGGTATGTTTCGGAACTTTGATTTATATAATAAATAAATATGTGCAGTAGAAACTATAATGAATAGAGAAAATGAGGACGGTGTGTATATGAAATTCATGACTCAATGTTCAACACTTAATTCTTTCATGTCACACTACGATGCTACAGTCGTGCAATAACCACTTGTACCTGTTATATAGGCAAATCCTCTATCTCATAATCTCTATGATATAACAAGGAGATAATTTTGCTGAGCCCAGAACCGTCTTTCAATTTATTATATAAAAGAGCTGCATAAGAATAACGTAGGACAAAAATGATACGCGAAGAAAGCTCTTCATTTTATTTCGCCTTTTTTGTGTCGCGACCATCTAGAAAAAAATGATGCGGATTTCGGCGCCATAAAAATTAGAGGTATTTTAGCAAATTGCATATATTTTTGAAGGGCGTTGAACAAATCTACGAGGCTGCCACACATCTTCTGGTATAATATTCAGTTGGAATTATTGAATTTATCTAATATTTGATGTGTAAATTGCGATCGTATGTTTTGTGCTCCCATTGGGCCCCTAAATTTATGATTTGAATTATACAATCACTCAAAATTGCAATATATCATAGATACACCTATAAATATGCATGAGTGAGGAAATGTATGCTTATCTCAAGAAAAGTTAATTTAAAGTTTTGTTTCTTGCATTGCCATACGATCGGAGTTCAAATTAACGACAAAACAGAAGGCAGAGGTTGATCTTATATGTTCCGACGATGTGAATACAGAATGCTACGGCTTTTTAATTTATGGCGTGCTCGGTATCAAACAATAAATCAATCCCATTAACTATTCTGACAGCTCAGAAATGATTCCGTGACCCTTCATTGATAACTGTGTCATGCATGGAAATAGTGCTAACCTGCAGCCGGTTATTATCATGTCATGTAAAATAAGAAATGGTACGCCATAATTTGCTTTAATACATTCAGTAGTATGTAATGTACAGTTAAATATTGCGTCAATTTACTAAGAATTCAAGGATTTAGAGGAAGAATTCACAGTAACAGGGTTAAGGGAATAATTTTTGAACTCAATTCCCTGGTGAGGGTTTCACCTCGCACATTGCACTGAGTAAACTTTAGTACTTCACTCGTTCATGGAATAAATTTCCATTTAATAGATCGCAACACGAATGCGTTGCCGTTACCAAATAATATACATTTTACATTTACTTTCTTCGTATTCATAATATCATGATGTCTCAAGGATTGTTATCCTAGTTAGTTTTAATATATTTCACTTACTAACTCGAAATGTTAATGCTAAATATTAAAAACCACTTGGGCAATATATTAAGTACCTCGGGTGACGAAAGACTTCGTATACCAATGAAAAGGTGTTACTGATATAATAGTTCAAGGGGTGATGACAGCCTGAATGGTAGACGCAAAGCAACGTAGGTTTGTTACCACATATGTAAAATGTTTTGAGTGGAAGGACAAGGAATTAAAGCGTAGTTGGCTGCCAGTGTCTAGTATTACGAATTGTTTCAACTCGAAAATATTCAAATGAGAAGTTGGAATCTTGTTACCTAAATTGCGAGTTGCTGCATGGATTAATGAATATTTTCCCTTTTGCATTGTGAGGTAAAATACTGTGAGATGAATATATCTGGTCTTGTCTATCGCAAAGCAGTTCACACCGTTAAAATACTTCAAAAAAATTATTGTCAGCGTCCTTAAATGTCAGTAGCAAATCTTATCCGTTTAGATTTTGTCGCGAGCTGATCAGCTTTTAAAATCATGCAGAAGTAACATGAGCGAATACGAGGCTTGCAACTGGATAATGTTTGAACTACAATTGGTAATAGGGTACAAATGTGTCATTTTAATTGAAATTTGATCTCAAAATTTACAATTAGTGGTTGGTTTCGAATAATCTCGGATAAAATGTATTCTTTCAGAAGAAGCTATGCCAGAAATTCGTTCGGTTTTTATATTAAACAACACATTGAAAATTTATTATCGTGCTCCTTCAATTTAAGTAGTCAAATAACGTTTATAAATTATGCTGTGTAGTTTTGAGGAGTTGGGTAGCTCCAACGGGTCGGTAGGTCTGCAAACAAATGAATGCAAAACTAAGCTGTAAGCAAACTATGAGAAAGTTAATGCCACGGAAAAGCAAGTAACAAATTCTGAAAGAAGAATCCAACAGGTAACGCGAAAGACATTGTCTTCGATAAACGCATTGAACAGAAGGACATGGAAATTTCACATTTTTTGGAATTAATGGAACCTTAATACATTGCAGTTCAATTATAATATGCACATTTCCTGCAGTTCGTACTGCATTCCATATTAAAGAATTTTACTTTTACGATCAATAGGAGTTCGTCGTTGATGACAACTCCGTCAAGGTTTCAGTCCACAGCACGTATTGGTACATTTGATTATTAGAGTATGAAGCACCGAATTTTTTTTATTGAATACACAACAAAGAATAGATACAGAGCTACTACATCTTTTGGTGCATTCGATGCTCAGGAATAATACACAAATACGAATTGTACCTCCGAATCAATGTAGTTTTATGGAGGCATTAAAATATTAAGAAAAATGTGTTTGGCAAAATTCGGTTAACTATGAGAAACCTTATGGTGGAAGTTGACGTAAAAATTTGCACTGTGCGCAGAAGTTTGCCGCTGCCTGAGCGGGTGTCATAACATCATTCAATTTATTTTGCGATCCTCGCGGTGCCATTCAATACATATACCAATACTTTGCCGTTATGTTATGAAGATGGGTATAATTGATAACTTCGCTCCCGGGTTTCAAATTTCAGTAGGTGTCAAATGTTTGAATTCCCTTATTTCCAACAAAAACGGGACCATCGAAATTGAACCTTGTGTACTGACTGTGTTGAGAAAGCAAGGTTTGATATCTGCTTTCCCCACAAATGTTGATTTAGCTAATGTTAAATCATTACAGGTGGCATATTTTATTGGGTTATTGCCTTGATCTTGTTTAAAGCAAACATGACCGCTGAGTTGCCCGCCTGAATAAATATTGTTCATAGTATTTACTTCCAACATATTCAAACAAGAATATTCTGTTGTATATAATGCATTTCTGAATAACGTCACGGCATTTTACTAATTATTCCAAAATATGTTTAACGCTAAACAGTTGGATAACATATAGAAAATATGTTGGATAGTTCGCTCCGAGTGCCAAGAAGGGTAGCTCCGAGGAGTATGTAGGTATGCACACAAATGACTTCATAATTAAGTACACGGTGGTAAAAGTACAAAAATGTGGTCGCTTATTAAACGGAAGATCAGGTTTCAAATACTGATAGAAATAATAAACTGAAAAGCCGAAAGACACATTGTATATGATAATCGTATTTAAGTAAACACCATGTGATTTTTTTTTTGAAAATGTTAGAAACTGGTTTGTTGCATTCCAAAGTCATACCGTGGGATTTTTTAAGTATAAAGTCGTTGCTCTCATCATTAGTAGCGGGACCACTACGAGAAACTGCATACAATGGAACTTCTCGTAGATCAAATTTAACGTGCCACGAGAGTAGTGAAGTTAATACTGTAAGTATATTGTGGTGCCGTTATATTATATTCCTTTGCTGTAGTTCACACTGCATTCCGAATTTAGGAACTTTACTTTTTCGATAAATAAGAATACACGTCATCAATATATGGTTAATGAAAACTCCGTCAAGGCTTCAATCAGCAGCACGTCGGGGTACAGTTGATTACTAGAGTATGAAACACCGGCAATTGTTTAATGAAAATATGAAAAATAGTTTAATAGAAAAATAGTCTGAATTTCCTGACGCTTATGATGTGCAGGAATAAAGCGCAATCCCTAATAGCCGCCAGGAGACAATGTAGTTTCGTGACGGCATTAAACTAATGAGATACAATTATGCCAGAAAGGGCTCAGTAGACTCGGAAAAAGTGTAGATGGACGGAGGCGAAATTTGTATTTTACTGAGCATTTGAAGCTGCATGAGCGGCTGTTTTATCGTCAGGTATATTATGGTGTGCCTTGCGCTCTACATCGAATACGTAATCCAATTCGCTGCCGTTATGTGATGGAGGTTGATCGTGTATAAATTATGACAAATAACGGTTCCACGCGATCGCGCTTGGAACCATATTGGAATTGTTGAAGGAATTTAAACCAATAATTGTCTAAGGAGCCGAACATGTTTGGTTGGGATACTACCAGTAACATCTTTTAGTCGCAGTAATAATATTAACAGAAATCTAAATTTACTCGTTAGTAGCACTAATCAATTATTTGTTGTGTGTTTCAATTCAATTTGACATAACTGAAAAATTTTGTATAGGCTGTATACAGGTGATCGCATATTTTGTTGACCAACAATGATGTACAATATCCAATAATGACAATCCTTATGGTCACTATCAATTTTAAATCCGCATATACAGTAATAAAATTGAGTAAATGCAGCAACAATCCTACAGTTAGCAAACATGACGTCACCGATACACTGTCGTCAGGTGGTGCAAAGAAAAAATACATTCGTGAGCTAAAGCACAAACGAATTTTCAACCATTTTATTCCACGGATGTAAGTATTTTGGTTTATAGCACGCCCATATTACATGATGGCGTCACGAGAAATCACTTTCTCATTATTCCAACATATTACTTTAATAATTATATATTCTGAAGAAGACTTTGTTTATCATTCTCCATTCAATGTAGATAATGTAAGAGTGCAAACTTTAACGAAGAAATCTTGATGCCGGCACGATACATTGTCAGATCTAGCCCGGTTTAGAGAAACGCCACTAATGAAAAACGGTTTACTCGTGAAAATAATTACAAATAAGGTGGTATATTTATGTACAATGTGCAGAAAAAAATTGTAGAACCTAATTATTTATATAAACACAATGACATGTTCCCATTGTTTTACAAATGAAAATAGTTCACTATGGTGTACAGTAAGTAATTAAAGTAAAATGTAAAAATACTCAATTATAATTATCAATAATGGCTCTCAGGGGTAAATAATTGTTCATCTTTTTGTCGTGCCTTGGTTATAAAGAAGCTGCAACATGAGATATTTTGGGTTTCTTTATAGCCAGTTATGTAACAAAACCTTTTTGTAATTACCTGTATGTATGTGAGTATCATATTAAAATTATTTGTCAAATAACAAAACTTCAAATGAATGTAATATTAAAAATTTGAATGTTACTGCATATGATATTACTTTGTACACCATAATAAAATTACAGTTTGATAAATCATATGTGCAATTGTTACTATGTTTATTTTTTTCCACTTTGTAATTTCAACATGCTCGCTCACCATCCTCATCTCCTTACAAAAGTATTTGACGAGTACATAACATATTTAGCCTCTCGCAACACCTCTAATTGCAGAAATGAATGACATCAGTTATGAAGTATAACTCATTGCTTAGAAGCGCTCCCTGTCGCTTCAAATAGAGTGATGAGGCGAGAGGATTACCAGCACAGCGACGTGGCTTCTTCATCTTTCTCTTCAATCGTAGCCAAAACGCGCACATTCCTTGTACGCCTTTTCTGTTAAAAACTGGAGTGTAATTTGCTGTGAAGCCACCGAATCCGGGTGAAGACATTTTAACATTTTTTTCAGCTTCTACCATGATCCAGGAGTATCAAAAGTGCATTTTGTTATCCGTAATTTTAAAGTCGTTCCTGAAACTCTACTAGTTTTAATAGCAGTTCCAATTTGTGGGAAATCGTGGTAAGTGGCGCTTTCCATTTTTGCATTAAGTAACGTATCGCACAATCAAAATTCCACAAACCGTATTAGATTTATAGCGCTAACGGACGGACAAACAAACAATGATTATAACTAGAACTCAACTTCGTTTCAGATACGTAAGAAGGACAACTCTTCAACATATTCCTGTTTAAAGTTCTCATATAAAGCTAATAATTTACACTGAAGATGTTCCGTATGACTAACTCATCTCAATATTTTGGTCTCATATTATATAATACCTTGAATTTTATATCTCACAATACGGTTTCCCAATTGTCAGAAACGAAAATCCTTGAAACTTCATAAATGAATTGGTTCGGTGGTACTAACGTAAGTGTACGTGGAAAATTTTATGATCCATGGTAGGCTCGTTTCCCAGAAATAAGAAAAAAATTTTGAAGTGTGCCGAGTAGATATATCCGAAACATACAGGAGTGAGAAAGCCATATAGCTACAGACCATAATTGTTAATTAGTGGTACCGGCATTATTTGTTAGACCAGTTTGATAAAAACACTAGTATCGCCATTTTGCTTGGATTTAGCGCGACTAATGAGAATACACTTTGGTAGAAACTGCCGCCAAACTTGCAAAGTATTTTTTAGAGATAACACATTGGAATCGTCGACTTTTCTTATAGGACAATTAAAATCGTTAATATGCTTGTGATCGCTTCTTTAATGGCTCTCCCACATTTTTATATTTGGACCATTCCATCTCTGTATTTGGGGAATGAGGTAATGTTGTTGTCCTACAGTTTTGAATCCATCTTGCGCATAGTTAGTTTCGGGCAGTGGCCCTTGGATATATTTTAGTATCGTGTCTGCACAAGCTTCCCTTATTCTAGAATTGTTACCAAGAAGGTATCGCAACATTTCCGGGCAAAATGAACCTATGAATTCTTTAATACACTCTAAATGGGGAGCTCCAAACCTTTCAAAATTGCGGTTGACGAATAAATACTTAAATACACTCAAAACCAACTGTACGAAAATTACATTTCAAGATGTACAACGCAAGGGCGTAGCCAGGATGGGGCCCAGGGTGGGGCCAAGTAATACCCGTAATGTATACAGTTGGCCCGCCCCTCTAATCTACGTAATGCTAAAAATCCAAGTCCAGGAGGGGGCCAGTGCCCCTTTGGCCCCACCCTGGCTACGCCCTTGGTACAACGACGCAGAGATTGCGGGATGTACCAAGCGGGCATTGAATGCATAGTGTGTCAGTTTCAGCTGGGACATTTCCTACGTGTTCTCTGCGACAGTATCTGGGAGGTAGCAACCCGCAAATTAAATGCAGTTAATAGAACATTCACATGAGATAATTGATTGACCTTGACAAAGCATCACTGAGGCAACGCGACAGCAACCTAATACAACCAGCGTTCATCGGTAGACAGACATAAACATGCCAGACGCTAAATTACGTCATTTGCGATTGTGAGTTTTATCTGATAAAAGACAATGCACCCGTTCGTTTATTATACTCATTAAAAGTAAAGTAATCAATTTGATTAGCCCAAGTTACACCATATCAAATCAGAGATACAAACTCAAAAAACCGTGTTACTCATCAACACCTGTTCACATTACGACAAGGACACTCAATTAAGTGAGTATAAAATACAAAATTTTACCATATTTTGTAGTCTGAAATGGCTGCTCAAAGTTGGCCGAAAGTTTTGGTTTGTCTCGTCCTCCTCAGAACACCACTGGATGGGCTAGTGAGGGCACAAGCTGTCGTAAAATTTGACAAATGCATTGCTAATCCTCCTTCACTTACTGAGTCAGAGTTCCCACCTATCTACTCGACTTGCGACGCTGAAGCAAGGAAACATCTCGCTAAACGTCATCCAGATCAAAACAAAGATACCGTATATTTATCATATTATTCATTACTTTGTGAAAGTGAAATTGTTCATTCAAATAGAAAGTAAAAATTTCAAAGTCCCGATTTTTGATGCCCACAGGGACAAATGCTGCATACGTATGGCTATCCATATAAGGAGTACAATGTCACCACAAAGGATGGCTATATTCTGAAGGTCTACCGAATTACAAGTTCGCCTAATCATAAAAGCATGACGGGCGGATATAAGCAAGCTGTGCTTTTAATGCATGGCTTTGCAGCGGCTTCCGACTGCTGGAACTTTCAGCCAGGGAGCAGAAATTTGCGTGAGTGTGTTTTTGTGAAAAGCAATTCCAGCAGGATTCATACCCATATAGTTATACCTTTTCAGCTTTTAAGTTGGCCGATGCCGGATATGAGGTTTGGTTAGGAAATTCTCGGGGAACGACGTACTCTTCGGGTCATACGAGGTACAATTGGAAGAAAGATTTGCCTTACTGGGACTTTAGGTATTTAATTGAATTAAACTAACTGGAATCTTTGTGGATGAAAGTTTGAACGGTTTAAAGCATTCTAACCTCGGAACAGTTGGCACGAAATGGGAATATATGATGTGCCCGCCGTCACGGATACCATTCTAAAAGAAAGCGGCAACAACAAGATATTTTACGTAGGTCATTCAATGGGAACTACGGAGTATTTTGTGTCGCTCTCAGAGATTCCGGAAATGAACGAAAAGATTCTTGCCGGATTTCTGTTTGCACCCGTTGCCCACATTGGACATAACAGTCATCCGGTCCGAAGTCTGTTTCCTGTCGTCAACACTCACGCCAAGGTTACTATTCTAAATATTCTTGAGAACTCAGAAGTCACTACATTTTAATTGCCATGTTTTATGGAGAATAGTTTCGGTTGTACAGTATCAAGTAATGAACAAGGTAGCTCGGGGACGAGTGCAATCAGCGCAGCAAATGCGAACGCACTTCAATTTGTCAAAGGCTGACGCCTGTGACCTGACTGCAGCGAAATGCGGTGTCTGTAATAACATGGTATTTGCGTTGTGTGGATACAACGCTGTACAAATGAATAACGTACGTTGCTGGAGATATGTAATTGAGATAAATATATATTAAAAGTATGTAGCCCATTTGTTACCTGTCAACTTTCCAATATAGACCGAGATTCCCAATATATTTGCAAAAGTACCGAACTTCGTGTCCATCAAAATGTTGGCGCACTACGCGCAGATAGGATCCAATTGCAACTTTACAAAGTACGACTACGGTCCAGTGAAAAATTTAATAATGTACCAGAGTAAAACGGCGCCGGAGTATAACCTGAAAAATGTTAAGGCCCCAACCTATTTTTACTGTGCGCAGCAAGAAGCATGGAGTCCACCAATTGTATGCCTGTTCAATGTACCGAAATACGGATTAAATACGAAATTGATATGCCTGGAATGATTTTGTTGTGTAATGTACAGGATATTAACATCACTAAGAGCCAGCTGACGAAAGGCGTCCTGAGGGCTGTTCATAAGGTAGACTACAAGTACTTCAATCATTGTGACTTTGCACTGGCAAAGGACGCCGATAAACTGGTCTACGATCTGGTCCTAAAGGAGATGAAAAGGTTTAAGAGTCGATGAAGGAATCAACTGATCACATTATGTAGCCCTATTGCTCATGTAAATGTCGTAATAGTGCTCAACTAATTTTCGTCGCGGAATTGTAACAATATATTTTATTGAAAATGAATACATTATAATCACAAAAACAACCTAAACAATGTAGTTTATGCATTTTCACGTTTGTCTGGTATTATGGAATGGTGGATTTCCTTCATAAATTGGTGTAGAAGAAGCGAAAGTCGTCATGAATAGCCAATAACACCTTCGATAATGGGAAACATTTAAGTCATTTTGTTTTATTATTATGCGGACATGGCATTGCGGGCATTCTCCGATTGCTGGAAAATGTTCGTATCTTGCTGCTTTCGATTCATGCAAAAGTTCTTAAAAGTTTTCGGCAGTTACACGTTATCGCTCTGCCCATTTTTGAACTTATGAGCAATTGTCGGCCATCCGTTGCTAATGTAAAGTGTTGTCAAGTGTCATGCACTACTACTAAATGCTTCCAATAACAAATAAAGGGCACCAAATTTCTGTGCATATAATGTTATATTTCCCCAGTAACACGATTTCAGTCCAATACAAATAATCAAATTGAGAGGTTAAAACACATATTTGCTTTTTCATCGTGAGACCAGGGCGGAATTGCAGAGCTCTCGTACTACTTCCTTGGCCTTGTCAAAAAGCTCTTGTTAAGTGGAAGACTGTTCCAGCTTCTGATGACACCTTTATAAAATTGTTTAAAAAATCAAACACGCAATAAATTATGCACAACGTCCTTGCATCAATTAGTTGCTTGTCTCATTACATATGACCTTGACTTACAATTTCAAGGTTTGAATTGTCTTGTGTTTAAGCTCATCATTTGATGGTGAGAGCCTCCGCACAAATAAAAACATCTTAACGGCAGCATCTGCATCAAACCAACTATTAGGCTTGTTCAAGACCAACGTAATCACTCTCTCTTCTAGGTCCCTAATAGCATACATGTGACCAGCATGCATTAGTTCAAATGCCGCCAAACTGCTCTCGTTGGTATCCTTGATATCGCCATAATACAAGTATTTTAGGAAAGCTAGTACGCTCTCCTCTGACATTTCTGGAATTTGTAATGTATTCTCTCGGGACTCCTCCATACCACTTTGGAACATGGCCAGGAATACGGAACTGCGAACGGCAAATAATGATCTGTGAGCTTTTATCGCAGCTCCATTGCTGGCAATAATGGTCAAGTCACTTAGAACTTGGCTGCTTTCAGTCGCCAGAGATCTCGGAATTGACTGGTACTTCGGATTTAAAATCTCATCAGGAATTGGCACCGTAATTTTACAAGTGAATGAAACTGGTCCAAATGATTTCCAGTTGTTGAAGTGGTCCACAGGGAGCTTTGAGGTGTAGTCTGCGCAAATGGAGCCCGTGATTTTTATTTCTACATATTAATTATATCGCGTATTGAGTTGCAATTACCTAGATGAGTGACAAAAAACAGACATATAATTTATATTAGGGTTTTCAGTAGTCCAACCTTTGGTTGATATTAAGTGAGATGACAACAGTTGCGGGGGTTATAGGCACAACAAGGTCAATCTGTACAGTGGCTGCATTGTCACTAATGTCTCGCAAGCATTTCAGCCAATTTCCAATAGACCGGCCTTCCAGTTTTATGTAGCCTTTTAAATAATCTCCAGGAGGATCATTCGGAGCGGATATTCCAACAAATAGATCGAAGTTCCAAATTCTGTGTGAAAATTACAAATGCATTAACTAGCCATGTGAGTCAACTAAATACGTACAACATTTAATTTCGTTTTTTGGAGACAAAATATTCTTACTGCATTTCCGAATTGTTTCCCAATAGTAAGGAGTTTGCTGTACAATGTTTCATTACTAAATATTTCAATCTCGCATATCGTTGAGAGTCAATCGGATTGGTGTGCTTTGGACTAAAGTGGTAATATTGCCAGGTTGCATTTCCTCCTGTCCTTTCTACAAATTTGACAAGTCAGATTTAGAGCGTATGTGAGCAGTAAAACGCTGAGTGTTAATTTTTTTTGCCATTTTGTCTTGTCTTTAATCTAACCGTGTATTTGTGTCACTTTGTTTATAGGACCGCTGTTTCAGGCAACAAACACACAGGCGATATTTTATCTTTTAATAGTTGGCCAAAATTGAAAATTGTCATATGTTTCAAAATGCAAATTTTCACTTTATCCATAAAACCTTTAAGCTTTTCTAATGGCTTTAGTTGTGTATCCCACTCTTTTCAGCGCAAAGAGTTTGCGCACTCCTACGTGACTTGATCAATTTAAATCATTTATTTCATCAATTTGGTTCATGATTTTTGCACAAGCGTATAATTGCCAGTAAATAAAAGCATCACACACGTATAATTGTCGTGGTTAAGATTACGTTTACATGTTAGATCTAGATGATGCATAACAATATGTGGTGAAATTGGAAATTATTTTCATGTCAACATAATCTAGAGACTTCTACTCTAAAAACTTCTGTCCTGTTGCATCAAATTCGTAAGACGCTCTAATAGTTTAAGCATTCCAACATCAGAATCGGAATCGCCGTCATGGATTTCCCGATAAGGATTTTCGTGACATTCCCACATTTCCAAACGGTTTTCGAGATAATTAGAATCAAAGTTTTAAGTACGTCTCAAACCGCCCCTAAACCTATTCCGTTGTTGCAATGAACAGCAAGCAGAATGAAAAACTGCAATGCGTTTTTATTACGCCTCACATTCCTGTGCTTCAGTCTGTCCACCACACTTAACTTCTGCTGCTGCTGCTTTTAGGATCCTAATCTCTCAAGCTGCATTACTCAAAGTGATGAATTAAATTGGCAAAAAGCCAGTTTTATTTATTTGGCATATGAGGAGGATGATCGTCCTTGTTGCTTCTCCATTGGAGGAGGTGGAGGCAGACGTCATCGTGTTCAGCAGGGATCAACGTGGCGAGAAGGAGGCAATGATGAGGATGGTGATGCCTAATTGTTTATGTGGTAAAACTAGTAATTAACTATTCAATAATTTCTTGGGTGGTTGGTAGAGGAGCCGACGTGACTAATAAATAACAACGACGTTTCTGTGACATGACTTGTAGGTTAGATGGAGGGAGAGTGGAGGAGAGGAGGCGACGGAGGAGGAGGAGGATGATAATTGTTATAAATTATAAATCACAAAGTAAAAGCTTTAGTCAAAAGATACGATAATTAAGGTAAATTAGATTTTAAAATAAAGTTTACTACGATTTCTATACGTATTTACGAGTTTACAATGAGATGTTATTTATTTCTCATTTTGGAACAAAATTCGATTAGCGTACACAAATACGGGAGAGATGAACAAGATAAGCTGACATTGGGTGTCAAAAATGTTTTCAATTAACTGACATTACATCGATGTCGATTAAGTAATTAATATTTAAAGTAATCTCAAGATTGATAAGAACAGCCGCTGAGGGTGATTGGAGGGCCATAGGTGCCGGTGTCAGTGGTCAATTGAAGAAGGTTCGCGAGTAACAGTCGAATCGGACAGCAGCAGCGATGATGACAGATTGGAGGAGTCCAAGGCCACCGGAAGGAGGACCTGTCGCAGCATTTCACGCGTTGATGAAAGGATCCTGGAAGGTAGCGGGAGGTGCTGAAGGGGGCTCCGTCTTCCAAGCCAGTGCCGAGGTCCTGCACAGGTTCCCGAGTCAAGGACAAGTCCAGTAGTTCATCAGCCTTCTGTCCGTGCCATTCCCCGAATCCACCAGACCAGACTCGTGAAGACATTTGGACCGGATCCGGAAGTCGGGTTGAGGCTTGAGCCTCCTCTACTCGCACGTGTCGTCCCACCGGAGTAACGCCAGCTGGTCGGGGTGGTTCAGAACGCTGTTGAGGGCGGAGCCGTGGTCCTCAAAGTCGAGGCAGCTTCCGAAGCCCAAGGCCATCTTAGCGCCTACTCAGCCGCTAACGTCCTCGATGTGTATCGAGATGCATTCGTGGGAAGTGGGGAAGCCTTCGAGGGATCCAGAGGGCGAATGAGGATTGTCCACGTGGCACGGGAAGTTGGCACTGGCACCATCTCCGGGTTTGTAGGGGGCGCGGTGGTAACCTCAGTCGTAGAACTGGACACCTGACAAAGAAATATATCAAATTGTCACGCAAATTAGCAAAATAATTAACTTGTTAATTAAATGTATATATAATTATGAATTATGTTGTAAATACCTTGTGTATTAGTAGTGCAAATCAGCTGACCAGCGGTCAACAGGATCAGGAAGTCTCTTCCTGGAAGAGGGTCCTTCGTCTTTCGGTGATTGAACCTTGGATCTTCTCCGGTGGAGGGGATGCGGGGGTGGTGTCATCTCGAGTTGATGGAGTTGTTGTGGAGCTGAAAATTGTGGTGGAGGAGCGGGGTCAAATGGAGGTCGTGGAGTAATAAAAATTATTGGAGGAAAAAATCAGAATAAAACTAAATTATTTTTATCAGATGGGAGGAGTGGAGTAGAAGATAAGCTTGTTTGTTTTGATTAGCGACGAAAAATGCAAACAAGGTCGTTTCCATGATGTGACATGGATTTAGTCAAATGGGATGTCCATTTCCTCTTGCACAAGTTCCTCAATAAGCACTTCATTTTCCCCTCCATCCCCTCCCGATTTCGGAGCCTTCCTCCTCCGCCGCGGTTGTACCTTCCTGCGCTTTTCCCTAGCCGCCTTATCATGAACATTCCTGACGTGCCTATCCCTCCCTCCCGCGTAAGGAAAGCACTTATCACAGTGAGGACACTGGAAAGGTCTATCAGTCGCGTGCTTCCTCAGCGTGTGCTTCACTAGCTCGGCCCTTATCGGAAAAGCCTTATCGCACACATCACATTTATGCGCTAGATGTCTCATGTGCTCCGTCCTGGTGTGATACAAAAGTCCCTTGCTACTCCCAAAGCTCCTTCCACAGTCCTCGCAAACCCAGCGCTTATCATTGTCCTCGTGCTTTCGCTTGTGTCTGCGGAGCGCGGCCGCCGACACCACGCCCACTCCACACTGGTCGCAGACGACGGTCTTGCGCTGCTCCAGCGACGCCTGGTGACGGACGCTGTGAGAATCCAGCTCAGATGCTGTGTGAAACGCCGCGGGGCACTGGTCGCACTGATAAGTCTTGAGAATCTCAGAGTGGCGAACGGCGTGCCTGACGCAGTCCTTGTACCGCTTAAAAGATTTTCCGCAGCGACAAGTTGTCAGTCCTCCGGAGTGGTCCGGGTGCTTATCCCGAAAGTGGTTATCGAGGAATATCCTGCCAAGAATCGGCGTCCAGCAGAGGTGACATTTGATACGAGCAGACTCGGAATTTTCAGCAGTGATCCCAAGGGTGGCGAGGGTCGTCGGAGATGGCGGCTCCTGGCAATCCTTGACCGGTTCGGAGTGCTCTGCTTTGCCGTCGTGATGGCGTCGGTTGTGCTTCTGGAAGGAGCCCCGGTTTTGGAAGCCTTTCCCGCAGGACTTGCAGAGGAGGACGGAGGGATTGTGGGTGGCCATGTGACACGTCAAGGCGGACATGGAGGGGCACTCTTTTGCGCAGTCAGGACAGTTGTAGTTTAGAGGGAGTTGAGCACCGTCGTCCCCACCGGAAATGGAGTGGCGGTGTAGTTGATGGAGTTGGAGGAGTCGCTGGTCCGTGAACCATGTCGAACAATGGGCGCAGTTGAAGCGGGGAGCTGATCCCTCCGTCG
The DNA here is from genome assembly GCA_004115045.4 of Sinella curviseta. Lineage (NCBI taxonomy): Eukaryota > Metazoa > Arthropoda > Collembola > Entomobryomorpha > Entomobryidae > Sinella > Sinella curviseta. Next base: position 1,053,599 of record CM023200.3, on the reverse strand, counting down.
TGTGTTTGGCCTGGTGTTGGTGGCAGTCGCGGAGATCCCGGAAGTGCCGGTGGCAGAATTTGCACGTGTAGCGGACCTCTTGGGGATGGTCATTTGTGTAGTGGGAGTGGAGGGACTTGTGGCCGATGAGCTCCGCGGAGCAGATATGGCAGGTGTACTTGCGGTCCGAGAAGCTGAGGATAGATTTTCTAGATTTTGGAGGAGTTTTGGATTTCTTGGAGGTAAGGTGTAACTTTGTGGCTAGTTTCTTGGAGGAGTCCTGTTCCAGGTCTGAATCGGAATTGGGAGGCATGTACTCGTCGTCGTCGTTCACTCCATCCTCCATGGGTTGCTCCGCCTCGTCCTCGTCACCACCTCCCATCCATAATGGTTCACCTTCGTCATCTGCACCGATGGGGTCTTCCGGAAGTGGAGGGCCTGTCTCCTCCATTTTCACGGATGAGCCGTTCCTGGAGGATGCAGCCGGTGGACATGATTCAGGTGACATTTTGGAGGCTGTGGGGAGCCGAAATTTCTTCTGAGGAGGCGCCTGCTCCACGAACTTATCTATTGGTATTTTAAAAAAGTGGTATTAAATGTTTTAGCAAAATTTCACTATTTAATAAATGTAATTAATTAAGTAATTTTATTGACTAACCATTCCGCTTGGTTTCTTGATCGTCATGATTGATAACCATTCGCCTGAACTCATCCAATCCTAGCAAACTTAGCTGTGTCGATTCCGCCTTGTTCCGTCCACGCCTTTGGCGTCGTCCTCCTCCCTCACTACCTGCAATTGTTGACCTGATGACCTCAGCGTGCTCCCCGATAAGCCTTTCCAGCTGCCCAATCTGAACGTGTAATTGGAACAGTTGTTGATAAGTGCCCTGGCATTTGGAGCAAAGCGGCAGGGCACGTTCCGGATCAAAACTGTCCGCTTTCCTTCTCCAATTAACACCCAGGCGATCACACAGGACATTGAACGCCTCCGAGTTCTTTTCAGTGTTATCCAGGCATGTCCTTAGAGGATCTTCATGATAAGCAGTTGTCTCTTCATGATAACTCAGGTCTCGGTAGCCATCGGGCAGGTTATCACAACAAAAGAGGCAAATGTGACGACATCTGTCCTCCTTCACACCTTCAGAATCCATCTGCTCTCCAACAAATAATTAAAAAATGGCATTTAATAAATTAAATAAATACAAACATGCTTTGACAATTTGACATCATTATTATGTGGTCAAGTAATTTAGATAAGTGATTAATTTTATTTTATTAAAGTTATGACTCACCTTTAACTTTCTCTCCCTCGCCTTCTCCTCCATGAGCCGGATCTTTTCCGAGCTCGGAGGATGGTTCCGGTGGTCCCCATTGATAACCTTGAAACTGTCGAATGAATAGTTATCATAATTAATCTTGTAAACGGTGACACTCGCCCCACATCCCTTATCCTTCCGGTGACTGCATTTAAAGTGGGTGGACTGCTCCGTTTTGCGGTTGGCGTAGAAAATGTGCTCCCCCAACACGAGCACCTTGGAGCTAGATAGATAGATAGATAGATAGATAGTGGTTTTATTATAGTGTTTTGAAGGTTCAGTACTTACATGAACTGCTTTTAAACCCTAACACAATGTAGTAATACCAATTAAAATATAACAACAATAAGTGGATTTACAAACTACCGTCTATAATTAATTGAACATGGCCGGTCCATACTCCAAAACCAAGTTGTGATCATTTAACAATAAAAACCTACACATATAAATTCTCTCTTTCTTCTAAAATTTTGTGATTACATATTTCTGTTAATTGGTCAAATGGACATTTTTTACAATCAGTAAGCTTAAAATGTTTACAATATTGGTTCCATAAATTAGTTCCTATCCAATTTATTGACTGCTTATATAGTTCAGTATTCGGCGATGGAACAATCATTCTAAAATCAAACTTGTCTTCAGTAATTTCATCTCTGGTCGAAAAATATGTTGAAAACATTTTTGACTTATATTTTTTTAGAACAAATTTTAGTACCGAGAGAGTTCTACGTTCACTAAATGTGAGTAAATTTATCTTTTTTAATAGATCATTTATTACTACATCACCCATTTTTAAATTACGCTTTTTCTTACTACGACGTTTGTATAATGATGGGAGGAAAAAAGCTATCAGAAATCTGTTCACTTTCCTCTGTAATATATTTAGCTTCATGGGTTTTATCGCCCAAATAATAATGGCATAATCTACAATGCTTACAATATAGGCCGATAACATCATTTTCATTATATTTTCACTAAGCAAACGCCTTATCGAATAAAGTTTAGCCAGAGCCCCATCCATTCGTTTTTCTACCTGGTTTTCATGACCATCAAAAGATAGACAGCTATCTAAAACTACCCCTAAGTATTTAAATGATGTAACCCTTTCTACAATCTCACCATTTATCACCAGGTCACTAACTGACTCTCGCGCAGACCTGTAATCCTTAGCCTTATAAAAAACCATCCATTTGGTTTTTGCTACATTCAGTTTCAGACCGTTCTGATCACACCATTTAAGCAAATTCACTAAGCTATCCGATAACTTAGCTACACCTTCATCAAATGTTTTACATTTAGCATAAATGACAAGATCATCTGCATACAGTAAATATTGCAAATTAATGGCATTAACTATATCATTAACATAAATTGTGTAACATAATGGAGCTAAAATTGAGCCAGCAGGAACGCCAGATTTTATCGCAAAACAATCAGATTCATAGCTACCGTTTTTTAGCACAAATTTTCTATCTTTAAAATAATTTATTAGCAGTTTGAGTAAAAATGGAGGCAATTTGTAATCATATTGCGTCATAAGCTTTTTGAGCAATATGCTCTGATTCACACTATCAAACGCTTTGCTAAAATCAATAAATAAAGCTACTGCTTTCCCTGACCTTTCATCTAAAAATTCATAAAGATGCTGCGTTAAAAGCGCTACTGCAGTTTCACATGAATGCCCTGCTCTGAACCCGTGTTGGTTGGGATCCAACAAATCACTCACACACTTAACAAGCTTACAGTATAATAATCTCTCGAAAATTTTCACTATGAAAGTACAGTTAAAAATAGCTCTATAAGATGAGGATTGGGTATATTTACCTTTCCCCTTATAAAGTGGAATTGCATATACTAACTTAAAATGTTCTGGAATAATTCCAGATATAAAAATGTTCAAAAACAGTATTCTTAATGGTACAGCAATTAGACTAGCAAATTTTTTATATACTAACTTTGACACAGACGATGGCGTGTCCTTACACTTTTTTACATATGCTATCGATTCAACAATTTCCTGTTCACTAACATTCACTTCTTCGGGATTAGAGTTCAGTTCATTAAATTTTTCAGTATACTCTGCTAAAACTGAAAAACAGTCATCTACTTCACTAATTGCACTAGGCACAATGAACTCATTCGCAAATTTTGAACAAATTTCCTTGTCACTTTCAAGAACACCACCGTTCTCATGTACTAATTTTGTTACCTTTGTGAGGTTTCTATCTCTATAATGAATCATGGAGTTTATTGTGTCCCATACATCTTCCGAAGATTTCATTTTAGCAAACTGACTCTTGAAATAGTCTCGTTTGGATTTCCTAATCATGTTATGCACCTTAGTTTTTGCCTTTCTGTATTTTTTCACATATTTGCTACTTTTTAATGATTTCTTCCTATATTCATCTCTAACCTTTATCATGGTAACGATTTTACTTGTAAACCAAGGAGCATTCCTACTCCTAATTAATTTTTTTTTTAATGGAGCATGTTTGTCCAGAAGGGACATTATTACTTTCTCAAAGAAAATTGGTGAAAGTTGTTGTGTGTTCTTATTACTTAAAAAGCTCCAATCTATTTTATTAAAGTCATTTTTAAATTCTTCCAAATCAATACGTTTATAACATCTCGTGTTTATGACTTTAGGTGGGAGACGTTTCTTTACTAATTTGAATATAGTATACGTAAGATAATGATCAGAGCTAGAGAAAGCAATAGCATCTGAATTTTGGAACTTATCTTTATTTGAAACGTAAATGTGGTCTATCAATGTCGCTGATTGATTGATTTGCCAGCAATATTTTCTTTGACTTTATTCATAATGTGTTTTCAAGCGTAATTTTATTCGTCTGCTCATCATTTCGGTGCTGGATATTCACTACAAACAGTGGCATTTGTGTATTTTTAAAGTACAATTAGTTTTTCTATCAAATTAGTGAAATGAAGCTGTGTTTACTGTACAAGCAGCAGTTGTTTCTGTTTTCGGGACAGGATGAATCTGTGTGTGAGCCGGAATTAATGTGTGATTTGTTTGCAAGATACCAAATGATCGAAACAAGCTTTAGTCCAAAGCATACTAATCCAATTGATTCTCAACGATGTGCGAGACTGAAATATTTAGTAGTCAAACATTGTGCAACAAATTCCTTACTATTAGGAAACAATGCGGAAATGCAGTAAGAAATGGTTATCTCCATGAAAACAAAGTCGATGGAATTTATGTAGTACTTTCACTTGTAATTACTTGACTATTTATTTCATATTTTCAATTTTTATACAGAATGTGGAACTTTGACTTCTTCGTTGGAATTACTACCCCGGAGGACCCTCCTGGAGATACGCTCAAAGGCTACATAAAACTGGAAGGTCTGTTTCCTGGAAACTGTTTGAAATGCTTGAGAGAGATAAGCAACAATGCTGCCACCGTCCAGATTGACATTGTTGCGCCTATTACCGCTCCCAGGTTATCCTCTCATTTAATTTCAACAAAAGGTTGGACTAGTCAAAACCGTTATATAAATTATATACCTGTTATTTTTTATATAAATGATTAAAGATGATTGTAATTCATGACGTCATATAATTAATATGTAGAAATGGAAATCACGGGCTCAGTTTGCGCAGACTACACTTTAAAGTACCCTGTGGACCATTTCAAGAACTGGAAATCATTTGGACCAGTTTCGTTCACATGTACAATTACGGTCACAATTCCTGACGAGATTTTGAATCCAAATTACAAGTCAACACCGAGAACAATACCCACTGAGAGCTGTCAAATTTCTCTACCACAGAAAATACTGGACGGAGAAATTCTTAGTGACTTGACCATAATTTCCAGCAATGGAGCTGCTATAAAGGCTCACAGGTCATTTCTTGCGGTTCACAGTTCCGTTTTCCTCGCCATGTTTCAAAGTGATATGGAGGAGTCAAGGGAGAATACGTTGGAAATACCAGATATGTCTGAGGAGAGTGTCCGGGCGTTCCTAAAATATCTGTATTATGGTGACATCAATGACGTGAACGGGAGCAGTCTGATGGCATTCGAGCTAATGCATGCTGGTCACATGTATGCCATTAGCGATCTGGAAGAGAGAATTATAAAATTGGTACTAGACAAGCCAAATGATTGGTTCTATGCTGATGCAGCCGTTAAAATGTTTTTGCTAGCGCGGAGGCTCTCACCCATAAATGATGAGCTTAAATGGAAAGTAATGCAAGCCTTGAAGATGTAAGTAAATGTAATTTATTATCTGACTAGTGGTTTGTAAGTACCAAGTCAGTTGCTAAGACAATTGCGTGATTCATTTATCTTTTTAATTTTAATAAAGGTGTCCAGAGAAGCTGGAGCAATCTTCTACTTACCAAGAGCTTTTTGAAAAGGACAAAGAAGGAGCACGAGAGCTTTGCAATTCCGCCCTGGCATTACGATGGAAATGAAACAATGTGTGTATAGCCATTCGTTTGTTTTTTGAATGCAATTGAAATTGTGTCATGGAGTGAACAATAATATGGCATGAATATTAATTCTGTATTATTTCTTATTCGATGCGCTTATAAATGTTTCTGGAACATACTACATTGTAATACTAACTATATTCAAAAGTGTACCAGTGTACTTACAGAGCAGATACTTTAATTAACAAAACAATTTTTTAGCAACTGCCGTAAAATTAGCAATTGCTTCCTATCCAGTTACGCCGTATTATTATTTATATCGTTGAAATAATAAATTGTTACTCGGAATTAGAGAGTCCTTTCACATATGAAATTTGTTAATTGCATAAGTTAAAATCGAGTTAAAGGATTGCGACAATTGGTCGACTACAGTTAATACATTCATTTAGTTTATACCAAATGCTGCTAATGAATAATATAATGTACTATTTTCTGACCGAAATAATTGGACGTTTCCTTGATTGATTTCAACGTATTTCCGCACGGATACAATTGGAATCTTAATATCTGCATGGAATCCTTAGATAATGATTTTTATTGATAAAAACAATCAATGTCGGTATACAGATATATGCAATGGATTTACATAGCCATCAAAATACCTGAACCATCAAATGTAACAATGTTTAAACGATTTGTTGAAATTCAAACATTGTGGTGGTAATAACATTTTCATTCATACCGTTTACTGAAGCTTTAAGCAGTTAATTTTTTTAAATAGTTTGTCATTGTGAACTTAGTGGGCCAATTTGTGCATTACCGTTCCAACTCTCCAACTTGTATTGGGTGAAACCGTCTTTTCAACCGGATTGCACCCAATCCTGCAAAATATTTGTTACATTCATATTTTAATATTTTATTAAATTCACAATTTAAATTCTAAATACGTTCAAAATCACTTTTATCCTATGACGTCCGTGTAACTGCGGTAATTTTTTTTTGATATTTTGTTCAAATAAACGGCTACTTAATTCAATTCCAATGGCGAGTCAAGTACGCCAAAACATAATCATTACCACTTACTTATTTGCTGGAATTCTAAATGGTTTTACTTAATTACAGGTTGCACATATTCTTAGAACTCTTTGTTCAAAGCACTTAGTAATGACTGTTGAACCGTACAATTGGCACGTTAATAACTTACTCTAATAACTAACTAATAATAATAATAAGAAGAAGTCTTTGCTAATTAAAATGCTGTATATGAGAACGAATTGCATTGTGTGTAAATGTCGGCTGCGTCATTTGAAACATCCAGTTATTTAGGAGCAATTTGTAGTCAGTTTGATAGGAGTTTACTTCGCTTCGTCTTGGTTTACTCTGTCGATTATCTTAAAGTGAAAGTTGATTCCTGGCAAACAATGAAACTGGATCGTACTCACATATCTGCCAAGAATTTTGAATTTCAACTTGTACAATTCTTGAGGAGAAGTGGAGTAGATAGTGCACAGGTATGACAGTTAAGACACTATTAAAGGCAGTGGCAATGTTGACGGTACGGTATGACTCGACAGGGTAACTTTTCTTGTTGTCTACATCCACTAGGCGACAAGTTGGTAAAATAATGATAGGTTGTCGAATAACTTGTACTTCGCCATTCTTAATGAAATGGACTTAGCTTCCTTAGCGCATGGGGGAGATTTGTTAATTATTTGAATACATATCCTAAATGGATTTGAACTGCGATATGGATTTTCAACTTTGATAAATTTAAATATTTAGTGTGGACAATTATAATATCATAAATATGCATTACTAGTACATTCAAGGCATACATATGTAAATTTTACCTACACAATATGCATGATTCAGCGCACGATCAATTAGAGTTTTATATTTGATCGTCATACATGGCTAGAACCCCAGACAACCCTAATCATTATTCACAAGTCAAGTGCTATCACTGTTGTCATTTTTGGACGACCTAAACTCTCTTTCCTCCTTTTCATCCTGATGATTACCTTTCCATATAAAATAATAGCCTTTCGTTGCCAATTTCTGACAGAAAATATTCTACCGATAATTGCTAAAGATGTAGCCCAATGCTCCCCAAACTCCGCCACAAATACTGTTGTCGAACAAAGAATGAAAACCAAATAAACATAAAATACTGCCTGCATATTTCCGCACACAGACAAATCCTTGTATGTCGACGTCTCTTGTCGAGCAACTTGCAACATTTTGTGCCACGTCGAAACTCTGATTGACCACTTGTTCCAAACTTGAAATAATCCGGATTCGGCAATTGAATGCACCCTAATTACAAACTTGGTTGCTACGCCCTGTACCCGATAAAACTTCCAACCGCTCACTGTGCTACCTAACGCATCTTTGCTGATGGTTACAGACTCCAGGTGTGTCAGGTTTCTCTGACGATCAAAGAAGGTTTTCAGATTCCAATACATTTTATATGCTTGTTCATACGAATCAATGTAAGCAACGTTCTCACATCGTGACGTAACATTGAATAAATACGAAGGTCTACTCAACCAATATTGCTCTAGAAATGTTTTCGGTCTATGAACATGTCTTGCAATATGAAATATGATGCGCCCTGTGATACTCGTGAAGTTTGTGACTTCAACATACGCCTCGTCAAAACGGTTAGACGGAAACCTGTTAACGGGTTGCCGCTCGGCATACCAACTCAAATAACGAGCTTTATCTTTTAGTTTTTCCAGGTATGACTCTTTTAGATATGCCAATTCCGGGCTAAGATATGTCAGATTGCGGCTCACCAATTGTGCAAAATATTCCAGTTTTTGGGATTCTATTGGAGCAGTTAGGTCAGTGATGTTTTCTCCTTTATACCCATTCGAGAGGACTATTCCCATTAGTATCCAAGTAGCGGTGAACCATCTTTGACGGTTCATGTTTATCCCCTGTTCCAACAGAGCCGTGATAGGGATAAGAACGGCGTCCATTGTAATTCTGCGTCCGGATGCATTTACGATGCACATGGTTAAGAGCACTGATGTCAGGGTTAGCCCTATCCAAGTTTTGTAATCGAACGCAGATATGAATCCGAGAAGAGACAGTACGTCCATTTTTCTCACATTCGCGCAAGTGACGAAGTAATGACCCTTTTCATCGAATCGGGTAAATTGTACTTCACTTGAAGTAGCAACTATGTCGAAACTCGGGAACATTTTACTCGCACCCAGATTATCTGCAATTGTCTCGCTGATGTTGGGTTCAATTAGTGTCAAGTATATGTCGTGTAGCACCAGAGATCCTTTTAAAGCTACCAGAAAATACGGTGAGTTTCCAGGTTTAAATTTGGTTGCTGAGAACTTCTTTGCATCTATTCTCCAAATTTGGTTAAGATGTCCCTCGCTTGTTGCGGCAATTTGATTGACCTGCTCCATGGACGAGACATCTGTGCTGTCAAAACAGCGCAGTGAATGATGAAGAACGCTAACAGCTTTTATAACGTTCCGTTCATCCAGTGTTGATTTTGCAATCAATTTGTCCATGTTTTTCCGTAAAGTCTCCTGTCGCGGATTACCGACAATGCAGGTTGACTTTAACGTTACCACACTACGTATTCTGTCAAATGGACAATTCACTGTGATTGAATCCACTTGTATAAAAAGTTTTACTGGTAAGAATGCTCCCTCAGAGATGTATTCATGAATGTAGGTGAATATATGCTTTCCTATTGGTTGAAGCAAAGTATTCCTGCTGCCAATCACAACAAAATATCTGCCGTCCAGGAACATTGGAGCTGAGTCAGGGTCTGTTCGAGTCAACGAATGCATCATCAGCAAAGCGTCATCGGGCGGCATGAACTCTTGGCCAAATATAGTATAGTTCCAAGGGAGTTCAAACGATTTGCATTCGGGTGGAGTAATGTACACGACTGCCTGGCATCTGGTGAAATAATTATGGGATGCTTTGAAACGAAATCCTGTGTTGCTGTCCAGTGCGTATATTTTTCCGTTGCATTTGACTGCACTGGACGTGCTTTCCTCTCGGACGAACGGGTATTCTGAATATACCACGGGAACGTTCGTCTGGCCGATATCGTAGACGGACACCTACAAGCATTTAAAAGAAGATTGGGTATAAAATGTTAGCGTTCAAGCTTTATATGCATTTGTAGCAGATATTTTGTAATGGCTTACAGAGTCGAAAAGAATAGCTTGTGCAATGTGAACGGTACAATTCTCGAAGAGACCAATGAAATGGTTGAGTTCTAATGTGATTTTTCTGGGAGCTTGGCAACATGCCAATTTTGAACTGATCAGAGTCAGGAATATTAAAGCGGGTACGCAATCGACAGTTCCCATTTCTTCTTCAATAAGTACACAATTGTGGAAAATGTATTCAACTGGATATTCAAAGGACGAAATAGCACTCAACTGAACATCAAACTGTTAGACATATCAATCACGATTCGCAAGATGGATAACACAACTCGCATTTAAATATCCATAGCTGCTGTAAATGCCGTGGATAATAAAACATACAGATGTGTCGGCACGAAAGGTCGCTGACACAAGCAAAGTAAAGGGTAGCTGATCATATTGTACCACACAGACTTGTATTGAAAAAAACAACTACTTATTTGGATAGAGTTGAGTTAATTAGTTCCAACTCCCTTTGCCCGGGAATATGTAAGATAGATGAATTATTTAGCGTTGTACGTCGGCAACAGCATTACATATAGTGGCCTACAGCACATGCACGTGCCTGAACTATCGAATTGTCCTCAATATATGTGAACATTATATATAACGGGTCATAAGACTCAGAGTCTCATGGCACATGGGCGAGAGAGGAAGTGTACATGGATTCGGAGCCATTAGCAATAATTAATTACACACAATTTAATACCAATTCTGTGATACGAAATGTAGGTAGTATGCTTTTTATGCCGTGTCTACGACTACATTTCTATCGTAGCATAAATTTATATACCATCAGTATCATGCTTGTTAGTGGAAGCACTTAATCAAATTTTGTAGAGAAAAATACATTTTGTTAGCGGAATACAAAAAATGAAATGCAATTTGTAATTAATGGTCTCGGTGATTAATATTGTATTTGTAATAAAGCATTGTGCTCTTGGAGAATCAACTAAATTACACTTAACACCAATTAAGCTGTCATATGTAAATTACATAATGTAATTATTTATTAATAGGCTGGAAATAGACTCATCCCGTGCTTAAAATTGGCATAACTACAACATACAATACCTGATGGTGTCTTCATTTTTTACAATATACCATGAAATAAATTTTTTATGAAAATGTCACAAAGGCTTTGCTTTAGAAATGCGTTTGACAAGCGATGTTAATTATAGATAATTATATCAGCTCCGACCAGGGCAGAAAACCGAAGTTTGTAATTAATTTGGAACTAATATTTTTCCCAGTTCCAAAAAATATGGACTTTGTCACAATACGTTTGAAAGCCAATGATTGTAAGTATATTACATATGGGAAACAATAACGGTCATTCTCATTTGAACACCAGTACGAATAATTCTGTAATTAATATACATACCAGAAATGTTAGATGCCGCCCTAGGCTTAAATATCGAATGTCAACCGAAATATTAATTTTCTAAAAGCAAATAGTGAAATCCATTTATAATAATAGCAATTATTTTCAAGGCAAAAGCCTGTCGAATTTTGGAAAATAAAATCTATCCATCAAACCTTTTGTCCGGTGCGGCGTTATATCTCATAGAGCGATATAGTCGAGCAATACATGACCGATGGGACAACATATTTGAATTTAATAGTAGTCTAATTTGAATACAAATAGTTAGCACAGGTTTTCGCGAGTAGGCTGCCAGATGCCTAAGATTGGAGTCGTGCACACACCCTGCTTGTAAATAAAACATAATAAGCAGTATGACCGGAATGGAAGCAACATTAGGGAACATGTTTGCAGCGGCAAGTACAAATGATTACTAAAAGTGAAATCATCTAATTTGCTGGGTTTGATGCAGCCTATATTTAATATGTGGAGAGAGACAATATACATATACATCATCTTCAGTTAACGGATTGAAATAGCTTGATTCTCGAAACTATCATATCGTCAATTTCGTCGCATATATTTGTGATCACCTCTTGTGACAATGATTACGAGTGTCTGAGGAAAGGAAACATTTTTTAAATTTATTGTTTAAAGAAAGTTGATTTAAATGCTGTAAATATTGCTTTAGAAAATGACTTGTTTTAACTGAAACATGTAATCTAACTATTGTTATAAGAATCATTAAATTCATCGCCCAGAATAAGCTCTCAATTATTATTTTCAGTTACACCGGCCTGCAAAACTTGATTTCTAACCAGGGTCACCGTAAGCATCTTCAACCTGTGAAAGTTGAGAAAATTAGTTTCAATGATATTCGGATGCTTTGGTGTGAATGCGAGTGAATGCATATTTGCTTCCTGAATATCTTTCTCCGCTACATATGTAAGTGTTTGCTGAAGATACATGGATTTTTATGTAGTTCGTGGTTAAGTGATGAGTAAATTAAGTAGATTCAAGACGGGTAATTAGGATGATTGTTTTAGGTAGATAGCTTGAAACTTACACAAGATGACTTTGAAGAGCAGAAGCCGCCGTTCCATAGATCTAGCAACATATATGTATGTAAGCATACCTTATAGGTTTAACTCTATATGTGAGAGTAGCGAAGATATTTAACCTATTAACTATTACTTCCTCTGTGACCGCCTCCATTCGGTAGGTTTATGAAATGTGATATGCCTATCGCCTATCGGCTTCATTTAACGTAATCAGTATATGAAATTTGAGCTGCACCATAACGAAAAACAATTAATTTTCTATACTCAAAGTGAGCAGTATCCGCACTACCTTGTAACCATCCACATATCCTTCCGATTTTGTGGTAACTTCGTCTATCAATGTATGATGAGAGGCAATTGGAGAATTCTCAAGATTTCAGTTGTGTTTTTGTTCTGTGAGTTAACTCTAGCCTCACATATCGTCCTACAGGAAACATGCAATTTAAACGACGAATGTGCGCAAAAGCATGCAAACAACACACTAGTCGATGAACTTCCCACACACCCGTTCCCGACAAATCAGGAAGACAGAGCAAATTATTCCAAAGAGACTGACACTACGGTGAAGTACGAACGAGTTAACTTGATAAATGGCCCAGGTGTACCAATTGGCGTTTGCAAACATTCTAAACTGATGGTCACCAATTTGGACGAGTTCCTGGAACCACTCGCACAACAAAAGTGTTTCATTCTGATCGACAATCTTCATCCAATGGATGTCCCAATGGTCAAGTACCCGATTATGCTAAGGAGACGAAACACATATAGTTTCCTTCTGGATCGCATTCGGCTTGCAGTCAACTCAAAGCCGTGGAACTGCGAGGTGCAGCTGGCAATCAAGTTGAATCCGCATAAATACCTACCACTATCCTTCAAATTTCTGCAAGTATTTAAAGAACTAAGCTATTTGGGCTACCCAACTTTTATGAAGCCATCATCAGTACCCGTAATCGGAATCCTTGTAACAGGAGTAATGAAAGCGATGAAAAATGGCTGGTGGATCTTCGGTGTCTTTCCGGGCGGAATATTAAATGGATTGTATCGTGAGTATATACAAACACATATGGTATTTCTAACGTTCGAAATCCGAAAAATTCAGATAAAAAAAGAGCACTCTGGGAACGCAGTTCATTCAGTTGTTAGTCCATGTGACGAGTTGTGGGAAATTGTCATAGCGAAAGTACACTCGCCAACTGTCGCTACAAATCCCAAAGGCCGGAAAGTAAACCTTGTAAAAATTAATGAGTCAATCTTGAGGTCAATCCCAGAGCTTATTGTTCTAGCCTACCCATTCAACGAAATGTCCGTTTGGAATATTGAGTCCATTTCAACTGAGAGAACATCCAGCAATTTTCTTTCCCATCTGAGCAAGTGTGACAATTCAGCATCGGACCAAAAATTGCCCATGCATATTCCGTTCAAAAGTGTCGCGGATAAGATGGCTCACGCACACGCACACGTATGGCAGACGATAATGGGAAACTACTCATTTAGATTGGATGGATACTCGGGCGGGTTGTGTTTGAATGGACGGATTATTAAACAGGAAATTTCGTCCACCAGAATCATTGGACTAATTTTCGGCTTGAATAATGGTCCATCCGTTTGTTGCTCTGTGATGCAGCATGAAAGCCCATTCGATAGTCTGCAATATCTCACATGTGGTGAAATGGGTGTGTCACTTCTACCGTATGACGAACTTGTAAAGATATACCAAGGGAATGTATGGCTAGTGACAATCGCAATATTATGTTTCGTGGCACTATTACAAACTCATATTATTTCAAATTATGCGCTAACTATAGCAAACTAACTATGCGCTAACTATATTTCACTATATCAAACTTGTATTTCTTGTATTCTATTATCATAATTATTTTGGAGAGCGGAAACGCGTATAAAATAAGCAATTAAAAAGTTCACACTCAAAGTTTGTCGCAGCTGGCATACTCTTGACATCCATGATTCTAAGCAACGCCTGCAAAGGAAACAACATGTACAACATTGTGAAGCCAAGAACCATACTAACTTTTGAAACATTTCAGCAGTTAGTGGATTCCAACTTTACAATCTTTAGTCGCATTAGCCAATTCGAATGTGATTTTGGGTGGATGAGAGCAATTTCGCTGCCCATTCTTGGTAATACTAAAAAGCACACATTCCATACTGAACCGTACGGCAAAATAATAGGATACTCGGAGGTATACGTTGCCAAAGGTTACGAGTCGCGCCAATTCGTATTTGATTTTGGTTGGATAAGCGCAATTTCGCTGCCCATTCGTGGTGATACTAAGAAACACACATTCCATACTGAACCGTACAGTAAAATAAGCGGATACTCGGAGGTAGGCGGGGCCGAAGGTTACGGGACCCGCCAATCCAAATTGGAATCTCAAGTCCTTGACCATTCCAACCTACATGCATTTGTGACAGAGCTTCTTCAAGAGACTTTGGAAGACATATTTTCGAAAGGGTTCGCCGGATCAAACATATTGTACAGCGAACCCTATGAAACGAAAATAATGGAAGCCTTTTGGAAACAAGAGGATAAAAAGCTGATTGAAATTCTTTTAAAATGTAACAAGGTTGCTATACTGTTGAAAAGGCACCATGCACGTAAATTTATGCATAACGTAGCGTTTCAAAGAAATACCTTACAACCCGGATATTCATACAGTATCTACATGGGAAAGGACAAATATTTTAAATATTTATATACATATGGACTGGATGGGAATGTACCTCCATTCATGATAACACGAGTTAGCGGGATTTTGGTTTCTGGAATAATGGAATGGGGGATAAACCTTGTCGACTGGACAACCCACAGTGACACACTTCGGGTTAGGCCGTGCATCACTGGCAACATACAAATTATATTCGTGTTGCTAATATTTGGGAACGGTCTATCATCAATGATCTGCCTTTTGGAAGTATATAAGAACGTATTCTCTTGGACGTGTACTAGAATTCGAAAATTATTTATACAGACAAAAATGATCTACGTGTTACGAAAGTTCAAGTTGTCATATGATCAGCCATGCTGCAAGTTTATCACTCACTGTAAACTGTTGCCACTAAACGAGTGAACCAAAATTCTGTTAACTCTTGCATGCATATAAGAGCGATTTGATGACATCACTAAATTTGCAACTAAAATTGGATATGATTTGCATGCGTGTGGCTAATTAATTTGTATCCGTTTTCCCGAATACGTTGTCATGATGCGATTTGAAATGTAAGGATAAATTACAACGCGCACGATTAATTAATTAAATTAAAGCAAATTTTATTATTTTAGTAATTTACAATTCCTTCCGATGTGGAAGTTTCGCTTGAAGTTTTCCCATAATAAACGTTTTCACAGTGTAAGTAAGTTTTGTGCATGAATGCAATTTCCCACGAACTAGCTGCTCCCGGGATAGATGCTAAATACGAATGTGTTGGAGAAAGCAAGCTCTAGCATGGAACATGTTTTACAACTAACTGCATATTATAGTTAGGCATATTCCATAATTGGGCATAACTAATATATATGCACTGTTACAAATTGATTGGCGGAATAATTTTTTCGTTTCATGCGGGGTGGTTAACTAGTGCTGAGTTATCCTTCGTCCAAAAGTATTAGATTCATGGCCATCCCAAGTCCAAAGTCCAGCAGCACAAGCGGAGTTTGTACTTCAAAGAAATTACAACTAAAGAAGCAAATCTTCAATATACGCATGCTTTTCCAGTAGCACCGGACCAGCCGAATTTGTTTGGTGTCCTTATTTGATACAAACCTGACCAAATCCCCATTACATTGAGACGTTTTGAAAGATTGACTCCTCGAGTGGACGGACACTGCACGCCCAAATACAAGCAACATGATTCCCATCATTGACACAAGAAAGTTCAAAAATTGTGTCATGATTTGGATGTCAAGCGACTTTCCTCTCGTCACTAGGATGAAAATTATTACGGCTAATGTGATGGGTGTTACAATGACGAAACTCTGAAATATTGTGCTCGCGTGAATGTCGTTGAAGACCTTGCACAGCAGTTGTATTTCCCGGTACACGAGGACAATATGAGAAAAATCTTGCTTCTGTGACCGACACGCTGCCTCAATCATGCTACAGAATATAATGAGTTTCCAGTTAGTTTATCTGAACATTAGAGTGCTAAATTTTTAAAAGCACTCGGCTTACCGCTCCACTTGAATGAGACACGCATTCAAACAAAAGCTGCCTGTCAGCATACACGTGTTGCATGCCGTCATTTCCATTTTGCCAGAGTGTCGCCAAACTCTGAATGTCAAGCAGAAAGCAAACGTTTTGATCCCAACCACAAGTCCGGTTGAAATGCTAGTAGAGAGCCATGGAGACTGCAAGATAGAATAAATGGCGACTGGAATCATGTTCCATGAAGCATCTGGCGAAACAATGGCCGAAACCGCAGCGAACACGCTGTTGGATACCATCGTTCCTGTCAGATCATTGATCAATTTGTTGACCAATTGCGCTTCGTCAAATTCGTATTCTGGTTTATACAACAGAAGAGCATTTTTATTATTTATTTATTAACGATAAGACACCTGTCCTTTTAGGCAAATCGCCCATAGAACAACGAAATACATAACGTTATTATCAGTTGGATTCTTGGTTAATAATAAGTTTCAGAATTATTATACTGAAGAAGCACTTGTGCAATTATGCACTTTTTTATACATATATCGACTGGAATAAATATAGAATAATATTATATTATAAAATGAACAATAGAAAATAATTGTTTAAAATTGAGTTATTCAGACATTAAGATACATTACAGATACATTAAGGTTAGGATTTTTACTTCCGAATTATGATAATGAAATTATTATTTTATTTTGGAGTAATATAGATATGGTGACTATAGTTTTGCTTTTTTGCTTAGACATAACGATAAGGTTATCTTAATACTAGAGTACTGTTTTAATAATAGAAATACATTAAAAGTATGAACTAGCGTTCTTTGGGTATACGAATTGATGGAATATTGAAGGCACTCAATACACTCATTATAATCATACATATACATATAATATAAGTAACTTAATTAAGGCTTTCTTGTAGTATGAACTTTCGTTTCTTGAGCGATGTGTATAGACAAGAAAATGTTTCGTCTACTTCTGATATAGTGCTTGGAGTGACCATATTAAGCCACATCTCCTTTGGATCAGGCGTGGAACGTTGACATATCGCTTTTGGTAGGCTAGTACGGCAGAAAGTGCAACTTGTTATTACATGCTCTAGTGTTTCGACTTCGTTTAAATTGCAAATTGTGCACTCATCGCCACTGAATATATGTGCAAATTTGTCTACATAACAGCTTCTTTGGCTGATACGTGCCTGTGTAATTAGTTTAGCTTTATAATGGCATATATCTAGTGTGAGATGCTTAGCTGGGAAAAGTGGTTCTGAGCTGGGCTGTAAGAACTCTGAATAATAACAATTTTTTACTGAGGCATGCACTTTAGCTATGTCCTCATTTCTGTATTTTTCTTTTAAAACCAAAAGTGCTGTCTCAATCATATTCCTAAATTCCGCTGGGTCATTTATATTTTTCATATGTGTACACTCTGCCTTCTCCATTAAGTCGCTTACTTGTTTGCACCAATTGAATTTATTGTCAACACTGCGTTCTGCCTCGTCACGTAGAGCTTGAAAACAAATTTTAGTATACCTAAAGTCATCCATCTGTAATACACGATACCAGTAATTTAGTGCTGGCTTTATAATTTTAATACCTATTTTGTACATACCAGCTTCTAATCGAACCAAATAGCTCGCCGTCAACCTCCCCACACCTAATGTTCTTTTCAAGAAATGCAGTTGAACTTGTTCTATTATATCCATGTAACGAATACCCCAGATGTGGGCACCGTATAGGCACACTGAAGAGGATATTGAATTAAAAAGCGTTTTTTTCTCTTTCCAAGTAGTCATTTTACCCCTTGTTATTATGTCAAAGACGGAGTTTAATGCCGCCATCCCTTTATTCTTTAGTTTATTGGCACAAATACTAAATAATCCTGTGCTAGAGAATATTATGCCCAGATAGGTATATTGATTTACAATTTCAATTTGATCACCATTGTATAGGAAGCGAATTTTCCCTACTGGACCTCCCGTTCTAAATACCATTACTTTTGTTTTACTCAAATTCACTTTAAGGCAAGACTCCTCGAAGTATGAATGAAGTATATCAATTTTCTGTTGTAAATGACCTGGCGTGTCAGCCAACAACACCATATCATCGGCATAACAAAGAATTTGGAGGTCAAATTTATGTGTTATCCGTACCCCCGGGATACCGGAGTCTCGGAGAATCTTTTCAATGTCGGAGATAAATAGATTAAACAAGAGGGGGGACATTATTTCCCCTTGTAAAATACCTTCTGTTAATTTAATTTGTTCTGTTGGCCCGTCAGGTGTCTCAATTTGAGTATGTGAACCTTTGTATAAATTCGTTAGAATGTTGATTAACTTGCTCGGGACACCTAGACTGTCTAGCTTTTGCCATAGTTTCTGATGCACTATACTATTGAATGCTCGTTGGAAGTCAATGAATAAAGCATAAACCTTTCTTTTCCTCCTAAGATTTAATTGGATTGCTGCATTCATGCAAAAAATTTGATCATCACAGCTGCGTCCTGATCTAAATCCTCCTTGTGATTGAGGTAGTATTTCTTTTTCATCAACCCACTTAACTAATCTTGATTGCATTATACTTGTGAACAACTTGAGTGATGTGTTGAGGAGTGAAATGGGTCTGTAGTTGCCCGGCTCTGCTTGATCACCTTTTTTGTGCAACATAATAGTGGAAGAGTGCAACCATTCTGTTGGGATTTCTTCACTCTGTAGTACATCATTATATATACTCAGCAACTTTTCTTGAGCGATCTGTGACATGTTTTTCAAGAATTCATTACAAATGGAGTTTGGACCTGGACTCTTATTAGTCGGAAGTTTGTGTATAGCATTCTTCAATTCATCAAGAGTAATGAGAGCATCTACTTCTTCATCAGTCGTTCCTTCGTACTTTATATTCAGCACATTTTCGAGTGGCATGATCTCTTCATAAAACGCCGTCCACTTTTCTTTACTAACTTGGTTTTTGATGGATGGTATCCTTCTCATACTTTTAACTGTCCTCCAAAAGTCAGAGGAATGCCTAATATTCTTTAGCTTGTTTTTCTCCGCTTCATAGTAAGCAGCTTTTTTTGAGTTCACTACATCCTTATATTCTCTTTTTGCCTTTTGATATGCGCTGTGGCCTAAAGTGAAGTTTGATCTACGCAAGTACTGCAGTGCTTGCTTGCATCTTGTGTGATATTCAGAACATGTGATGTCATACCATGGTTTGTTTATTCTTTCTCTGTTGCATACATACATTCCAGATGATAACGCAGCTTTATACATTGCCTGACTAAAACTATTCATATTCATCTCAGCAGCGTTGTTCAACTGGTGTAGTAATACCGTATTGAATTCATTACTCTTTTCCTGTTTCCACCTAAGTTTTGGTTTAATGTCCTTGTTATTGTGTAGAATGTCCGAGCCTAGCGTAATCGTACAAGGCATATGAGATGAGTAATGCATATTGAGCACCTTAAAGTTGTGAAAGTGTTTGACCCCATTCCAATTTAATATTCCTAAATCAATTGTACTTTTTCCTTGAGCGCCCAGGAAAGTGAAATTTCCTTTTGGATCTGAGTGTGATCGACCGTTTAGTATGTACAAATCATTATTATCCATGATATCGATAACTTTTACACCTCTACTGTTTATTAATGAGTCTTGCGACTGACGTTGTTTGTGGAGGAGCCCAGAGGGGATATTTTCTGAGATCACCTCGGTTTTACTGCCTGTCCTAGCATTAAAATCACCAACTAAAACTATAATATCATTCCTAAAGCTACCTGATATATTATTGATGATATTTTCAGTGTTTCCGAGCAAGTGCTCGTTATTGCTGCCAGGAGGAATGTAAACCACCATTATAATTATGAATAGAGAACCTGCTTTGAATCGAGCAACTAAAATGTTTGGGCTTTGTTCAATGACCGCTTGTAATATTAACGATTCGTGTTTGTAGAATAAAGTTATACCAGAGCTGAGCCTACCTTTATTTGAATTTCTGAGACCAGGACAGAAAATCTTGGAGTGATTTACAAAAGTTGTATTGTCTTTTCCTGCCCAGGTCTCATACAAAGCTATGATATGACTATTCATTAATAGATCCTCATCCTCACTATGCATGCTTCTTATATTATGAATGCCTTCAATATTCCAAAATAATATATTAATTACGCTTGTTGATTTTTGTTGTTCCATGAGCGCTGTCCTTCAGGGGATGTTCATTGCAGTAGCGGTCCGCATTTCCTTCACCGATCCGTCCGAGTCCACGAAGAAGCGTTGAACTATGGTGTCGTTCTTCTTGATGGTCATTATTCCACGGCTAATCCACATTTTCAGGTCCTTATCCTTGGATTTCATGGGTCGGAAGGAGTCACGTAGCAATTTCTCGTTTGCTCTTTCGTCTTTTGACAGGTCATGGTTTATGTAGATTCCATCCGCGCGTCCCAGTTTCCTCTTCTCTCTCATGATTTGCTTTTTATCTGTGAGTTTCAGCAACTTTACCAGCAAGGGGCGAGGTCGAGTTGATCCTGCTTGTCTCTTTCCGAGACGGAATATGTCGTCAATCATCATTCCATTCAGTCCAATTTTTTGAAATACATCATTGGCTTTTTGGGATTGCTTAGCGATGTCTTCAGTACTGTCCTCGGGCAGTCCACTTATAATGATGTTTTTTTCACGTTTCCACTCTTCAATGCCGTTTTTGAGTTTGCAATGTTTTTCATCTAAACTTTTCAAGGCAGGTTCTAAGACCTGTTTGAACTTTTCATCGAGTGCATCACTAATCATTGATTTCAACTTAATCAGGAATTGTTCATCCATCGTATCAATTGTGTCACTATAACCTGAATTAGTATCACAATCGCTTAGCTCACTTTCCAGACTCCTTTGAGCACTTGTTGGGCTTACGAATCTAGGATTTTTAGAGCTTTGACTGGCCGTTGACGGAGACGGAGTCCCACTCTCCTCCCTGTCTCTTTTCGGAGTTTGCGGTTGTCGTAAGGGACTTCTTTTTACCTTTGGTTTCGATGCGAAGGGATTTTGGATAGGCATTTGACCTATTCTGGTGTTATTTATATATTAATTAGCCAGATTTTTAAATAATGTCATTTAGTAAATGTTTAATTAAAGAGAATGGCATTTCACTGATTTCAAGCTAGTGCTTAGCTAATTTTGTTCAGCTTTCACACATCCACATCAGGCAATTTCAACAGTGTGCTGTCATGTTGAAGCAGCCTTGATACACATTCACAAACTGACTTGCAGTTGTATAAACACAGTTCTAGTATGAGAAGTGCAAAAGATGCGGTATGTTTCTGCTAATGGTGTGTAGTAGCTGATGATTTACTTTTGTTAGCAAGGTAGCTTGGTGCGATAAAATATATCTCAGTTAACCCACAAAGTATAGACACAATGTTTCCAGCTTCAGTTAGCGACAACCTCTTCTCGTGACAGCCAAACCAAGAGTCCCAACATTGAGTCGTGTACATTACTCCACCCGAATGCAAATCGTTTGAACTCCCTTGGAACTATACAACAGAAGAGCATAATATTTAAAGCTTCAAAGGATACACGCTTTGAAATTTGGGCACGAACTTGTTCAACCATCGTCGTTATATATGACATGTCGCTCAAACATTCCAACTTGGTTAAAAAAGTAGGCGACCTGCTCCACCTGCTTGTTAACGAACCACGCATGGAAAGAAGAAAAGAGGAGAAATCCGGCAGTCCAGGCGCACATGATTTGGTCCTCCTGTTTCGGCAGCTCAAAGTTGAGTCGATACATGGCCAATTGAATGGCAGAGGAGAGTAGGAATGCAATTTTCCAAAATTGCCCTGAATTGTATTTTGGATTATTTTTGAAGGCAAGAATTCTATTCTTGTAGCTACCCGTTTCGATCCTGAGGAACAATGCCGCCGGAGTTGATATTTTGTCCCCGTTGTTCAAACACCAGTATATTCTGGATATAGGTTTTAGCAAACCACTTGTGACTATCATTATCTTTATCTGACGAAGCTCCTCTAAAATTCTCGAAGAACCCAAAGGAATTCTGCTATCAAGATGTTTTTTGTATTTGGACGGTGAAATCAACCGAATCCCGTTGCTGTGCTCCGCTTGATGACCAATATTTCAGTAAATTCTTTCACTCAATACACGACTTAAAACGACTCCGACACCACTCCTGAGCGACTTAAAACTGTTGTTTCTGGATAAATTCTCGACATAAATTAATTATTAAAATTTTGTGAAGTGGCGAAATTTGTTGCCGCATAAAAATGACAAGTGGAAATTCCAAGCCCAATTTCGTGTTCGGATAATACCGATTTATTTTACTTTGCTCAAACAATTTACCTTTTTTATTTAAATATGGAAAGATCTTATAGACATCGAAAAAAACTAAATTCGACTCAGGCGATTAGTGAAATATAAGCTTTAATGGCATCTTTATAATACTGGCTTTTAACTGTCCGCAACTACATTTTCAATTTATGATTAGGTCTATTATTCAAAGTAAATGTGAAGCAAATGTAGCCATACCAGGCTATCAAAACCTGGCACGTCAATATAATTTATGACAACTTAGTTAGCTAATGGCTATGCTGGCATTATTATACTTAATATGTCCGTTTGAGTAGTAGCTGTCATTTGCATTCTTTAACGTTTCGACGTACATGTGAATGGTATGTACCAGAATGTATGTATATATTATATTCTCCAAACCAGAATTTATGGCACGAGCCGTTGTACTAATATGTTACGAACCATTGCATATGCTGACGTTAGCAAGACAAGAAGCTTGGATAATAATCCTACCAGTAATGCTTTCTTTCCAAATGCTCGTACATTTGTCAGCATAAAAGTAAAATGTTAAATAGGTTAGCTTTGTCACCATTTCAGAGCAAGTTATGTTGCTTGAAGACACTTGAGTAAATTTTAAGTGCACCACTTATTGTGAATTTGAAGTAATAGGATTCATAGTAACTGCTCTGGTTCAAACAAAATGCTATACTTGATGAGATTCAAATTATTACAGCAATCACGTTAATAATCTAGAAGCTAATCATTTCAATTGCAGAAGAGCCCGATAAAAGAAAAACGTTCCTGTCACCATGAACTACAAAGGCGTGTTTGAAAAGAAAATTGGTATTTCAATTGGTTGTGCCTATGAGAAATGCAATTTTCAAATAATTTCTTCATTTAAATTAACACAAATTCTTTTGAGGGGGCTTAATGCTAGTTTCAGCCGAAATCATCCGGCTGTACTACTGCGACATATTTTCTTGTTCTTCATCCATCGCAAGGAAGACCACGTTTTGCACTGCTTGTTTAAGTTCAACCATCAACTTTTGTGTATGTTGGACAAATCCCAAAGATGTTGAGTCAACCCACTCATTGATTTCAATGAAATAAACATAAAAAATAATGCTAAAGCAGCAATAGCACGTAATATGTAACGATGTGTTTGCTTTCGTAGTCGGCTGTCACTCGTACACAACGAGCTAAATCGGAAATCAACTCAAGCGATGAAAACGTAATGGAAGCAATTAATCTTGAAACATTATTATTACTAGTGCCTTGTGATATAAAAGGTATAACATAGCAATACCGCTGTTGATTTTTGTAACTTCTGAAAGGGTGCCTTGTAAAGCTGGAACTGTCATCAACATAGCAGAAACTCTTTGAAAGGCACCAGATGCACGTGAACTTTGCAAATCCACACTGACCGAATGATGGAAGTTCACTTAAGTTTAATTACAACTCCATTTACCATTTTTATTAAATTCAAGTCAACATAGAACAGTAAGCAATAATATGAAACATGATTTCATTAATTTTTATGGAACGTAATATAAATTTGCTTTATTAGTCATATTGTTTTGTGATAAAAGTACTTGCAACTACAACGCAACACTGTTATAATAAAAGAGGTAAATACTCGAACAAACTAAAGAAATCTGTGATATTTTATTATATTTTTTAATATTTTACTTTATATGTTTATTTTAATATACCTACGTAACTTGAGCAACGTCCATATTGATTTCCAAAAAACTGTTCCAAATAATTGCACATATGTATGTAAAGTCAGTGGAATTATAACCAATTTATTCCTTCGTTGATTTTTCCTTAAAAATTGAGGGTTTATGATCTCATTGTTAATCATAGTGTAATTAATTACAAGTGCAAAAACTACCAGGATTTTATTAGTTGTGTAAAGCGTTATATTTTTATGCCACCTTGACCAGCAACGTTTTTTTAAATATCAGTAATACATAACATCATTTTATAATTTATGTCGCAAGTATTAAATGCCATTATACTTGACCTTGAATACAGTAAAGTGTATAGAATTATTCTATTATGTTGTAAAATAATTAGACAGTGTGTACGTATTTTTCAATACAATATAAAAATACTAACTAATTACTAGTTCATAAATTGAATTTCAAATTTTGAATGCGGCTTCCAAGCGCTTCAAAATACATTGGAAATGAAAACAGCAGAGTGAATTTGGACCCTGCCTATTCAGTTGTGTTCAAACATAACTCATATATGAAGAATTTGAGTATTAAAGTGTACACATTTTTATAAACATTTTTTACCGTGTAAGTAAAACGAAACTTTAATTCATAATCTTCAGTAAGTTTATATTATGATGTAGACCCCTTGTAGAATCCTGAGTGTATTTTGATATTTCGCATTAACTTTACCAAAATGATTTGGCAATCCATCGCATCACCTCGTGTACATATCAGCTTAAAGACATGCCATTTTCTCCCTACGTAGCTCTACTACTATACTCATAGAATTGTTGTGCAAAGAACAAAGTGTCTACAGATTTAGCTGTCAACTAATTACTGACAACACCACGTATCGTCCCTATACTCCCAATTGTCGCGACTTGTCTGTATTAATTAATTGTTACTAATCGATGTTGATCTACAAAACCCAAATCTCAGCATTGCCGCAATCATCAATTCGACGAGTATTGATATTTTTGAGGCACTCGAAAACGTGCATGACCACCACCATTACACCTCATGTCAAAGTGTAACACAGATAAGGGCATAATTTGCTTCAATCCCACCTACTAAAATTCACATTATCTTAGAACATTTTAATTGCAGACGATAACAAAATGATAACTACAAAATCATTTGCGTACCCTTCCTTTTGATTTACTGCTGGTATTCAACCATAAATATTGTGGAATGGAAACGGTTTGTTTCGGACATATTGAAATTTTTAGCATAGCACAGGATTCATAAAAAATGCTCTTCAATGTAATTCTATTGTTATATTCGTAACCGATATAAGCTAAAGGATTACCGGTAATATTTCTGAAATGAGTTCATGGTGCATACACAATGCACTGTTCAACTCCACGGCAACCACCATGCATGAATCTTTAGCCACATTGTCTCCGGAGCAAGTATATTTTTACCGATTGTTGTAACCAAACATTCCAAATTTTACTGTAGTTTCTGTTCCTATCTGGTACCTGTAAGGCATGCATTTAAACTAAGTAGTAATTTGATTATAACATAATTCTTGTTGTGAAATGCTTACTGAAATGACAATTTTTACCGCCGAGTATACATTTATAAATTCCCTCCTGCAATATATTCCTGTTTATCATTTTTTTCTCCCAACTGTCTGCATCGATCACAAAAAAAAATCATTTGCAGTCAAATAGACGCAGACGATTGTTCCCATACTACATATGCTAGATGCATATCGATTTTCTAAAAGTGCCTCGAACTCTGAAAAGGCGTCCACATTCATATCTTCACCGTTGTCTTGACATGTCATAAATACGGATAAAGGCATACTTTTAATGTTAAAAATAAAAACAACGATGGGCGCAAAACACGATTTTCGCTTACAAAAATTGGAGGACTTGAATGCTTCTACAGTTTCCGCTATATTAGTCATTAAAATGTATCCTCCGGACCTAACTGAATGGAGCCAACTATATAGTTTCTCGAGTCT
Source organism: Sinella curviseta (assembly GCA_004115045.4). Classification (NCBI taxonomy): domain Eukaryota; kingdom Metazoa; phylum Arthropoda; class Collembola; order Entomobryomorpha; family Entomobryidae; genus Sinella; species Sinella curviseta. The sequence goes on along the minus strand of CM023200.3, from coordinate 1,027,135 downwards.
TTGGACATGCAATTAGAAATTAATAATGTGCTAAATTATAAATAATAAGTTATCAGTATTGTAATGTTGATTGTAGTGTTGATTTACAAAATCATTATTGGTAGATACATGATTTACGCCGGAATTTGCACAAAAAGGTTTCCCGAAGAACGGGGCGAAATTGAATAGAAACTTTGAACAATTTAAACCGCGAACCATGAGTGAATTTAACAAAACCGTAAAGGGAAACTCTCTGCCGTCCATAACGGCTGCTTGAAATTTCTGTAAGCCAAGACGAAGGAAGTAGCCCTGAATCGAGAGGTTAAATCAAGTGTGATTCCAACCACCCGTCCCTGATCCTTCAATGAGGACGGTCACAGAAACGCACTGATCGTCATCGAAATGGAAATTTAATTTTTCAACAGTAGGCTGTAACAATACATATAGTGATAATATATCTATATATCAAATTAACCACCAAATACATTTTCGGGGTTACAAAGTCAATGCGTACAACTCTGGATCGCTCTCAACTGCAAGCTAAATCGGTTTTGGCTACCAACAAATATTTTTGTATTTGCATCAAAAGAAAGGTTATACTGGGAACGGTTTTCTATGATAGAAACTCTTTCGATTCATGTAAGTAGCAAAGTAGTTTGTTGCAGGTGATATATATTTAAAAAATATATATTCGGACTAAGTGCGCAAAATTCCCTTTAACCGCAAGATGCAGTACTTTCATTTTCTGGTATTTGCGGCATTTACAGATAAAGTCTTAAAACAGATTAAGAAATATCTGATGTTGTTGAACGTAGGGAGAATTTTTGGAGTTATGTTAAACTAACATATTAGGCGTAACCGCTTTTGTGTGGAGGAGTAACATTCCATCTCGATCCACAACTTCAATATCGGAGGTAGTTAATACTCCATCCTATTCGCTCCTAAAAGTCCTTTCTATCGTAGAGCGTCAAAGGCACCTTGTCTAAAAGTTCCTTCGGTTCAGCAAGAAAACTATTTTTGGAGAAGCTTTATGCGTTCTATCGCACAATTACAGTAACTGAAGTTACAAATCCTTTTATATAATTAGTTAGTGACCTAGCCACTCATTTGCCTTTGAGACTGATGGTATTTTACAATCAACTTTGGGAAGAGTACGTAATTTCGAGTAGCAACATTTGCTGTGACTTATGGTAAGATTTAAAAAAAACAAGCTCCTCTTATTTTCCCATGAGTGGGAACCAACCAAAAGGAGCAATAACATTTTGATTTGCATTCAAAGAATATGATATCAATAATATTGAAATGATACCTGACTTGTTTAACATGTGTGAGTACATTTCACAATTAGTCGTGCTTAATATTCGCTATAGGAAATTTTATCGTTTCTTTCCTTCAAGTTTGCAAACGGTATTTGATGAAACAGAAACGGTCCCGAAAAGGCTGACACGGCCAAAGAACCTATCGGCAGTTATATTTCAATGTGTTATGAGTTGTAGATCTAGGTGACTTAAATAGACCAAAAGCAAGTGCGGTCATTCATAATTTGTGCAATTCATAATTCAATTCATAATTTAATAATCATAATCTATTTAAGTTTGCGCACTCTCACTGCGTATCATATTTGTCAAACGACGTAGTCTTTTTGAACTTCTTTTTACTGTTTCATGGAACCAACTTTCCAGTGTTTTATATTCTAAAAATCATAATGTGCAGTGCACATTGTTCACTGACGTACTACGGATTTACACATTGATGTATCGACAATTGTGCTAATAAAATCCCACTTATTTTTCTTTAGTTGTAATAATACGAAAAATGAGCTAGAGCTTGGCCTTGTTTATCGGAAAGTTTCTGAGAACCAATGCAGCACCATAGTCTGCTTATTTTGTGTACGTTTAAGTCCTAAAGCATACATTGCAAATTGCAATGGAACTATTATACTCATATTTTGCAGCGACAGAATTAATTGCCTTCTTTTCATAGAAGGGCTCTGTCATGAATTGCAATAAATAAATAAAAAACTACGATTTGAGCTTAGGGAAAACGCTCGAAAATTATCAGCGCTTTACGGTATCGTGAAAACCTAACTAATTAAATAGTTCGTGGTCCTACGGTGAACTCAATTAACTGAATTTGTTAATCAGAACAAGTCCGGCTGAATACTTCCACATTTCATATCAAATAATTTTCTTCTAAATTCTGCCGGACCAAACAACCAAATGCCATATTATAACAATGAAACTAGTAATTCGAACTCTAATAAAGCTTTCATAGTACACGGGAATATTTTACACTTCACATTGCACCAAATTAGTATCACTATTAAAGTGATCATTCAAATAACACAAAAATTGGGTAAGTCTAATGCTCCGACCATGTTCTTCTAGTAAGTTACAAATGGTTGTCTAACGCTTTGTTAATGTTTGTGGATAAATCTTAAATATATGTGTTCATTTCATACAGCTGCCGGTAAGGCGCTGTAATTGTCAGAGCAGATCAGTCTTTTAGTGGCCATCCGCACAAAGCCACGCTCTAAAGATTATCGGAGCTTAGAATTGAAGGATATATTTTATTCCGTTCCATCTCTTATTTCATTGCTCGTAAAAACAACAATTTCTGAAGAATTTTAATGTTGTAAAAGAATCTGTCGAGATTCAAAAAAAATGATTTATAAAGTAAGACGATTGAGTTACCAGTTTTCCATTTGGTTGTAGAGCTAAGCTAATGATATATCAACATAAATGTAGAATCGGTTTAACAATATAAATTGCAAGAACGATTACAAAAATCAATTCAATCACTTCGTAAATAGGTCATTGCAGTCATTGCTGCATAATGATTTTAATTAAGTACTAGAATGACGTGCTCGGATAGGGACAGAAGTTACTAACAAATAATCTCATTTGTTTTGACACTTCTAATTATTCAATGAAACCGAGATCGTAAGCAAAATGTCTTACAGCACCAAATCACAAAAATGACAAAATACTGTAAAGAGCTTTCATCGGACACGGTATAGTTATATTTTTAAATATCATCCGTGTTCCGGTTCAACATATTATTCTGAGCTCAGAAACATTTGCTTCCATCTCCAAAAATGAAGCTCTCACTCATAAAGAAGCTGAATATATATCAAAATTAATGAAAATTTTAGTACGGGTACATGGTTTTACATACACAGAACATGATTTGCAACTAGAGACATCAAGTAAAGAAGAAAAATCCATATGGAGTGTTATGCGCAATTGATATTTTTTAGAAGATTCTTACACTTGTATTTGAATTGTACATATTCGGCGTAAATATCCAGTGGTACAAATAATAATAACTGCTATTAATATGAATATATCATATTAACCACCAAATACATTTGCGGAGGTTAAGAGGTCCATGTTTAAAACTTTGCGTTGCTTCCGAGAACCAATTCAGTCTGCCAAGGCCGTCAATTGATATTATTGCAATTTCCATCAAAAGTGAGGTAAAACTAGGAACGGCTTTCTATAATTGAAACTCACAATTAATTAAAAAGCCATGGACACCGCGATTACTGATCACGTAGGTGATAAGAAAACGTCTCACTGCCTTCATTTTTTGCTTTGCCGAATACTCGGATTGTATAGTGAAACAAAAATCAATCTCACCGAGTTTGACGAAATCAAATTCCAAAAATATTTTTGCTTTCCAAATATTGAAACCACTCATTTTAGATTAAGTTGACATAATATAAGCATATCCATCCTAACTTACAATTCCTTACTCGTAGCATGCAAGCACAAGGATTCTAATCAGCCAGCATAATGGGTCAAATTCCCTACCATCCAGAACCAGTTAATGTGAAACATTCCGGGAACGCCATCGTGATGCTCTTGCGCCCCTTGCCGGATCCAGCTGATATGGGATTGTACATTGAACATCATAATTAAAGTATGACAATTTTCATTATGATTGTACACCTTCCCTTAATCAAATCCGAAGGAAACACAAGCTTTATTTTTATGTTACCTATTGATCGTAGAAACAGGGAGCATTGTTTGGGAAATGTCGAATTCGTTTTTATTAATATATTAATATACAGTGTATATTGGTCAATGAGTGGTTCACTTTAAAATTTATTTTGTTATAGTGTGTTACGCAATGTAGTCATTGAGAGTAACTTCCATAAATCTTTCTTCCTTTGTAGTACTAATATACTTCTAAAATCTACATTATTTTGTAAACGTGCTATCGTATGCATTTTTGAATGAATAAAACACGATGAACCTCCAACTAAATTACTTCTTCTCCCAATACTCTCCTCTGACTGTAAAAAAGGGATTTCATAATGGAATATGTGGGACTTTCTGAGTGATACTAGAAATTCTGCATACTTTTTTTTATTTATACATCTTGAACCTTTTATACAACCGCTTCCCCAACTCTAACCATAATAATACATGGTATGCAGATCCGTTTACTAAATATAACTAAAGTTCCTGAACATACATTGTTTCTTGTTACTTTTTCACAATCCTTGCACCGTGCCGAATCGGCTGCAAAGTAGCGTCAAAGGAAGTTGAGCTTAGATAACTGTAACGCAACATCCCTTTCACTTCATCATATTAATGCGGTTCAATCAATCGATAATCAGGAAACCGATTAAACACTTCCTTAGTGACAAGGAATTGAGTAACTTCCTTACGAGACACGGGATTATATACTTTACATATGGTTTAAATCAAATCGGCTGGCTCAAAATGACACCGTTTACATTAAAAACCGTTGGACATTGCTCACAAATCCAATAATTTTGCGTTACAAGCGAAGTAGGAATATATTATTATTACAATTCACTAAAAGTCACAAAAACAGAATTGCGTTACTCAATCATCAACTGAATTTTCAAGCTGTGACGGCAACAAGTAGAGAAACAAAATCCATAAGTCTGTTCATGAAAGAGTTATGATTTATTCCTAAAATCCCTGCAGTTGAGTCCGAATCTGCTTAGAATATCTTTCCAAGGTAGAAAAATGTTTAACATTTGGCCCTAAAATTGCTGTTTCCGAATACACCATCATGACTCGATTTTCGGAGGACATTTTTTACGTCATGCAATGAGTGTACGTTGGAACTGTCCTGCTATGCTTAATTCGTAACTAATTATACTTTACCTAATCGTATCGTAAACTAACAAAAATTCTCAAATCAACTTTGTCTTGCACGAATTGTCACTCCTGTTAATTTGCTGGTGTTTCATGTTACCAGATAAGATCGTGAATTTGGGATTCCGGAATCCCATAAAAGCACTTGAAGTGTAAATCCATAACCGAACTTTCTCTTCCATGTTACCACTTGATATGCTATTTGAATATACTAATATAAGTGTGCTAACAACTGCAAACCTTTTTCAATACTTTAAATTATAGAAATATAGGTAGTACTTAAAGGCATGGAAATTCATAAATGTAGCAACACCAAGATTTTCTGCACTAAAAGTCCAACGCGTGTCATGAATCTTAGCAAACTGCTGCATTGCCAACCAGCATTCAGTTTTGTTATACCTAAAATGCATACCAATATAGTAGTCCTATTATTTAACCGTTTAAGATTTTTAAAAAATTACATTGACATCAGAATGTTGTTTTTCTCTTGGCATTGCGTTAATATCGAAGCTAAAATTGTAAAACAATACACCTATGTAATACAAAATTATGCAACCTTACACACACTATGAACTCAAACTGGAAAGATGCAGCTAAATAAGTACATTTAAATGCTACCATATTGCTTAATATCCTTCCGATCTTTTAAAATTAACACCGACTACACCAAATCAGATATGCTGTATCCTTCCGTTTAATAAAATTTAATGCCGAAACCACATTGTTTCGGAGTCATCATTTACGTTGAAATAACCATTGAATCATTATGTTAAAACCTATTTCCTAGTAGTTTGCTTCACTTCGAATGCACCTCCCACATGTATGTATAACTGATGCTAGTAATAGATCTATAATTTCATTTGAATACACTCGCCAAATATTTTTTGGTGTTTTGCATTAACAATGATTTGGATTAGTTGTTAAGATAATTTGAAATTGTTTCAGACGTCGGCTAATAAGACGAAGAATTTCAACGCAGGTTATAAGCCATCAATAGAAATTAAGCTAACCTATTATTGTCTTTAACTCATTTCATATATCAGTTAGCAGTTAGAAACTAGAATACTTCTAAAATTATACACCCGAACCAGTTTCCTGAATAGACGATAACTCCACGGGTTGAGCTCTTGACGCGACGATACAACCAGAGTTCATCAAGATCAAATGTCTCCGTTGAAGTTGGGTTGCCAATGAATAGAATAATTGATTTCACGATTTCGGTACATGATGCGGAACTGAATCAGAATTCTCCATGGTTTCACGGTTTGGGACATCTAAAATTGCAAAAATTATTTTTTAAGGTTATAATTCATGCAGGATATGTTGATAATTCTGTACTGTTCATTTAAGGCTCTACTTACCACTTGCCCGGTGGTGGTATTGTCGAATCGCACTGAATTTGATCCTGCATCTCCCTGTGGTAGTGGCATTCTGCGGGCTGCAAACAGAACCGAATCAAAATGTGCAGAATTAAAGAAAGAAAAGAAAATAATAACTTTCGACGATATGTAACTAACAATATGCGATAGTTCAGCGTGCGCATATTCCCTATTTTAATTTAAACGGACATTTACAACCGTAACGTGGCTTACCGGCAACAGCACGCATGGCCGACGTTGTAGGACTCATTCTCACATCTTTGTGCTGCTTTCAGGCAACGATTCTGTGAGCAAAATTAAAACAGAATACAGGCAATTAGTAACTACTTTTTAAATGACCAATGTTGGGCTTCATTTTAACGCTTTCCAAAATAATACTGCATTACTGTATTTAACAAAGCACAAATGAAAATTGAAGCTCAACATGCTTCACAGGGAAACACGACAAACCCTGACTTCAAAAATGATTTCTCCGCAGTGTTTTTCAAATCACAGAGAGCTGTAACAACAAATGAGCCGGATAACACGACGTATATGCAATAACTTCTAATTAGTTTTGTTGGGGTATCCAATCTTCACAAATACTTAGCTTTTGCCTTCACAAAATTTTCTAATCCAAGAGATTACCAGAGAACGCCACAAATAATGTGTAAGCTCCGGCGAGGGCAGGCGAGAAATGGATAGTCAATTGGAAGGCATGCCACTCTCTTTGAGCTCTGGACCGCAAGATGAAAAATGCTAACTTGTCCTCAATCCGAAGAGGGTGGCAGGTGGATTCTGAAGAGGAAGAGTGTGTGTGTTGTTACGATTATGATGGGACCCCTCCATAGTGTGAAGCGATCTCCCAATAATCCTATTTTGTTCCCTGACACAGAAAACGCATACGCAGTTGTGTTGATATATGCCAATGTTAATGTGTACGTGTTATTCAACACAAGCAGGTATTTGTTCCATACTTTTTTTTCTGAAACCAAAGCGGACGAATGCAGTGTGCATGTGAATGGCGCGTGATTGGTAAAATACCAATGGGTTGAAGGGTGTATCTACTTCAGTCCGCAATGGATTCCACAAACGAAGGAAAAAGGCTTTCCTTGTACAACACACAAAAGTAGGGCAATATACTCTTCACGGTTAACTATCCTTGCCCCGGTGTAGTCAAACTTTATATTGTCCCTCTCATTTTCTGACCATTTTACCGAAATGAGAGAATCAACTACGTATTTAGTTGAATATGGCATTTGCGCTCCGCTACGTTTGTTGAGGGGTCAGCCCTGTGCGGTCCCTCTCTTCCCCGTTCAAAGCAACATTAATTTATAGCACTCAGGCACCTTGCAAGGTGCATAGGCTGTGTCATTTCATCATGCATTAAAGTTGGATATTACTTTCCTTGAGTTGGTTGCGGAAGAGTGGAGGAGGAGCTGCGAAATAGCTTGGCTTGGGATATTTTTACCACTTTTTGCGTGCTGGTGTTTGTGTTTCTTGTGATATGGGGTCGGCGTGTAAAATCATTTTCCTTTGATTCTCTTAAAAATCGGTTGGATATAATTAGCAAAATTTATCTAGTTAGCCACAGATCCCACCGTTTTTTATAATTAAATGACTACACGAATTGTGTAGTAGCTCACTATAAATAATGCAATGTAATCTATAAAATGGGACTGGAGTGTGACGTGTTTGAGTTTAAATGTTTAACTATTTATTAGGCAAATGATTAGTTATATTCTGCTGTAGTCTCTAAGATTTCTTTATTTAATGTGATGGCAAACTCTTGCAAGTGATGGCCGATATGCAATTAACGCTTCCAAAAGGTAGATATAAGCAATCGATTTGGTCACGTCAGTTTTGTTAGTAACTTTACATTTGATGTTATGGACTTGAGATAATTATATGATGGTGCCGAGAGATGGTTTAGCAATCCTCCACTTAGCAAATTTGTTTTAAAGAAGACACGGAATGTGTGAGCGAGAATAACGCAATTTTGTACTGGGTGAATGATAACAACAGTAAAACATAGTGACAATTCCGTATGCTATTTTGGTCAAGTAAATTTTATTACGAGAGTACACAGTCGTCATATGCAACAACATTTGAGTATTACATTTGATAGTAGTTTTATTTATTTGACATATTATTTTGGGATAATTTTTACATACATAAAGGTAATTACATAAGAGTTTTGTTAGAATACAGGCTATATCGAAACACAAAATTGCTCAAGATGCAACATGTTTGTACCTAAACTACAAGGAATGTATGAATAATTACTTACATTTCGTAGCCATTTTATGTTATTAACTAATTATGATAAATAATTATTTTTATATCCAATTAAAATACCAACTACACCAATAAAGAGGAATATTTTCATTTGTAAATCAATGAGACCATTGGCATGTGCTTATGTAACAAAAATCCCTGCAATACTTTTTTTGTACATTGTACAAATGACTGCCGAGTGCATGCAAATAAATACACTATAAATATACCACCTTATTTAAGATTCAAAATTACGCGATTGAACCGTTTTTTGCCCCATACCTGACCTCGAGCGAAGCGAGGCATTCTTTCGTGAGCGAAGCGAACGATAATACTGAGGCCTGGATATGGCAGCCAAATCAATGGCAACAGTATCACGGCAGGTTGCATATCAAGAAGGGGTTATGCATTTCGTCAAACCCGAAAAACGGTTTGTAGCCTATTTTGAGAGAACGACTGGGCCGATTTTCGTGAAATAAAATTTATTGTCATTCCGAGGACTGGACAAAGTTTGGTAGCATCGAAAATTTTGAAAAATTTCATTTCTTCATCATTTAAAATCAATTTTAGTATGAAAAATGCTGATTTTTGCCCCTTACCTGACCTCGAGCGAAGCAAGGCATTCTTTCGTGAGCGAAGCGAACGATAATACTCAGGTCTGGATATGGCAACCAAATCAATGGCAACAATATAACGGCAGGTTGCGTATCCAGAAGGGGTTATGCATTTCGTCATACCCGAAAAACGGTTTGTAGCCTATTTTGAGCGAACGACTGGGCCGATTTTCGTGAAATAAAATTTATTGTCATTCTGAGGACTGGACGAAGTTTGGTAGCATGGAAAATTTTGAAAAATTTCATTTCTTCATCATTTAAAATCAATTTTAGTGTGAAAAATGCTGATTTTTTGGTTTCCTGTCCGAATGGTTCGACCAATATTCGTTATATTAAAGTTTATAGCACTTCTGGGGCAACGAGAATGATTAAAAGCACCGGAAATTCTTAAAAAAGCATCCCAATCCCACTTCATTATCTAAGAATGGCTAAAAACGCAGTCTTTTTCTATTCATGACTGGACGTTTCGGCTAATTATCATCGAATATACTTCTGAGAGCACAAGGAAGATTGGTCAAAACAAAGATATAGAAAATTTGATAAATTCAATATTTTGCTGCCTTTAATCTCACCTCGAGCGAAGCGAGGCATTCCTTCGTGAGCGAAGCTCACGATAATTAACGGCCAGTCACGGTGCTGCTACAAAATCAATAGTAACAATACATCAGGCAAGTTGTGTGTCAAGAACATTAACCCATTATGACCATTGGGGCAAGAATGATTGGTCAAAGCGCGAATATACTTCTTCGCCCGTTGAATCTCATAAAGCCCTAACAGTGTGCTTGCCTGTTTTCATGGCCGAACGGTTACGCCAAATAGAAGTTATCGAAATTCTGGATTTTGGGATATTTTCGACTTAAAAAACTAAGAAATAAAAACCAATTGAAAAATGAAAAGCCCCAAACCTGACTGTTTACCCATGCCCGATATAAAGTTAAAAATAAATTCCGGGTCATGTCGATGTCAGGTTCGGGCGGTCAATGAAAAACAGAATTCCCTGGGGTTTTGAATATTTTATAACTAGTCACATGTCAAAGCACCTTCCGTACACAGTACCCATTGTTATCGTCAATCATTACTTACATTTTACAATTTAGAATTGAAATGCATACATATTTGCAATTTTCGTAAAATTTATGTTGAATCATTTAAATAACAATTGAAGTACGTGTTAAATTATTAATATATTCAAGCTCAAAGGATCTAGCGAAATGGTCCCTCCACCTGGAGCCCGGCTTTTAGTATTGCATGTATTATAGGAGACAAGTTTTACCCGAAAGTCCGCGTGGCTCAAGTAGTATTAGGTAAAGTAAATCTTCGTGAATGACCGCCCGAACCTGACAGCGACATGATCCGGAATTTATTTTTAACTTTATATCGGGCATGGGTAAACAGTCAGGTTTGGGGCTTTTCATTTTTCAATTGGTTTTTTTGGTTACCTGTCCGAATGGTTCGACCAATTTTCGTTATATTAAAGTTTATAGCACTTCTGGGGCGACGATAATGATTGAAAGCACCGGTAATTATCAAAAAAACCTCCCAATCCCACTTGATTATGTAAAAATGGCTAAAAACGCAGTCTTTTTTTATTCATGACTGGACGTTTTGGCTAATTGATTGATTGATTTACTTTATTGTCTATCCCAAATCAGAAACCTGTTTTACATTGGGTGACATATAACAATATATCCTTACTACAATAATGAATTTACTACTGGTAACAAGTCAAAAATTTCTTAATAATAATTTATAGTGTATATGCTCATTATAACTAAAAATTATAACAATTTCATAAGTAAAGTTAGCATTAATAGTACAAGAAGTCATCTTCTCTACCTTCAATTACCCATGTTTTTGCCTGTAAAATGAAGTTGCCAAACGATACAGTTTCAAATAACCAGTCTCTGGGCAAACTGTTCCAGAGTAAAATTTCTCGATATACTACTCGATTTCTTGAAAGTCTGCGATTGATGTACTACCATACTGACAACCGGCATATTTTTCTCACATTTGTCTAGCAACATTACATCAGGATTATTTAATTTTATCTTCTTATACATATTCTTTATTAAAGCCAGCTTCAATTTTTCCTGAACTGTCATAAAGTTAAAACTTTTAAGGACCTCATTTACATCTATTTGTTTTTTTCCGGAGCAATTGGTCCTGTTTTTACCTTTGCATTTATTCATTACGAATCCTACGATAAAACGATTTATCTTGTCTTGAAACGTATTTAGTCTATTATCAGTTTGCACTGCCCAAATGTCTAAGCAGTAATCTATCACGGAATGAATATATGCATTCACCAAAACTTTAACAGCAAAGTGATCCAGGTATTTGCTTACACCATTAAGATATGATATGCTCTGAGAGACCTTAGCTTTTACGGTCTCAAAGTGGTCGTCAAAAGACAGATTTTCATTAAAAGTTATTCCCAAATATTTATATTGGGATACCCTTTCTACGTTGAAGTTGGTACATTTCAAGGTACTACATTCTTCTGTGCTAATGTTTGTTTTTGAGAAAACCATGAATTTGGTTTTTTCATAATTCATACTCATATTTTTGCTCTTACACCACTTGTCTACGTTATCCACTTCAACCGCAATAGTAGACATTATGTCATTTATACATGTGCCTTCTATAAAAAGTACTATGTCGTCACAGTACAATAAAAAGGAATGCTTAAATGTTGACCTATGTCATTTATAAATGCACTAAAGGCTAACGGCCCGACCGCACTTCCTTGTGGAATTCCGAGTAAATTCGGAAAATATTGACTGTCACTACCTATTTTGAAACATCTACCAGTTAAAAATTCATATAACACCGCTAGCAATTTTTTTCCAATGCTAAACTGCTTCAATAGTTTTTCAGTTAGAATTGCCGGATCGACTGAATCAAAAGCCTTCTTTAGATCAATGTACACAGCTATTACCTTACCATTCCTCTTATCCGTGGAATTATAACAGTAATCACTAAATATTGAGAGAGCTGTGTGTGTGGATCTCTTTTTCCTAAACCCATGTGGTTCGTTACATAGCTGATTTTCCATTGAGTCATAAAGCTTATTATATAATATTCTGTCGAACAATTTGGTTAGAGGGTTAAGGATAGAAACAGGTCTATAATTGCTCGCCTGCATTCTACTTTCTTTCCCTTTTAAAACAGGAACAACTCTTGCACTTTTAAAATTTGTTGGCAAGCTAACCATATTTACAAATATCATAAATAATACAGCTAATTTAGACGCTAATGAACTTGAAAGGGCTTTCAGAAAAATGGTTGGAACTGATAAAGGGTCACTATTACCCTCCTACCGTCTAATTCCGAAATTGCTAATTTAACGTCCTTTTCAGAAATTACAAAATGTTCAATTGTTTCTACAGTTTCTACCGCAGTCTGCGATGTTTGCTCTAACTGCTTGCATAGATCACTAAAAGGTCGAATTATATCATCCTCTGGTTTTATTGCAAATGCATCTGCTAAGATTTTATTAATCTGTTTGGTGTCTGATATTTTTTTGGCACCATCTTGGAGCATGTTCACCTCTCGATTACCTTTCGTCCTAAAACTAGTTATGTTGTCTACAACATCCCAAAACTTCTTTGTTGAGTCTGAACCGGAGTTCTTGCACGATTCTAATAGTTCGTTGTAATAGCTTTTCTTTGCAAATTTGAGCTCCACATTATAATCATTTCGTGCTTTACGGTACAATTTGCAATTCTCCTCAGTTCTGTTGTTTTTCATTGTTATGTACGCTTTATTGCGCACAGTCCTTAAATTTGCTAAATTACTGGTCATCCATGGCCTTGGCTTTCCTTTTACTATTCTTTTCTTACAGAGTGCATGCTTGTCTAAAATATTTAACAAATTGCTGTTAAATTCTTGATAGACACTATCTGCACTAGTACCAGTGAACAAGGACATTGTTTGTATTGAGCTTATCTCAGCATAAATTTGATCCCAGTTCACGTTTTTCCAATTTCTAGTGAGGATGATCCTGGGCTCATATTTAATTTTAACTTTTTTTCTAACCGTTAACACCAGTTCATGGTCAGATCCAGCAAATGGGAAGCTACCATAAAGGCTACACATATCTTTGCTATTCACATAAATATGGTCAAGTAACGATTGACCGAATCTTGTTGCCTGTTTAATAAGCTGCCAGAGACCATACTCATTACATAACTGCCTCATTATCATCGAATATACTTGTGAGAGCACAAGGGAGATTGGTGAAAACAAAGATATAGAAAATTCAATAAATTTAATATTTTGCGGCCTCCAATCTCACCTCGAGCGAACCGAGGCATTCCTTCGTGAGCTTTGCTCACGATAATTAACGGCCAGTCAGGGTGCTGCTACAAAATCAATAGTAACAATACATCAGGCAAGTTGTGTGTCAAGAACATTAACCCATTATGACCTTTGGGGCAAGAATGATTGGCCAAAGCGAGAAAATACTTCTTCGCCCATTGAATCTCATAAAGCCATAACAGCGTGCTTGCCTGTTTTCATGGTCGAACGGTCACGCCAAATAGAAGTTATCGAAATTCTGGATTTTGGGATATTTTCGACTTCAAAAACTAAGAAATAAAAACCAATTGAAAAATGAAAAGCCCCGAACCTGACTGTTTACCCATGCCCGATATAAACTCAAATCGAGTTGTTACGTCCTATGGTTTACATATATCAGTTTAGCAATTGGTTTACAGAGTAAATTAATTAGTTCTGCAGGTTTCAACAATCGCAAGCACATGATAAAAATTGATATATATTTTCCATCTACCCTAATGCATCACAAGTGAAAATGCAGGGACTCACATTGGTGGTGTGTGCTAGAAAAAAAATCATTACTATTTCGACAAATTTAACGTAAACTAAAAAAATGAGTATTATTGTGACTCTAACAGCACTCGAAACACAATCTCAGCTTTCGTTGTCGGGGAGATTACGGATAATAAACGAACGTTCAAAAACAAGCATTTTTAACGGGATGAACATTTTGTAACTATTTACTCTCAATTACATATATCAACAATCTAAACATATTTTTCGTAATAATAGCTGACAAAATGTTTGGCATCCATCATTTCGTATCAGTGCTGTTAGTGTGTTTGCGATGAATCCATATTAGCGAAGCAAACATTTTTCAGAACCCCACAAATGAATCAAGTCGTTCAGCGCCATCAATGACTAAATATGAAAAGGATCAAACACCATCAACACAAGAGTATCCTGGTTATATCAGTGACCGCCAACTGCCGAGAATAGAACAACTGACTCATATCATCAATCCACTAGTCCACGGGAAGCGATTTGTTGTCGTCAACAACTTTAAATATGTCGATATTACGGAAACCGAATATCCGCTTTTAATCAAAACGACAATGCCAGTAGTAAGAACGGTAACGCAGTCAAACCGCACATCTTTTGACCGCAACGTCTTGATTCTTAAAATTAACCTCAACTATAACGGGACATGAACACTACAACATATTTCTTCAGACGAATTCGACGACGAACAATCAGACGATTGACATAGATATTTACTCCCTAAAACATCAGTGGACCGTGGAAAACCATTTGAGCAAATTACGATTTGTTACTTGTGGAATGCGGGGTTTACGGGCCTACCTATTTGAGGAACTCTTTTACGTTTATTGCACATCTGGGTGGTGCTATATTTAAGCATGTGTGTTGCTACTACCGCTAGTAATTGCGGCATCATATAAATACAGGTTAATTCGGACAAGCACTGAAACGGAGCCGTAATGAAAAATTCCTGTAGCATTTTGAACCACAATCTCGTCATTTATTGGGAAGTAGTGCAGTAGGTAGTGCACTGGTATGACTCTCAACTCGTTACCAAAACCAGAGGTATGGTTCTATATGCTTTCATGTGAGGAGTAAAAGTAATGTTTGCATTTAATTCAACACTTTAAGGGTTAATTATTTAGTGCAAAAACTTCCCTGTTGCTCACAATATTACGTAGTGGAAATTACACGTTTTACTAATTTTTGAAGAATGTGTTCTTTATTTCATTCAATTGGAACAAGTTTTATAGATAATTTATATATTCAGTCAGGTTACAAAATGCATGCTGTCATTACATAATTTTTTTACCAATAGTGAATTATCTCTGGGAATTTGTGTAGTTGGCTAACCCTTGGAATTTTGCATTGCTTCCCTAAGCAGATTTTTAATTTCTGTAATCTCTGCTTCCGCATTTCCCCCAATACGTTACTGGAGATACATTGCGTACTCGAGAATGTCCTGCCCACCATTGTTGCGTATGTTGGCGTCAGTTCCAACAGAGAGCAGGAAACCGACCATCTCGACATCATACCTTTTAGCCGCAAAGAAAAGAAGATTCTATCCCGTTGCAGTGCATATGTTACTGTCTGCTCCGTGCTGAATCAAGAATTTTATCAAATCAAGTGAGGCGGGACTCGTAGTGGGTACACTTGAAGATGCCAAAATGTGGATGGGTGCTTTCCCGTGCCAATTGAGACTATTGAGCATTTCAGCAGCCTTGCCTTTTTGTACTAGGTAATTTACCAGTTCAATGTAGTTATCAGTGAATAGAAATTCTTGTGCCCAAAGATGTGCAATATTGTTTTTGAACCAGTCGGTTTCGTCAATTGCAGCTCCCGCATCCACTAGAGACTTTATTGTAGTAATTGTCCGTGCAAGATGTATAGGAGCGTTACCATTGCGGTCTCTTGTGTTTAGGGGTACTCCTATTGATGCAAAATATCTTATTGCTTCCCCGTTGTCTCTCGCAGCTGCAACATGAACAACACCTGCACGGGACTTTATCCCAACCACTCCACAATTGGCGCCACGTTTTACTAAGTCCTCTAGGAACGGAGAAGGTAGGCATTTTTGTACGGCAGAGTACAGATCTCTTCCTAGTTGATCTGCCAAATCATTGGATTTTATGTTACTTGATTTATGTTTTGTGTGTGCGGAGAGTCCGCCACTCTTTTTCCCAGGCACGCCTTGACCAGGAAATACCTTTGGAAGTGCACGTTTAGGTGGCCTCATCGGAATGGTTTTTCTTGGACCAGGGGTATCAGTCGCGGAATCAAAGAGCACCACAATCTCCGGTTTTGGTTTAGATGTCCCCGCGGCGAAATGAACTGCCGTTCTCGCGTGAGTAGTTGGTGATGTGTTGTTGGGCATGTTGACGTTATCTTGACCGAATACATCGGTATTAACACCAATGCATTCTTCATTCGCACCCGCCGCCGAATCTGAGGCTGAATGAAAGCATACATCCGCTAATATGTCGGTTGCTGTAGGCCGCCCATTGGAATCCTTGGAAAGCATTCTGCCAATTAGATCCGCCCACACCTGGTCGACATTCAATTGTACTTTGTAGTGCCGGATGTTATAGGGCCTGTCAACCGCGTCCCCAAATGGATGTATGCCCTGGGTTAATGTAAAATGAAAGATACATCCCAGCGAAAATATGTCACAGGAAGAATTCTGCAAAAATTTTAACATTTAACTTTATGACCTTGACTTATCTGGATAGATAGGTGATACATCGTGTAAATGCTTAATGTTAATACCATTTTTAGATATGGCCGTCCAGTTGAAAGGGACTCAAGAATTTCGGGCGCCATCCAGTCCGATGTTCCAAACACCCCGGACATGCTAACGCTCTTGCAGCCAATTGGGATTTCTTTTGAGACACCAAAGTCTGATATTTTTATTTGCTTACGCAGACTGAGAAGAATGTTTGCCGGTTTCAAGTCGCGGTGCAATATGTTGTGGCTGTGAAGATGTTCCATTCCGGCAGTGCATTGCCGAAGAATTTCAATGGGACGCATTTGAACCATGCGCATATCTATCTCGTCCTGAAGGCTGATCAGACAAAGTTCTAACGCAATGTAAATTGAATCATCGTCCACTTCCGTCACGAAATATCGTACAATATTCTCATGGTCGTCCATTGACCTTAGCAGGTTAATCTCTTTACGTGCCAACTCGGGTTGAACCATGTCAGTGTTGATGACCTTCACCGCAACATCCCGGTTGTCAAATCGTCCCTGGAAAACTTTTGTTCCGAAGCATCCTCGTCCTAGCAAATGATTTTTGTCATATGAAATGCTTCCCACAGTACGATTATTGGACTCGTGCTGTTTTAAAATTTTCAGGGCTCCTGTTTGGTTTGTTTCTCCAAGGGACTTTATGAGAGCGTCGTATGCTCCTACACGTGTAATTAGAACGTCGTACAGCTTCCTGGACCGTTCCATTGGTGTCAATTGAGGGCGATCCTGAATTAAATAAATTGACGGTCAACACACTTGAAAATGCATTTAATTCCTAATACTTTGAAGATAACGTACCAGAGTTTCCGTGTCGCAAGTTGCAATAATATTCCTTGAGAAGAGTGTAGTTGTTAGATGAATATTGCAGTCTGTGTCACGAATTAGCTGAACTAGGTTCTTTTTAATGTGGTTTCGCTGCCAGATTTCCATTTTGGATACAGATAACTGCAAACTAGTGATTTGTTAGTTGGGCTAAAATTATTATGTTTATACGATTAAAAATACTAAGGTATGTGTTCACAATGTTTTGTAAATCTCTCCACAAGAGAACCAAAAATGGCGACGCAATTCAGCTCTAGTGGTCTGATGTCAATATCAGTGGAACGAATAACGTAAATATTCTGAAGCCCCCACAGAGTCGCATTAGTAGTCGAGCAGAGAACCTTATCGCTATCATTTATCTCTGTTTATTTTATTCCATCGACTTTATCAATATTGACGGCACCCAGTTTGCTATATGTAGTGGGACGCGTTTCGATATATCTGGTATAGGGGTTCAAGCACAAGTACCAATTAAAACATTGATAACCATCATGGACAGAAGCACTGTTGTTATAATTATGTAGACATGTACTACTTTGAGTTTACAAGCCTATTTACTATACCAAACTGATAACATAATACAATTATATATTTATTTCCATAGGTTTTGTAATAACTATTCTATCTGGTGCAATGTAAATGATTACCTGCTGTGGGTACGTATGGCATTTGTTGACTTGACACAAAATTTCCCAAAAGACGTGAGTACAACTTTTGGATATGATATAGGCAAATAATGGCCCAATAACATGTTGGGATTATTACAGCACATATTGTTTGATGATACTCGATGATCAATTATATTTTAACAACTTGGAGCATTGCACAATTCCGACATAAGTAACTTATGTACGTACATAATTTTTTTTGGCGTTTTCTGTATCTGCATTCGCAGCATTTTCCAACTGGTGGATTCTTGATTTCTTTGCAAATAATTCGGGTGAATGTACGACAATCAAGCGTCATGCCATCCAGCATAATCTACTTTTCCCGATACATCTAAACCCCCTCGGTCTCAATGCAAAGCCATCTAAATCTAAATCAAATCATAACTTTTACGTGCGGTCGAGTGGGTTTCGCCTCGTCTACGTAACTTTTCTACATGCAGAAATTGTATCAGAGATGATGTAAAGACTTACCGTGAAATATGCAGTTTATATGTATGTAGATATATGTTCACACTAACCCATAACATACATATTTCTCATCAACATGTTGCCATAATAATTATTCATATACATATGTGGAATACTGCGAAAAATGTAGGCAAGCTTTGTATCTAAAAATGCTTTTAATACTCCATGAATAATTTATAATTGCTCATCGAGTCTGCTGCATTCGCTTCGATATACAATCCGTCGATATTGTTACTGAAACGAACATTGTCGTAACAACCGATGTTTGTACCAGAAAGTCATTAGCGACATACTACATACTCAATTTGCGAGATATGGATTCGATGCAATGAGTCTGAGTACGTCACCAGTGGAGGACAAAACTGCCTTTCCAATATACGAAAAACGTTTTCGGAACTTTTGTTAGTGGCAATGATATTTGAAGAATGTGAATTATTTCAACCAAACCTTTAAGTATCGTCACCTTCAGAAATACAATCGTATGTAATAAATGTTGTTGTCTTTATAAATTCAAAATTTAAATTATACACTAAATTTTGTGCCAGTGTTCACAAAACTGATGTTAACACAAATGTTGAATTTTAACCAACTGATTGTTGAATGATATAATAGAAGAAAATAATTGTTTCTCGAAAATCCTTATCATTTTAAGCTTGTATTTATTCTCAACTTTCCACAAAGGTCAAATTCTCGTAATATTGATTAAGGGTAGGTGCGTAGCAATAACAAAAGTTCCAAATAGTAAACATGTAAGCTCCAAATTTATAGAGTGTAAAATGATAAGCTAGTACAGGAATTATAGAAATGAGGTATCTCGATGCTCCTTCTAAAATGGTATCAAAATCGGCACAAGAGAGTATATATGTATGTTCAATGCAATACTTGTATGCATGCTCCCATTAGGAGCACCAGCACATAAGACATGTAAATGCTATCTCGCTATGCGAGTAGTACTATAAATATCCAAGTCAAACAAAAAATCTTGGTTCATTCGGTCATAACCGACTGATAGCCACCAGCAAACGTTTCCTCTGTTTTATGCTGGCTCTGCTTTTATTATGGCCATTAGTAAGATCTGGCATTGCATGCATTTCAAAACAAATAAGGCAAAGTCATGCATAAAGCAGTATTACATAACTCGTCACAAAAGAATATCTTCTTCCAACCAAGACATAGGGGTCCCCCCAGTATGTCCGTCCCAAAACTTTGTTGTGTTATTTTGTGAGTCTCGTATGGTTTGGATGATATTGGTGGCATATTTGCTCCCAATACCAGTAAACGTATAAATACGTTTGTCAAGGTATTCCGATATCTGCAATCGTTACAAATCAATGTTTTTATCACACGGAGTGTTACGATAAGATATAACCACGAATTTGTATTCAGCACAGAATATAAGCATACAGTACTCACCAAATCTGCAAGCTGAGGCAGTTCATGCAAATGTGGAATGACCTCATACAGCTTATATAGAAACACCGGCTGATCAAAATCACCATTCTGGGAACGACCAACCCAAAACTCAAACACTTTGTGTCCCAATGCATACGGGAGCGGTATCCTCTTAAGAATTTCCAAAGGAATTATAGATCTACGTAAGTCGTCCAATATAAACTATCCATTTTTAAGGTTTGGATTATGTATTAGGTGCAGCAGCAATGTTTCGTTCCTAACACATGTCAAGCAATTGCCATGGCGCGAATTCGCCCCATGGCAATTGCTTACGGATTTACGGATACGGCCAAGGGCATTTGCGGATATGAACGATTAATATGTTATTGTTTACTTTATCATTTCAACATTTTGCACAATGACATATTTGTTAATCAAGCACATAACCATGTTTAATGTTTCAATATAGATGAATACATGAAAGTATTTATACGAATAGATTCAGCATAGCTAGAAATCCACATATAGTTCATCGTTATGTAAAATTTCAATCACTTTTGTTATTGTAGGACGACCTAAACTCACTTTTCCCTCTTGACGCCAGATCCCAATAAATCTTTGCAGCCTTTTTCGTATCGACATGGCATTCAAAGTAGTCCTGAAGAGCGTTCTCCATTGTTTCCCAAACTCTGCAAAGAATGATATCGCCGAGCAAAGAATAAAAGCCAAATATACATAAAATACTGCTTGCATATTTCCACGCACAGATAAATCTTTGTAAGTCGAGGTCTGCTGCCGAGCCACCGGTGCCATTTGTTTCCACGTCGACACCCTGATTGACCACTCGTTCCAAACTTGAAACAAACCTGATTCGGCGATTGAATGCACACGAATCACAAACATGGTCGCTAAGCCCTTCACACGATAAAACTTCCAAGCGCTTACTGTGCTTCCTGAATCATCTTTGCTGATAGTAACTGCACATTTTTCAGAATCCTCATCTAATCCGAACGAATCGTTTCCCATGATGTCAAGCCAGACGTTGGCTTGCGAGTGAGATATCTTGTCCATTACACTTGTGTACGGAATGTACAAGCCAGATATGCCGAATGATTTTGAGTTGCTGCTGCAATGGTGAAGATGGCGGACAAAGTATTGTCCCGTTCTGTCATTTGAAAATGTTTTAATATTCCAAACCGTCATCTCTTTGAAATGATAGCTTTAAGATAGCAACTTTGGAATCGATATCAGATTCGCCTTGTCCATTATTCTGTAAGGCACCCTGAAGACATTCTCGTTCCTCTTGAATGTTGGATAGTCCATTTTTATTGCACAAATTTTCCAGGTGTTGTGTAATGCCGGAAATTTGTGACTGTCCACACCATCTCTCTTTTTCAACATTTGTATTTCGAATGTCAGATGAACCGCCTGCATTACACTGGTGTCTCGGGGCATCTCTCCATTTGTGAATCCAGGAAACGACCGGGGGATGGGTATCCCATGCATTGTTGCGCTGACTGCATCGGTGACAAATATCTTGATCATTGGCGCGGACGATGGTAGCAAGAAATTGTGGTAACCAATGTGGCTAAATGTTGTATATGTTTGTAGGTATTCATAGTGTAGGGGATATTTTGAATTCAAATGAAATTTTGCTGTTAGCTGAACCTCACAATTCCATGGCTTGGAGTTGGACGCAAGTCTTACTCGATCCAGAATAGAACAGTAAGAGAAGATGAAATAGTCTTGTGTATCAACTGTGAGATATTTCGTGTCAAGGGAATAAGTCAAGTTGAAATGTTTGCTGACTTTTATACTGGTAATAGTTGGGGCAAATCCACGCAGCCTTGCAAGTTTTGGCCCCCTTAGGATTATAGGATACATGATTGGCGGAATCTCTATCGGATGCGTATTGTCGATGTACATGAGACAGTTCTGTTGTGAAAATGGTTGTAGATACTCGTCCAAGTTGGAAATCAGTACAGACGAAAACAGATAATCCGTGTTGACTTTGTTAGTTTCTGAACCCGTAGGGTCACTTATTGAGTGACTGGATCGGTGTTCGCTAGAATCGTGAATAATTGTCGACTTGGAGGGCTGCAAGGGTCCCACGCTGACGACGGGCTTGACGTCACGTTGTGGGCCTGCTTGTAATTCAATCACATCTGCATTTACCCGTGCGGGAGTGAGTAACAAGAACATAATTAGGTAACAAATTTGAGGAATATGGAATTTCACCATTATGCTAATTGCCAATTAGTAATTGGAAATATGGAAAATACATTTGTATTATTTTATATACGGAAACATGTATTCTGAAACAATTGGAGTGAAATGATGAATTCATTTCTTGACGTATAACTCACTGAAGGGATATTATCAAGAAAATTACAATATTGCAATAAGTCGTTTGTAAAATAAAACCAAAGTACATTGGACTACGTTTGCACAGGAAATGTGGATGCTCTGCACTGATGAGCAGTATTCATTTGGTTGCATATGAATCCGTTATGCCAATAGAGGTGTGGAATAATTCCGGAATAATTCCAATTCCAATAGAGGAGTAATTCCAATAGAGGCGTGGATACGGGAGCTGCGACATTTGAGTAAATTAATTTATGCTCGAATTGAATTTCACGCCCACTACCTTTAAAATATATTTGGTAACTAGTTTTCCCTCTAAGCTTATGCTACTTCTAAAAAAGTATATATGTTTTCAGCGCATAGTTGACAAAATATGCCCCGACACTATCTAATAGAAAATCTATTTGAGCAACCTTAACAATTAAGTATTCCTCATTCCCAACAATTCCTACAGAAATTCTGAACAACAACTCTGTTTAATCATAGAGTTATTGGTCATTTTCAAGGTTAGTACACAAATTAATTTTTCATGAACTCACAATTGCGTTCTTGGGAACATGTAGCAATTTTCTATGACAAAGGATCAATTTTCTGAGACTAACCACTGCTCCAGCCCACCGCCTGGTACATAACCTTTTATTACAACCTGGATTCCACTACAGAAATTTAAGTACATCACGCGATCGTAATATTATAAATAAGGGAGCAAACCAGTTTAAGTTAACGCCTATTGTAGCGGAATACTTGAGGTACATGTGACGGATGCTAACTAATACGTGAATTTACAGGAAAAATATATGACACAGTATTTTGATTATACTGCTTGAGGCAAAATGGGGACTTCTATGACAAAGATAATTAACAAGTGCCAACAAACATATTTAGCGGTCTTATATTTTTGTTTGGCCTGAGAAGCTTGTATGCTCCACAATATGATAAACAAGTGATGATTACATCAGCGACAATTTGACAATAATCGATGGTTCGTAATCGAGTAATTTTCTATGTACACGCTTTGGAATACATTGGTTTGTAAGTATTTCAAATGCCCTACAATAATCCTCAAGTAAACTTTTTAATTATCGATAAGCCTTGAGAATATACCAGGCGCACTTAACGTGAAAGATTTGAATATGGTAGATAATTATCGAGCTCCTACAATAAATGAAAAAGCTCCCCGTATCAATTAATTTTCAGGAAAGTGCCGATTTTTTTCCTGAAAATTATTACGTATTACGTTTCAGGAAAATGTAATGAATTTTCAGGTCCTCGTATGTTGGTTTCTTTGAAGCACCGATTCATCACTTGCATGTTCCCAGTTAGTCCAGTCCGTCATTGTAACAATCTCAGCGAACCGAAATTACTCGTACACTGATCGAGCTATACATCGGCAATACTTTATGGTTGTTATTTGGAATGCACTTTACTCGTTTTATGCTTGCATAATGCCGTCAGTCAACAAATATTGCTTTGTCTCTTGGCCATATTTAAAACGTCGGAATTGTGAAAAGTATACATAATTTTTACAATATACAGATTTAATAATATTTGAGCACTTTATAAGATTAGTACAATTGCCGAGAGACAATGCCCACATATAAATAAATGAAATAAATAATTTGTACATGCATATGAAACAGGGGTACAGATCTCTAGCGTATTTTCTCAAGCCAAAACATGCTCCTTTAAACTAAATTGTTTGCGTTGCTCAAATTGCCCTCATTTCCAATATCCGGCGCTGTAGGTAATGCTAAATCTTGTAAATTTTGCGAAACATCATTGCAGTCTGCATTTTCCGCGTTGCACGTTCCATATCCGGATTCTGCATTTGGTGTGCTCGTGCTAGCAATTTGAAAAATATTTCCGCCTGTTCCAACAGTGCCAGGGTCTGCTAAACACTGGAATTGGTAAACTTGCTCTCCATCTTCAGGACTCCAAGATTTTTCATAGGAAGTTTCTGATGGATTTTGAAGTTTTGTTAGCACGTCGCAAAGGATGACATGATGAACCTTAATCAAGTGTATTTTGAGGAAGCTCTCGTCTTCACATTTGTGCTCGGAACATACGAATGGACAGGTGAATTGTTTTCCACTCACTCAGTCGGTGCTGATCCTTTAAAATGGCTATATCCTGCTCCTTAGATGGTTTGCACAGGGGCCAGAGCAAAGTTTCAAACAATGTGGAGCATATTTTCTGGAATTGCTCTTTGGAAGTGTCCGGTTTTCGTTCCACGTTCAAAAATTCTTCCGAGTGTCTGTTGAGCACGTGGAAATGTATTTGCGGTACAAACGAGAAGGTTACTTTTCTTCCAGCCTTGAGGCATAATCGACAAATTATTTTAGTACCTTTCCCCTCAGGACGCAAGTTTTCGCAAAGCATTTCCAGTGTGGCTGTCCATGAATTGCTGTCATAATCCAAATCTGGTGATTCACCTAGAATTTGAAAACGCTTGAAATTAGGCGAGTGCAACACTTTTCATTTCAGCAGCATTTCTTCCAGTTTTGCGGAGGCTGACAGCCTTGGTCGATGTACACTGTCCAATTGAATCACCTGTAATATCTCGCCCAATTTCCTAAAGCAACTAAACTTGTTATCCAATCCATGTTTTTGAACGGCGCTCCTGAACAGAAATCCTTTTTGGCAATATGGGCAGATGAATTTGTCAGAATCCTTTGTTACTCCATCCATTTCCTTTTTTACAAGCCTCGCACAACATTTACGGAACCCTTGCTTGGAAATATGTGACCGCCTGAATCTTTCCAGTTGATGCTCAGGATTTCGATATATTATGTGGGTTTTCAAATTTCTCTTTACTGGCACGTGGCGGACGGGACAATTGTGAACTGCTTTATGGGAGATTTCTTGCACAGAAAATCTCACCACTTGTTTTACACCTCTGCTTCTATGGCGTATTTGTTTGACATGATGGGTTTGATTTATTTCCATCCTGTTCCAGGTGAACCTTTGCAGTTGGCAACTTACTAATACTTTGTAAACCTGTGAATTGAAAACAAAATATTCACACTCATTCAGCCAATGTAAAATAAATAAAACAGTAGTAGTCGCGAGAAAAAAGTATTAATTACTTTTTTGTAATATTGCTTGCGGAACCGCGTAGCAACTTTGAACATTAGCGAGTCGTCTTCAAATTGAGGCCGACTAAAAACAGCATCATCTTGATCTACTGACAGTTGGTCTTGATCTTGTTCCGTTGAATTGTTCGTTTTTAGCAAATTTGACAGTTCTGTGATTGCACTGTTCAAGCGCATTTTGGCTGCCTCCTTTTGCAGCATATATTTCGAAAATTTGCCAGACCACGAAACACAGCTAGAACAAAGCAGCACCGAAAACTCACCCCAGTCTTGTTCATCGTACCGACTTAAGCTTTCAAACAAGGGACACTCAATGCTCGATATTAATTTTCCAGGATTTATTTTTAAATACCGCATTATTTTCCCACGACGGAATGGATCACTGCGGCATACTTCTCTTGAGGATGATGATGATGAAAATTTCTTTAGACAGATAAAGCAGTTTCCTTCAGTGTCAATCCGGAAAGAACTGTCCATTTTTGCCATTCTAATTAAACGCGTAAAGCTAAAATTTATTAAATTGGACAAAATAGACTCAACATGTTTACAAACTTTTATATACTCAACCGGTTTCAGCAGCTGAGGGGAAGTAGCTTTGAATACGTTCATTGCTTTCTGAATGGGATGAGCAGCTGTGCACCTGCTTCAGGTTAGAGAAGGTGAGCAACTCGAACAATTTCATAGATGCATTTCCGAATAGCATAAAACATGATTGTGATTTACATGACGACAGAGTTTCATGTGGTTTTTATTCCGGAGTGCTTCAAGCAACAAGTGTGATGATTCCTTCGTGAAACAGGTCTGAAGTCACAGGTAGGTGCAGTCACAGGTAGCTGAAGGTAGGAATGACATTCCTGGTTGCAAATACGTTTTCAATGTACTACTTGCGTTATGCTTTCTTTCTTTTAACATTACTATCCGCAGCCTGTTCACCATATTACCTTAATGAATATTTATAAAAAAATTATCGTGATAAATGCTGTCGCCGATTTAATTAATAATATATTATTTGCGACTACATTATTGACATGCAAAAGGGATTTTTAAACACAACTGAAATGAACATAATATGTAATTTGTTTCTATGAAACATTGTTTATTCATTCTTGTTTATATATAATGAACATTCTATTCCCTATGCACTATGTAGTACCATGCATAGGAATTGTTCTCTAATCCCAAATAACTCATGATACCCAATATTGATATAACAAATTCCAACATATGACGTAAATATACAGATGTATTTGCAAATGATTTATTTTTAGTATCAGAATCACACTTTATTGTTATCTTCGACATTATTTGATAGTTTTGAAAATGACGAACGCACCAACACCTATAAAATTTTCGAAACCGTTTTTCATGAAATTGTTGAACTTTTTCAATAGTGGATGTTAATTGAATGTCTATACATTTATTCATCATACTGCCTCCCCTAACAATACATTTGTTAGCTATTTACGTAACTACGATATGAGTATAGAACATCGATATATTTAAATATTTCCTTGATGAATTATTAAATCCTAATATATATAGGAGTGATGGATAATTAGCGCATGTAAGGAAGTGCACGTAAATTTATTTGTGAATATTCTGTTGGCGATATTCACAACACAATGTGTGTGCAGCACCGAAAAAAAAGTCATACTTATTTGTCAGGGTAGATACAGCCTAGCTAGGACCCGACAATGGACTCATCATTAGTTGCAATTGTAATCACTGCAGTTATTGTTGGACGGCCTATCCTGTGGCTGGCCTTTTTACTACAAACTCTAGTAACTTTTCGCAGCCACTTTCTAACAGACATTGCTGTCCAGATAATTCTTAAAGGCGTCGACCAGTTCCCCCCAAACTCTACGACGAATACTACCGCGGAGCAAAAAATAAATGCCGAATAAACATAAAATACGGCCTGCATGTTTCCACGAACAGACAAATCTTTGTATGTCGAGGTCTGCTGCCGAGCTACCTGGGTCATTTGCTGCCACGTCGATACTCTGATTGACCACTGGTTCCAAACCTGAAACAAACCGGATTCGGCGATGGAATGGACCCTAATTACAAACTTGGTTGCTAAGCCCCGCACACGATAAAACTTCCAGCCGCTGACTGTGCTACCTAACGCATCTTTGCTGATGGTAACAGCCTCTAAACTTGTTATGTTATCACGACGACCAAAAAACGTTTTCAGATTCCAATACATGTCGTATGCCTGTTCATACGAATCAACGTAGGCCACGTTCTCACACCGAGACGTAACGTTAAACAGAAATGAAGTTCTGCTCATCCAGTATTGCTCTAGAAATGTTTTTGGTCTTTGAATATGTCCTCTGATATGATTTATGATGCGGCCTGTCACACTTGTGGAGTTTGTGACCACGCCATACGCCTCGTCAAATCGGTTCGACGGGAACCTCCGAATGGCTTTCTGGCCGGTATACCAACTCAAATAACGAGCTTTATTCTTACGGCTGTTCAGATACGCTTCGTTCAGAACGGCCAATTCTGCGTTGAGATATGAAAGATTGCGGCTCTCCAACTGCGCAAAATATTCCAATTTCTGGGCCTCTATCGGCGATGTTAAATCTGTAATGTTTTCTCCTTTGTAACCATTTGAGAGGACTATTCCCATTAATATCCAAGTTGCTGAGAACCATCTACGACGGTACATGTTAATTCCCTGTTCCAACAAAGCGGCAATTGGGTAAAGAATGGCGTCCATTGTAATTCTGCGTCCAGATGCATTTACGATGCATATCGTCATGAAAGCTGATGAGAGGGCAAGCCCTATCCACGTTTTGTAGTCAAACGCAGAGATGAATCCCAGAAGAGACAACATGTCAAATTGTCTCGCATTCGCGCAAGTGACGAAATATTGGCCCTTCTCATCGAATCGTGTAAACTGTACTTCACTTGAAGTAGCAATAATGTCGAAGCTTGGCCACAATTTGCTAGCTCCCAGATTATCGGCAATTGTTTCGCTGATATTGGGTTCAATGAGTGTCAGGTAGATGTCCTGTAGCACTAGAGAACTGTTTAGAGCCGCTAGAAAATGCGGTGAATTTCCAGGTTTAAATTTGGTTGCTGAGAATCTCTTTGGCTCTATTCTCCAGAGTTTGTTAAAACTCCCCTCGCTGTCTGCGGCAATTTGATTGATTTGTTCCAAAGACGAAACGTGTCTGCCGTCAAAGCACTGCAGTGAATAAGAAAATACGCTCATAGCTTTCAAAACGTTCCGTCCATCCAGTGAAGATTTTGCAATCAATTTGTCCAGGTTTTTGCGCAAAATCTCCTCTCGCGGATTACCGACAATGCAGCTGGACTTGAAAATCGTTACGCTAGTAATTCTATCAAATGGACAGGGCAATGTTATTGACGCCACTTGTACAAAAAGTTTTACAGGCAAAAATACACCTTCGGAGACATAATCTTGAATGTAGTTGAATATATGTTTTCCTATTGGTTGATACAGAGTGTAATTGCTGCCAATCACAACAAAATATCTGCCATCCAGGAACGTTGGAGCTGAGCCAAACTCAGAGATGGTCAACCAATTCATCATCAGCAAACTGGCATCGTGTGGCATGAACCGTTGCTCATGTATGGTAAAGTCTCCAGGTAGTGCAAAGTCTTTGCATTCGGGAGGAGTAATGTACATCACTGTCTGACATGTTGTGAAGTAGCTTTGGGAGGCTCTGGAACGAAATCCTGCGTTCTTGTCCAGCCCATATATTCTTCCATTGCATTTGATGGCATTGGCCGTGCCTTCCTGACGGACGAACTGGTATTCGGAATACACCACTGGAACGTTCGTCTGGCGGATATTATAGACGGATACCTAGATATAACATTAAAAAGAATATTGGGTATAAGATGTTAGTATTCCAGCTTTATGAAATAGATATTCCGAAATGGCTTACAGAGTCCAAAAGAACAGCTTGTGCAACGTGGACAGTACAATTTTGGAACAGACGAGTTAAGTGGTCGATGTCTAATGGGATTTTTCTAGGAGGGTGGCAACATGCAAATTTTGTATTGAGCACAGACAGGAATATCAAAACGGGTATGTATTCAGGAGTCCCCATTTGTTCTTCAATAAGTCGCAATGTAGAAATTGCATTAAAATGTATATTCAAACGACGAAATATTTACTTTAAAACTCAACTGCACTCTAAATCTCTAGACATTTCAACTACAAATTACAAGATGGATAGCACAGATCGTATTTAAAATTGCGTAGCTCTTGTAAATGCCGTGGATACTAAAATATACAGATATATCAGCATGCAAGGTGATTGACACCTACAAAGTAAGGGCAGCTGAACATCTTATACCACACATACTAGTATTGAAAATCCAGGTACAAACGTGGACAGCGCACTCTGAGTTAATTAGTTCCATAGCACTTTGTCCGGGAATATGTAAGACAGATGAATTATTTAGCGTTGTGCGTCGGCAACAACATAACATCGGGTGGCTACGGTATATACACGTGCCTGATCTATCGATTTGTCTTCAAATTATATTCGCATTATATGTAAATGGTCATAAGATTGCTGGTCGGGAGAGCCAGTGAACTTTGAGAAGAACCCATTAGCATTAATTAATTACATTAAGCTTACAACCAATGCTATTATACGTAAGACTATCATATCAACATATCGGATATAAACTCAGCCGGTTTTGCGCAAATGGATTCTCTCTATCTTGTGCTTGCTCCTGTTGTACTTTTACCAGATACTTTGCTGAAATTTTGCGATAACGAATGTAAAAAATCTGTGCATCATACATACACAATTGTATATGTTGCAGCCAGGGCAGAATTCCGAACCTTGTAATTCATTTCAAACTAATATTTTTAAATGGTTCTAAAAACAGTTGTTTTGTCACATGTTCGAAGATGCTCATTTTATATATAATTTTTTGGATAACAATAATGGTCATTCTATTTGTAGCATCAGTAAGAATAATTATGCAGGTAATATCCATACGATAAAAGTGTCAAATGATGCTCTAGGATTACATATTTATCAGATGTCAGCAGAAGCACACATTTTCTAATTTCAAATAGTGAAATGCATTTGTATTAGTAACAGTTAGTTTCAAGGCAAAAGCCAGTCATTTTTTGGACAACAAAACCTGTACATGAAGCCCTTTGGCAGGTATGGCGATATATCTCATTGAACGCTTTTGTCCGGCAATACATCACCGACCAGACTTGCGGTAAGAGGGAAAACATATTGCATATTTTGAATACCATTTGTTAGCACAGGTTTCCACTCGTTGGGTGTATATGTTGGCTAGATCTCAAATATCGTGAGTCTTGAACTCGCACTGCTTGCAAGGAAAACATAATAAACAGTATATACGGAATGGAAACAACAATACGCAACATGTTTGCAGCACAATTAAAATAGCTTAATAAATGCTAATTTCTCTAATTTATCAGTTCCAGTACAGACTATTAGGAATATGTGGAGAGAAACATTATACGTCATCTTCAAATACAACATTGAATTAACAGCATTGACGAGACTATCATATCATCAGTTTTGCCGCATTTCCTCGTGATCACCTGTTGAGACATTGATTACGAGTGCCTGAAGAAATGAAATAGTGTAAAATTTATTGTATAATGGGAAGTTGATTTATATGCTGAAAAATATTACTGTTTTAAGAAATTGTCGTGTTGTAACTGAAAAGTATTACCAAACTATTATTGTGATGATCATAATAAAATACATCGCACATAATAAGCCCTCAATTACATTCGAGTATTTTGAGTTACGCCGGCCTCCGAACTTGATTGGTAACCTGTGATATCGTAAGCACCTTCACCCTGTGAAAGCTGCGAAAATTAGTTTCAATGGTATTTGGGTGCTTTGGTGTGACGGCGAGAGATTGCATATTTGCTTTGTGAATATATTTCTCTGCTGCATATGTAAGTGTTTGTTGAATGCACATGGATTTTTTATGTAAGTTGGTGGTTAAGTGTTAAGTATATTAAGCAGATTCATTGCATGTAATTAGGATGATTGGTTTAGATAAGTGGCTTGAAAGTTACCCAAGATGCCCTGAACATCGCGGAAACCACCGCTCCATAGCTCCAGCAACATACATATAGATAAGCATACCTTATAGATATAACTCTATATGTGAGAGCAGTGAAGATACTAAACTTATTAAATATTAATCCCTCTAAGACCGCCTCCATTCGGCTTATTAAATGTCATATGCCTATCGGTTTCATGTAACAAAAGCTGTATGTGAGCTGCATAATACACGAAACAATTAATTTTCTACTCTCCAGGTGAGCAGTATCCACACTATCTTGTAACCATCGACATATCCTTCCGATCTTGTGTGATTTCTCATTTCAATTTACGATGCGATCCAATTGTAAAGTTTTTAAGATTTCACTTGCATTTGTGCTTAGTAAGTTGACCATAGCCTCACGTATTGTCTTGCAGGAATTGTGTAATCTAAACGACGAATGTGCTCAGAAGTATGCGCAACCGTGAACAATCAAAAAACATCCCGCAAATCCGTTCCTGATAAATCAGCAAGAGAGTGCAAACTATTCCAAAGGGAGAAATACAACGTTGTTGCACGTACTAGGTAACTTCACATATGGTCCAGATATTCCTATTAAGGGTTGCAGATCTTCTAAACTGATGCTCGCCAATTTGCACGAGTTTCTACAACCACTCGCACAACAGAACTGTTTAGTTCTAATCGATAATATTCATCCAATGGAGGCCCCAATGGTCAATTACCCGATTATACTACGGGGGTCAGACTCACGTGGTTACTTGCTGGACCGCGTCCTCTTCGCAGTCCATTTAAAGCCATGGAACTGCGACGTTCAGTTGGCAATCAAGTTGAATCCGTATAAACACATACCACTATCCTTTGAATTTATGCAAGTATACAAAGAGAAAAAGCCAGTTTGGCTACCCGAATTTTATGAATCCATCAATGGTGCCCAGAATCAAGATACTTGTTACGGAGTAATGCAGCGATGAAGCATGGCTGGTGGATCTACGGTATATTCCCGGGAGGAAAATTAAACGGATTGTATCATGAGACTATACAAGCACAAATATTATTTCTAACGTTCGAAATTAGAAAGGTTCAAAGGGAAACACACAACTCTGGACACATATTATTGTGTCTCAATGGCAAGATTATTAAAATGGAAATTTCTTCCACAAGAATCATTGAACTAAGTCTCGGCTTGACTAATGGTCCATCCGCTTGTTGTTCTGTGATGCATCATGAAAGCCCATTTGATAGTCTGCAATATCTGACATGTGGTGAAATGGGTGTGTCAGTTCTACCGTATGGCGAACTTGTCAAAATATACCAGGGCAATGTATGGCTAGTGACAATCGCAGTATTGTGTTTCGTGGCATTGTTACAAACTCATATAATTTCAAAATATGAACGCTCCTTCTCCTCATTCTTGTGTTCAATTATCATAATTGTTTTGGAGAGCGGAAACGCGTATAAAGATACACAGTTAAAAAGTTCACACTCAAAGTGTGTAGCAGCTGGGCTACTCTTGACATCTGTGATTCTAAGCAACGCCTACAAAGGAAACAACATGTACAACATTGTGAAGCCAAGAACCATACTAACTTTTGAAACATTACAGCAATTAGTGGATTCCAACTTTACCATCTTTAGTCGCATTAGCCAATTCGAATTTGATTTTGGGTGGATGAGAGCAATTTCGCTGCCCATTCTTGGAGATACTAAAAAGCACACATTCCATACTGAATCGTACAGTAAAAGAATCGTATACTCGGAGGTAGGCGCAGCCGATGGTTACGGGACCCGCCAATCCAAATTGGAATCCCAAGTCCTTGAACATTCCAGCCTACATGTATTTGTGACAGACCTTCTTCAAGAGACTTTGGAAGACGTATTTCCGAAAGGGTTCGCCGGGTCAAACATATTGCACAGCGAACCCTACGAAACGAAAATAATGGAAGCCTTTTGGAAAAAGGAGGATAAAAAGCTGATTGAAATTCTTTTAAAATGTAACAAGGTTGCTATATTTTTGAAAAGGCACCATGCACGTAAATTTATGCATAACGTATCATCGCAAATGATTAATGGTGTGAGGGCTCGTGTGAGCTAAGTATGACCATAAATCCAAAAATATCGATGGTACATTTTGAGTCACCGGAGTGAAAGTCCAGCATGACTTAATGTGCAAAATAAAAGTACTGAAAATGATATAAACAAAAGTTACAAATTTGTATATATAATGTCATAAGTTAAGTCATAATAGTTTTATCTCCATTCAAGTATATAATTGATATTGACAGTGATACATTTTTTACTATAAATTGCTCAGTCCATGCATATTTTTCTTATGGGAACTAAAATCCCAATGATGGGAAAAGCCTTGCTGACACACCTCACAAGTGTAACGCTGATCGCCACTATGAGTCCTCCGATGAACCTCCAATCTAGTCCTCTGAACAAATTTCCGGTCACACTGGTCACATTGGAAGGGCTTCTCGCCAGTATGTCGCATCCGGTGCCTCACAAGGGTGCTCTTTTGCGCAAACTTCTGCTCACAAAATTCACACTGATACGGCTTCTCGCCCGTATGAACTCTTAAATGCTGTGCCATAAAGTTTTTCCGAACAGTCTTCCCACAAATTTTGCACGTCCTGTGGTTGTAATCCTTTGAACTTGCTGCATAATTGTCGGCGGTGGTAGGGGCCACAAAAGTGTCTCCAGGTTCTTGTGAATTTGAAAGAGGATCTTGTAAATTGTCGGGTTCGGCTGAATGGTGGGATTCGGTCAGAAATATGAAGCCCTCATCTTCAACAATTTCGGTGGTCCTTCTTCTTGCGTTAGCATTGGCAAGGGCTGTGCTGACTGGGTCAATTTGCAGTAGTTCCGAAACAATCATCATGTCTTCGTCCTCGACTTTCACTTGATGTCCGGGGTCAAGATCAACCGAACGAACTGATTTACTTGGAATCTCGTGAGTGGTCCCGGCTTCTGCCTCCATGTCATCTTCTTGATTGGAGTCGTCTTCAGAACCTTAAAATTTTAAAAATAAATTAGTCACATGTCTCAATTAATGTTTTTTTCCTTTAATGGTAATTTATGTAAAAGCAATTAGTTTACCTTGAAATGTATCTGGAGCCGCTTGCTTTATTGTGGATGGCGGAACGGACTTGATACCGGAACACAAACTATCCAGGAACCTGAGCGCCAGTGAAATGTTTTCCTTCCCAGTCACGGAACCATCCATTGACATTTGAAGTTTTGGAGTGATAAATGGTTGTTGACGTGAAGTCCTCCTTCCTCCTGGAATGTCTCCCGAGCTTTCGCGATGGTCATTGATGTTCTGAACTTGTTCCCTAATTTTTGTCTTCACAGCCTCCAGTTCGTGGTGAAGTTTGTCCAGCTTGTCGAGCTGGTCACCACACTTGTCACACAATGACACTGGAGACGAGATTGATGATTCATTTTGTTCCAATTGCTCTTCTTCCAGGGACAAATGGAAGGTGAGTGTAGGAAGTGGACAAACTCTTTCCGTATCACCTGATGGAGTGACTTCTCGAACATTTTGGTGGTAGAGATAGCTCGAAAGACATTTCCTCACATGCGGAGATGAGGATGAATTATTGGTGGGAAGTGAACAGACAACACAGGAGGATTTACAGGAGTCACTGGCCATTTTACCGGATAAATTGATTTCCTGTGTTATTAAAAATTTTAATAAACTGGTACAGTAATAATTACGGTATTGACAATAAAGGCAAAAATTAATTTAATTTTTTAAACTTGTAGGAAACAAGGAGCAAAGAATGCACACGAAATGAATGAAAACAAAACTGTTTCTTGCTGCCTGTCCGCCACTCGAGTCAGCTGTCATTCGCGTTGCTTTCCTTCTTTCCGCATCTCATGCAATGCATCTCATTCTTGTCACATACTAACATACAATGTATAATTAACGTTAGTATGATAAGAAATGCGTATTGATTCTAGATGATAACCAATATGATAACCAATTAACCAACGTCCATTGTCTTCGAATTACGCATAACATAATATTTGAAAACATTAAATTATTCCGTGTATGCATTCCTTTGAAACTGAATTTTGAAATCCTTGATACATATTCGCATCATGCTGATGCTTTAAATTATAATCCCAAATATTTGTATAAAATCTAATTTTACAGTTGAAATATAACTGCAATTCTTTATTGTGTTCTTATTAAAT
The DNA here is from genome assembly GCA_004115045.4 of Sinella curviseta. Classification (NCBI taxonomy): domain Eukaryota; kingdom Metazoa; phylum Arthropoda; class Collembola; order Entomobryomorpha; family Entomobryidae; genus Sinella; species Sinella curviseta. The sequence continues at coordinate 991,134 of CM023200.3, read as the reverse complement.
GCGACATTAGGTTATTTTGTACAAACAGTATCTTTTTCAGTCACCAAACGGCAGGACATTGCTGAAGCTTTTTTCTCCTTTCACAACTAATTACATTCACTAACCTAACCAGTACCAGTAGTAACGGCATCAATAACTACATCATTTAAATTATACTTTGTCGAACATTTTATTTCGTTTCACGGCCAATTTTGTCTCATCTTTTTTTCCGTTTGCCAGGTTTCTTAATGGATGTGGGCACTCCATGAGCACTATAAAAGTAAAAAATATAAAAGAAAGAAAAATATAAATTTAAAATCATTTATTTCTACCCGTTTCATATTATGTTTATGTTTTTTGCACAGATATATGGGAAATATATTTTGTGATTTCTCACGTTTTCAAATGATAGTTGAGACTTTGCCGCCAACTGAATTTGCTGCCGCAGATGTGACACGCGAGCTCATCCTTTTTCTTGGCCAGCATTTTATGACACGAATCTCGAACAATGACGTGTTGATAGTAGCAATCGTAATTTGTAAACGGTTTGTTGCAACGTGGACATGGCGTACCGGGACCCCAGCCCTTTTTCTTCCAACCTCTCTTATAAATGCGTTTAGTCCTGCAAAAAATGAATAAGCCATTATTATAAATTTAAACACTTATCATTGTAAGATAACCATGACATATGCTGATCATAGTAGAGTAGTAATTACCAGAGACGATAAGAATGTAAAAAGCTTGTGCAACGGAGAGCTATATGCTGACGGAAAATAAATCCCGCTCCTCCCAAAAATCCCGCTCATTTTAATTAATTTGCAAAAAATGGAATAAAATCTTTAAAACATGACAATTTTAACGCCAAATGCGCGAAAAATAGCGAAATTCTCACATTGCCCCATAAAACAGCTTGCGAAAAGCTGGATTTATTGGCTAAATCTTAGAATTTTTAAGACCTCATTTACTTATTTCTGTTAGCCGCGTTCGAAATCATCCCCAGAAAAATCCCGCTCATGCAACCGCGGTTGCACAATACCTACATTCTTATCGTGCCTGGTAATTACACTTGGCTACTCCCACTGGACGAATTTGATGCTGGTTCCATTATCCGGTCCCCACTCTCCGCTGTTACAGGGGAATTGTCTTCCTGGTTATCAATTTCCAAAGGGTCAAGAAAGAGATAACTTTGGTCAACAGGTAATGTTCCCTGAAACTCTTCGGACTGTTCCGATGGTTCGGAATGATAACGTCCGTTGTTATCATCACTGGTGGGTGGAATAATTTGGAGTACTCTCGGAACACTTTCAGTGTCCTCAGCTTCCATTTTGAAGGCTGGGTGGACCACCTCCACCTTCGAGAAATCCATTGAGTCTCCAATCGGGTCAGTTTCATGTTCTGATACATTTGGCGTCACAGGGTTACAGGTCACGCAGGGAGATGATGACGGTGTCGTGATTCCACTGCAAATATTGTCCAGGAACTGAAGCGCTTTCGACACATTTTCCTTTCCTATTACTGAACCGCCCATTGACATTTGAATCCCAGGTGCTTGAAGTCCTGTGAGAAGTCCATCGCTTTCATCTTGCTTGCTTTTCGAACGGCAATGGTTAATTTTTCGAACTTGAACCTCAATTTTCTGCTTCACACCTTCCAGCTCCTGATGCAGCTTATCCAGTTTCTCGAGCTCCAAACTGCAGTTATCACAAATGACCATTCCCGGTGACTTAGGATTACCCTTGTCACCCATCAGTGCAAATGTGAAGGTTAATTTTGGAACAGTAATGGATTCTCCGTCAGCTCCGACACCAATAACACCAGTTTCAACACTTTCTCGAACATTTTGATGATAGAGATAATTCCAGAGATAATTGCTGACTGCCCTTGCTGGCTTTCCTGTTGTTATTTGAGCCTGACAAACTGCACAATTCTGGTGAAGGATTCCAGCCATTTTGCCCAGTTCAGATAAATTGAAACGCTATTTATCATTTAAATATAAATAAAATTAATGAACCCTTAAAAGATTTCGGTGGACCTGGGCGAGTTTTCTATCTGCCTGCCAGGAGTTGTGATCTTAGCAGCAACGAGATGCAAAACAAAAAGCAGCTGACTACAAAAACTCAACACAAGCACATGAGATACTTTTCACTTGAAATGTGAGCTAGCCGTATTTACAAACTTGAAATTTCTTGTTCTTTGATTATTTGATAATTAAAATTATAATTAAACACTCGACAAATAAGTATTATTGAAAATGAATAGTGGTGTAGTTAACAGTGTTACCGTTGAAAATTGCAGAGTTTGCCTAGGCCCTGTAGAACTGACCAATTTTCCAAATCAAAATGCAACAAGTAGTACAGCAAGGCGGACTGTTCGGAATTCGTTGATCCAACAACTATTTAATTACCAATACCACCAAAATGATCGAGAAGCATTTCCTATCGCAGCCAATGTGGAGGGAGGGTGCATTCCAAAACTGACATTTACTTTTACTATGGAACAAGATCCCAATGACGTTCCTTCACAAGAAGATGTACATGTGTGTGAGGATTGCTGCCAAGAGCTCGAGAAACTGGACCACCTCCATCAGGAACTGGATGGCCTTAAGAAGACTATCGAATCCCGGGTTAGGACATTAAGCCAGCGCCGTGCAGGGAAGGAGAAAGGAGGAGAACTGAAGAACAACTCTACCTTTCTCCCAAAACTCCAAATGTCACTTGGAGGCTCCGTGCTGGGGAAGGATAACATTGGACAGACATTGCGCTTTCTTGGGAATCTCTGTGAAGGAATCTCACCTCCGAGAAACCCAATGACATTTAACCCTCCTACAATAGGTGAGATTTTTTTTGTAATATGACTTCATAAAATAATTTTTAACTCCACTTAATATAATTTAAAATGTATTTTAAATGTTTCGATTTGAATTCCAGACGACGGGGAATCACTTGCAGCTCAAGATGTTTCCAAGGACCTGGACCTCCACGTTGACCTCAAGGTAGAACAAGTTGAAGACGCGGCCTTTTTACAGCAAGATGACGAAATGGGACCTCAATCTAGGACATTTTACCTAACAAATACCCATCAAGGAACCGACGAAAAATACCTATTCATCGAAGACATCGGTTCGGGTGCACCTGACCAAGATTCCGAACAAGATCCGCTGTCGCCTGCGGTGGCAAATCCTCCAGCAACACCGCCTCAGTACTTGGAACTCAGAGATGTCCATCAGGCTACAACAAGAAAGCAACCGGGACCATTGAAGCCCTGTACTATTTGTGGAAAGCGACTGAATAAATACAGCATTTCACGCCATATGAGAGCCGTCCACTCTGGAAGTAAACCGTTTCAGTGTGAAATTTGCCCGTTGATGTTCAGCAAGAAGGATAATCTGGACAGGCATCGGAGGATTCATACGGGAGAAAAACCATTCGCTTGTGACCTCTGTGACGAGCGGTTTAATCGACAAGACAGGGTGAAGCTGCACAAGAGCCTTATGCACTCTGATTCTTAACATGAGTGATTATTATTAATTCAAGTACAAAATTAATTTTAATGCGAATTCCGCAGTAAATAAGAAACCAATTTACATTTTTACTGAACAAATATTTTTGTATATGTAAAATTGATTGCCTTTAATTCTCAAAATTTAATAAACGCACAAACTATCATTGTTGACTGTAATTAAAATAGTCGTTAAAACTTAACGTCATTGATGTTTTGCGTATAGGCATCTGAGCTGTTAGATAAGCAGCATGAAAGCTGCTACATGCTTGCATGTTGCTGAAGCGAGGAAGGCACGGTTTTTGTGCCGTACTCTATCCGGATAGAGATTTGAACCAAAACGTGTACATTTAGATGGGAGAGTTCGTGCTCGAGCTCTGGTCGCACTTGTCTGTGAGCCAGCAGGACATTCTGAGTGAGCGGCTTTGCTTTCAATTGTGTGAGCATGAAATGTGAAGTGGAATCGTTTTGCCCATTACGTTATCCAAGCAGAGCCCGTGCAAAGGATTTCATCTTTTCGAAGACTTGGGAACATGGCTACTCGAAGCTTGAAAAATACATACCTACTTTCAACTTTCATTGCACATTTTTGTGAAATGAAACAATGAAAGGAAATTATTGCAGCAGTTAAAATGATTGCATCATTTTCTATCCAATATGATATATGCACAATCGCCATTAGTTTACTAATATTTCGATTTGTTTATACGAGGCTGTTGTTTTAAATTTATACCCAATTAACTAACGACTGTTGCTCAGTTTTTTTCGAAGTAAGAGAACTAGTTTCAGAAATATGGCTCACCATTCAGATACATAGTAAAATGCGTTGCATCTATGTTTTATATTTTGGAACATTTCTGAACTGTTGCAGTCTTTGAATGATATCTTTGAGGTTTCAAGAACAATTTGATAACTTTCACCATTACGGAAATACTGACTGAACCAATAAATCCAATTACGGAGCAGATGTCACGCCAAGTGACTTAAGCATGACGCGTGGGTTTAAGTTAAAAAATAATTAATTATATCAAACGCTCAGCATAAGTCATGGAAGATGATAAATATTGCACATTTCACAACCATTCATATGAACATTTCAGTGAAGTTCTCTATCCGCGTTGGGGGGTTCGACATTACCCATACATTTAGATTGGGAGTGAAGCGGAGCTCGAGCTCTCACACCGGAATGTAGAGTTGTTCGTCACCACACCATTGGTATGTGGACAGAAGTTTCCTTTGTGTTTGTGCGACATCAAGATGACAATTGGAATGGGAGCCGGATGGAGCATTACACTCTCCCAGTGGCACCCTTGCTAAGAATTTCAACTTGTAGACAACATGCGTATACGCCCACTACTCAATTCTTACCTGTCCGTCTCAAGTTGAGAATTCCTATATAGAAATGAATTTTCGTGGTGTCATTTATTCTAGTCAGTTGCATTTAAATACTTAACATTTACCTATTTTATCATTACGAAATCTTGATATATTGAGATGGTAATATGCTATTAGTATCTTAATTGGAGGGTGATTGCAAATAAGAAATGATCAAAATAAAATGCTCGTTTTTACCATTCACTTGAAACTTCTAACTTTTTATGCCATGTAATTCAGTCATCTTAACAGCATTAAACAGGAAAATGCCGCAACATTGCTACTTGCTAGATTGCCTATGTAGTTGGTGAATGCATGAAAAAAGCTTCGTCACGGTTTAGCGAAGCTATTTGCACCGTACCATATCCGCATAGCAAGTTTGAACCAAACCTGTACATTTAGATAGAAGAATCCCAGCTCGAGCTCCCTTGCTGAAGTTTTCTCACTGACTCGTTTTCAATGCAGACAAGCAGCAGAGGCAAACGGCAGCGAGTGCGTGCATCTTTCTGTGAAGAAAATGAGAAATGGGAACCTTTTCGTTGATTATGCTATCCAAGCCAAGTTCGTGCTAACATTTTCAGCTTTCGGTGAGTCTTAATATACGGCTACATTTGACGTACAAGCTCATACTTCTGAAAAGCAAATGCTGCCTGTCCAATCACATTACATTTCATAATATAACCACGTATTCAAAAAATGCACGTAGTTTAGATTTTAGATAATTGATCAATAAATTGCATATTGAAATGACTGGTAGAAAAAATACATATAAATAATTTTAGTTACGTATTCAGATATATTGTAATAACATGGATAATTTTTCACCAGTCTTTAGCTTGTCGTATGCGTCAGTAAAAAAACTCAATTGATAAATGATATATTGCGTAGCGGAGAGAGCAAGCCTCTAACCGTTTTCTATATCGCTACTGAATTTTCATTTCCGGTTATGGCAACGAACAATTAGACTTCTCCACCAATGAACCAACTTAAGCTTGACTCCAATGAAACTGGTAAATATATGCACTAATGCAATACGATGTAGACTAAAACAACTTCAATTCCTGAGTTCATAAGAATAACAAGCACAAATGAAAAAGAGAAGGCAAATGAGCTTTGCTTACGTTTTGGAGTATAGGCTCACATGAAAAGAAAAGACAGCTGAGATGCTGAAATTTCAGCCAGTACACAAAAGCATGTGCATGTTTTCTTTCCACAATGCACATACCTACCTCCACTCAAATCTGTTGTGTTGCGAGTGAATATTCTAAAATATATCACATTTTCAGAGTTTCTGTTAGTAAAATTAATTAATTACTCAAAATATTAACAGTGCCAGGCAAAAGCTGACGACATACATAATACAAATATATAACACTTTATTACTTCTTCTTGGTTGCTTTTAAAATGTCTAAGCGTGGTGATGAGTGTGAGATATGTCATGTACAAAACATATCAATTACTAAAAAGAGACCAGCTTGTGCTAAGCATCTGTGGAGTTACTTGTACCACAAAAATGTTCGGGAAGCGGTTGAGATTGACTCTACTAACGTGGGAGAACGGACTGACGCCACCGTTCCAAAACTAACTTTCTCTCTATCTGCTGGCCAACAAGAGCTTCGAAATGATACATGTTCGTCATCTTTGGACCATGACGTTAATGTATGTGAGGAATGTTGGGTCGAGCTCGAGAAACTGAATACACTCCATGAAGAACTGGAAGCCCTAAAGAGAAATATAGACTCCCAAGTGCTGAAGATTACCAAGCGCCGTACAAAATTGAGGAGGGACAACGACACTAGTATACTAGCCATCAAGACTCCAAGGATGAAAATGGCCATGGCGGGGTCCGTTCTAGGTCGAAAAAATATTACAATGGCTTTGCAGTTTCTGGGAAATCTTTGCCACGAAATGTCACCACCAGAATCTCAATCAATCACGGATCATCCCGAGCAAGGTGAGTACTGCTTTTATTACATTTTTGTGTTGTGTTCCATTATTGAATTTATAAAATAAATAATTGATGTCATGTTTAAAAATATAATTTCAGACTTCAAGGTAGAAGCAACGGATCCCCATCACATGGAGACCCAACCAACATTTACCACACCTCCAGGTATTCCAACACCAGAAGACACCGGCCCGAACTTGACACCTCTAAAAACTGAACCAGATGACCAAAGTGCACTCTCCGGACAATTTGTGAGTATCGAGGCGACGGAATCTGAACAATTTGAGTACCACTTTGAAGAGGATGAATCTGTGGGGAATGATGTCCGGGATCCCCTTGAGATTCCAGAAAGTTCTGCAAACTCAATTGTTTGTCCATCACCTGTGTCGTCATCGGATGGAGAATTGAAGACATGTCGTGTTTGTGGAGACCGTGTAAAGGAGGTGTCCTTGACAGCTCACATGCGGCGTCATACTGGGGAGCGGCCTTACGCCTGTGAGTATTGTGGCAGACGGTTTACACAATCCGGGACCCTGTCAAGACATCGGAGAACTCATACCGGAGAAAAACGACATAGCTGCGACATTTGTCATCGAAAATTTTCTACTGGTTATGGCGTAAAGGAGCACAAGAGGAATATACATGGTGTTCAAACCAGCCGTTTGCTCACAAGGCGCTGATTCTATAGAAGAATTAAACAATTATAAATTATGTTTTAACCATCCAATGTAAATAATCAATTAGTTCAGTTTGTGTGAATTTAATATTAATATATTTACTCTCATGGTATCCTGGAACGAAGTGTGTACCGTGATTGAAAAAAAAGTTGCAATGCAGTTTGTTTTTATTTTATATTAATAAATTATGTACTTATTACTAGTTTGAAAAAATAACCAGCCAATATTCCAGCAGTTTTCACAATGCGGAAATCCTAAATTTGTATTCACAAAAATTAAATGTATGGAAAATGAAAAAGTAATCAATGTGTTGAGTTGTTTGAATTATACATCATGACAGACATCATTATTCAGACAATGTTTGCATTGTTGGCTTGCATACATTTTGTCAAATAATAGTTCATTTGAAACAAGGCAAGACACCGCCATCCTCTTGAAACCGAAATGTCATCATGACCAATTCAGTGAATGCGATAGCCTCGCCATTATGAATGTTATGACCGTAACATTAAAGCTACTTCATTTGCTGTTGATATTGCATTTTTTCTAGTGGAATTGAGTACGTGCGAACACACGCGCACCAGAGAATAATGGCAAGTGAGAAGTGAGTTGTTTATTTATATTTTCTAGATGGACTGAAATGCGAGCAAAATGAAGAAAAGGCAGCTGACGTGCACCAAGTTGATTGTGTGAAGAGGCATGTATGCTACTTACCCACGTTCACTTCTGTTGCTTTACCCTCATTTCTTTAAGAAATAATTTTCAACATTTAGTAATTTGGTTCATTAATTTATCGACTGGTTAGTGTCATAGAGAGTGACTATCGGTCATAGTTAGTGACAATAGAAATAGCAGAGATATCGGTTCGGGGTCGAAAATAGAAGAGTTTTCAGAATTCCTTGTCTTTTGTTGTTATAAAAATGTCGAACGGTGGTAATCAGTGCGGAATTTGTCTAGTTAAGAACAAATCCATCCATGAACAAAGTTCGGCATGTGCCAATCATCTCTGGAGTTATTTGTACCACAAAAACGTTAGGGAAACTGTTTCCTCTTCCACCGGGAATAATGGATACGCCAAAATTCCAACGCTAACTTTTTCCATGTCAGTTGGACAACCAGATATCATGAAGTACAACGATTCCGGATCAACTGATCAGGCTCTAAAAATATGTAAAGAGTGCTGGGTCCAGCTCGAGAAGCTGAACAGACTTCACGACGACTTGGAGCTATTAAAGAAGAGCATAGACTCCCAAGTATTAAAAATTACCAGGCGCCGTAAACAATTGGTCAACGACGGTGGCCCTGACAAAATTGACAGGAAGACACCAAACGTGCAGTTGGTCATGGCGGGATCAGTTCTAGGTCAAGATAATATTGCAATGGCTTTGCAGTTTCTGGGAAGTCTTTGCCACGCAATGTCATCACCGGAAACTCCGTCAAAGGTCAGCCGTGCACCTTCATCTATCCCGGAGCCACTCGAACGAGGTGGGTACGGCTTTTATTACGTTGTTGTGTGTGTTGGGTCAAATCATTGAATTTACAGATTAGAGAACTAAATGCAACATTATTACCAACTCGTTAAAATATAATTTCAGATTTCAAAATGGATCCATCGGATGCTCAATCCATGCAGATTGAACCTGAGACGCCACAAATATTTCACGCCGCACCTCCTCCAACTTCAGCACCAGTGGACACTGACGCGACGTCATTATCGCTAAGCATCGAGCCAGTTGATGAAATCACGATCTCTGAGGAATTTGTGAAGACGGAGTCTTGGGATTCTGACCAAGGGTGCCACTTTGAAGAGGAGCAAGAGCCCGGAGAGGAATCAGACAATGTGCCACTACTGCAGGGATTTTCTTTGTCCGTACAGGGCACCGAACCTCTCCTGGATCCCCTTGACATTCCAGATAGTTCTGTAGAACATAAAGTTGGTCCAGTGCGTAGGTCATCATCAGCCGGAAAATTGGAGACTTGTCAGGTGTGTGGGGACCGGTTAAAAGCGAAGTCCTTAGCTGATCACATGCGACGTCATACTGGCGAGCGGCCCTGCGCTTGCGAATTTTGCGGTAGGCGGTTTGTCCAAACCGGGGCGCTGGCAAGGCATCGGAGAATTCATACTGGAGAAAAACGACATTCGTGCGACATTTGTCATCGAAAATTTACTTCCAGTTATGGGGTAAAGAATCACAAGAGAATCAGACATGGTATTCATTCAAACAAAAACAACTGATGTTATATGTAACCAAGAATTGTAATATGCAATAGGGGATCCAGGACTTTCTATTTTAGTTGCCATATGTCGTAGAGGTGTTACATTTTCATTGTTGTAAAAATAGTTTAGTAATACAGTTTATCATTTTTTCATTTTTTTGGAAAATTTATTTTATAGTATGCAATTTTGGTTTAATGATTAGAGTATTAGTTCATCATTTCCAAAGTATAGCAACGGATTTATTATGTATCCTTTATTATGTATTATGTAAAAAACAATTAAAAATACGCCTCAGTGTCTCCCTCAAAAATAATCTCATGAATACATAATGATTATAAACTACATTTTCACCCATTGTATTACATACCTGGTGATAATAAGATGATATTGTTGAGAGGGCAAGCACACGTATAAATATATATATGGCAAAGCTTATGCATTCCAGAAAAAAAAACATTCTAATAATTTTACATATTAAAGCATTGGAAGTGAATATAATATATTTAATCAACTCTATTGACCCCATCTCAATATGTACTGTCTCACTCGCCAGTAGGCTAGAAAATTATGCCCCTTAAGCCACAAACCACTACATATCATGTAAGTCTTCAAGACAAATCCATATACCACGGCACGTGCGTAAACCCTTGTCCTCTTTATATAGTAGTCGGTGGTTATTCAAAGCACTAAATAATTCAAGTCGCTTATATATTCCTGGAGAAAGTGCCATGGAGCTAATCAACACAAAGTGCCCGAATATAACGTATCCTTTCCACAAGCTCGTATTATGGACGATGTCCAGCTGCTCATATTTTGTGTGTCAGCCGCCTCTTATGCTCACATGTGAATATTTTAATGTCCATCAACATATTGAAATATGTATAGAATTTACAATTGTGAGTAGTTTTAAACATCTTGTAATATATGATTGGTATGTCCTGTGGTTTGTGGCAACACTAGAATAAATCTTACCAATTTCAGTATTAATTTGAAGGCAACTAGGAGAAATGGAGATTCTGAATTACATGCACATTTTAACATTCCTACCGTTACTTTCCTTGATAACGTGCCAATCTCCTAGAAAAATCTCACTGGACTTAAACCATCATATTCGAGTGTTTGGAAAATGTACGGTCCACATTGCCCAGGCTGTCATATCCGACTCTGTAAGTCGTTTCCGAATATTTGCTGTTATTATATGCAGCGTGAATTCCTATATCATTTATCAAATTCGCTTGCACATGATTTCAGGTTTCTGTATATGATATCGGGAAGGTGGACATTCCTATCGTGTATTCCGAGTACCAATTTCGTCCTCAAGAAAGCACCTACAATGCGATCAAATGCAGGGGCAGAATATATGGACTGGACACCCAAACAGGATTCCGTTTCCGAGCATCCCAAAACTTCTTCACGAGATGTCAGACTGTCGTCTACATTACTCCTCCCGAGTGCAAAGAGTTTGTGGTGCCAGGACAACTTGCCCTAGAAGGACTTAAATTAATGCCGCCTGCAGACTCTTTGTTGATGATGCATTGGCAGACCATAGCTGAATTTGGCTCAGCTCCAACGTTTATGGACGGTAGATATTTTGTCCTGATTGGTACCAAGAATACGTTGTATCAGCCAAGAGGGAAAAATATATTTACCTACATCAATGAATATATTTCGGAAGGTGTCTTTCTACCAGTAAAACTTTTTATTCAAGTGTCGTCAATCACGTTTCCTGATGCATTTCAGAGAATGACTAGCATAGTGTCGTTCAAGTCAACATGCATTGTCGGTAATCCGAGCCAGGATATTCTGCGCAAAAACTTGGACAAACTGATTGCGAAGTCTACATTGTATAGGGAGTCCATTTTAAAAACCATGAGCGTTTTTCATAATTCACTTTGGTGCTTTGATAACATCAATGGTTCGTCTCTGGAGCAAGTAAATCAAATTGCAACAGAAGATAGCCAAATGTGGAGAATAGAGAGAAAGAAAGTCTCGGCAACAACGTTTAAGCTTGGATACTCGCCGCATTTTCTGGGATCTTTGAAACGTTCCCTAGTGCTGCACGACATCTTCTTGACGCTGATTGACCCAAACATCAGCGAAACATTTGCCGATGATCTGGGAATGAGTAAAATGTTCCCAAGTTTCGATATAGTTACTGCGTCAAATGAAGTGCAGTTTACGAGATTCGACGAGAAAGGTCATTATTTCGTAACTTGCGCGAATGTGAGAGAAATCGATGTATTGTCGCTGCTCGGATTCATCTCTGCATTTGACTACAAAACATGGATATGGTTATCCCTCTCGTCAGCTCTTTTAACGATATGTATCGTAAATGCATTTGGACGCAGAATTACGACGGACGCCATTCTTTCCCCAATCGCCGCTCTGTTGGAACAGGGGATAAACATGAACCGTCGAAGATGGTTTTCAGCAGCTTGGATATTAATGGGAATAGTCCTCTCAAACGGTTACAAGGGAGAGAATATTACTGACCTAACTGCTCCAATAGAAACTCAAAAATTGGAATATTTTTCGCAGTTAGACAGCCGCAATCTGACATATCTTAGCCCGGAATTGGCAACTCTGAACGAGGCGTTTTTGAAGCGCATTAAAAATTTAACTCTTTATTTTAGTGCCTATACGAACCGTCGGCCCATTAAGCGGTTTCCGTCTAATATATTTGACGAGGCCTATGGTAAAGACAGTAATTCCACAAGTGTCACAGGCCGCATCACAAATCACATTAGAAAACATATTCGTAGACCAAACACATTTGTAGACCAGTATTATTTGGGTAATCCTTCGTATCTATTTAATGTTACGTCGCGATGCGAGAAGGTTGCATACATTGACTCTTATCAACAAGCATATAATATGTACTGGAAGTTGAAGACTTTGTTCGGTCGTCAGAAAAACTTAACAAGCTTGGATGCTGTTGCCATCAGCAAAGACTCGTTAGGCAGCACATCTAGTGGGTGGATGTTTTATCGGGTGCAGGGCGATCCCACCCGGTTTATCATTAGAGTCCATTCCATAGCGGAATCTGGTATATTTCAAGTATGGAACAAGTGGGCAACAAGAGTTGCGACGTGGAAACAAATTGTTGAAGTGGCTCGTCATCAGACTTCGGGATATAAAGACTTGTTATTGAGTGGAAACATGCAAGCAGTGTTTTATGTATATTTGGCTTTCATTCTTTGTTCCACAATAGCATTTGTCAGAGAGGTTGGGACGCATTGGATAACGTTCCCGAGGATAATTTGGAATGCCTTGTTGATACCGAAATTGGTGAGAATGTTTATTGTGGTTTGTCGCGGAAAGACCAAAAATAGTGTAGGTCGCCCCGCAGTTACACCAGTGATTGCAATTGTTAGTAATGATATTATGGTTACGGATATGTAGTTGTATACTCGCTTTCGCTATGTTTATGCATATTTCATTCGACGCAGCATATACTTTCTGGAATGTTGTTGTAACAATTAATTGTATACCAGCACTTTTATACAATGATATGCACCATTGCTACATGTAAGTTATTACTAATTATATCTTCACCACTGCAATAGTTTCAAATATTCAAAACATACTTTTTATTGGTACTAAGGACAAAATATTACATTACATTCCTTGATGGTATCCGTATCGTTATGCAAAACATTTGACTACAAAACCAATAGTATCAAAACATGCAATTATTAAGCACATATTCAAACGGATTCACAATTCCAACATATATTTAATCACAAATGAATCGTTACAAAGACGGGGCATGTGTTATCTATCTAACAATCTTGACAAGGCGGTTTTCAGTTAGGGAGTGAACTCACCATTTAGAGAAGTATATTCAAATATTAGAACATGTATGGATTTTGAGCTCGGCAGGAGCCTCCATCATTGAATAAGACGACATTTTGAGATATAAATGAGGCAACTTGGAATTACTTGCTTGTGTGGGCAGGAGAAATGCTACCAGAAGAAATAATATAATTATTGCTACACCGCAAGAAACTTAAGACGTAACACTGTGTTCTTGGACACATAGTTTAAATAACAGAACGCCATTAGATGATTATCCATTGTACAATTGTTTATAGATTCGTGCATGTCCTCAACGAATTCTCACGCATTGAATACAGAGTTTGGCATACATTTATATCTTCAGAATAATAACTGAATCCAAATTTCTGTGTAACCAAGCATCTTTCGGCCAAACCGCTGGGACTTGTGGCAGGATATTGAACAAAGCTCGGAATAATATGTAAGTATGGGATCAAAACAGTTTCAGTATTATGATTATATGATTATTTGGATAGAATATGTTAAACAGAGCTACCGAAATCGTCCTCATTTATATTAGCTCGCATTGCAACTTTGTTTATGTTATCCCATGATTAATCTGTCTTATCTAATAAAGCGACTACCGCTAACGCATGAGAGATGAGTCAAACATGAACATCTTGGAGGTGCGGTTGCGATTGGCGCGCTTGAGTTACTACATGATATCCTCAAATCTAGAACACACTGCTAGTCGCAGAACAAAAAATAAATTATTAAATTAAAAGAAGTAATATCTGTTTTAGACTCATAGGTGTTTTTTTTTCAATGTGGGCGTTTACTGATGTCAGTCCTCTAAGTTATATATCTCATGAGTATGCCGCCGAACGATATACATCCACTCTACCAAAGGGTTTCAGGGATAGCATTTTCTTGTCCCAGAAAACCACTCAAATTTCAGTAGAAAATAATAAAAATAAAAATACATAACTTATTCAATTCCTTATTACAACGGTCTTGGTTCATTTAATACCTATACGTTTAGCTAAAGTGACATTATCTGTCAATCATCATCAGCAAGAACGCACACTATGAAATTATCCATTCTGCTTGTCCAGCACATTGCTTTCAGCTGTTGTAGTTACACAACGCAAATGTATATGCCCTTGGTATGGAAACAACATGTTTATTATGCAAACACAATTATACGTCAGTTCGCACCTGTGCAATTATTGTTTTGCAAAATGTTTCGGCCGTATTACTTACTTTTTGCAGATAAAATAATATACCCAAGCTAGAAATTAATTACAAAGCTCAATTGAAATGGTAGTGGGCGTAAAACTCGTATTGGGCGTTCAAACATTTCGGACAGCCTGCTCAAGCCCGCATACTACCTCTTATATATATGCTCCACTTCAGAGGCGTTAGCATTTTATAATTTGAAGTGTAGGAAGATTTCTGTCCCAAATGCTCACTGGGTAGAGCATATAGTTGTATGTTACTTAAAATTTTGTTTTCAGGTAGGGGGCGTAAAATATTTTTGAGCAAAGGAATATTTCGACAGCTTGTTTTATATGTAATTCCTAGTGGTTTACGTCACTCCTGTAATTGTAAGTAGGAGCATCGTTCTAATTAGACGTTGTGTGAGCATTTATCCTAACTACTTGCTGCGTTGAATATGTAGCGTCTATCGCTTAGCATATGGTTCAACCATATGAGAGTTATATTCAGATCAAGCCAATGAAATTTTATGGGTTTCCAGAAAACAAAAAAAATGTATCTCAGTCAACAACATTTTTTTGTTGTACCTATAATAGAAGGCTTTTGCCTCTCCCAGCAGTTACATTGTCATTTGTCAGTAACTGCAAATATAAGTAACAATGGAAACTAATTGTGTAATGTTCAGCATTGTTCGAACGTTTGTTCACTTAATATTATTGTCACAAACCGTATTATTGACGAATGCGCTGGGTTTGAGTGATTTAATAAACGAATATAAACGGAATAAAACAGCAAACGTAAAACACGAAGGCCCCCTGCTCCCACGAAGTCCAACAAAACCTACCAAGTTTCCAGTATTTCCGGGTCATCATTGGCGGGGACCGCCGATTAAACCCGCTGACGGATTCCTATCTAGCAATGCACCAAAACAGGATTCCACGGACTCGTCAATATTTATCTCAAACCTCGACGAATATTTGGAACCATTTTCGCTACAACGCTGTCTTATTCTGATCGACAATCTTGAATCTCCTTTGGAGATTCCAATCATCAACTACCCAATCATATTAAGAGGACCGAAGATGATTAGTACAATAGATATCGCTCCACGAAATACTTTTGCAGACAGTGATAAACAAATACGCCACACTTGCTCCACCATCTCAAAATATCTTGTATTTGATGCTGAACGTCCAACATTTCCAAGCCGCTGTTTGGTTCTTGATCGCCTTCGATTCGCTTCAAACTCAAAGCCGTGGATATGCGAGGTCCAAGTGGCAGCTAAATTCCGACCTGAAAGAAACCATCCGCCTGACTTTGAGTTCCTTCCGATATATCGAGAGAATAGTCACCTGGGATATCCTAATTTCATGCTGCAATCCTCCACGCCAACAATCAGGATACTTGTCACCAATACTGTCAAGACGATGCCAAATGGAATGCCATTCCATCGTAGGTTACCTGGATTCGAGGAAGTTGATATAAATCCGGGGAAGGGAGTTGTGAACACCGTGTTTTTAACATTTACGATACAAAAAACTATAACGCTCATTACCAAAAACATCTGGAAAATTATTTTAGTAAAAATATTTTATCCAAATGTCAAGATACATGGCAGTCGAGTGGGAGCAGTGTCCCACAAAATAATTCAAAATTTGACTATATTGTCCATTAACGAATTGTTGCTCTTTAGCTACCCGACAAACCAAATGACCGCTTGGGACGTACACGCGTTTTCCAATGACAGGACCGGACAAAACTTTTTACGTCACCTGCAGTACTGCAACCAATCTACATCTCTTGCCAAATTAGGTTTGTATATTCCGTTTAGGAATGTAATGGACAAAATCTCCCACGCTCATGTGCGCGTCTGGCTGGAGATAATGGGAAACAGCTCGTTCAAGCTGAGTGGGTCTTTAGGAGACAAATGCCGTAACGGAAAGAAAGTCAAGAAACAAAGCATCCCAAGTAGAATAATTAGACTCACGTCCGGCTTGCATAAAGGATTGGATCCTGGCCGCTTTCCGATGTACCATGAGAGCCCACTTGATAAGCTGCAGTTTATCACATGTGGCGAAATGGGAACTTCAACGTTGCTGTTTCCAGAGTTGGTTAAGATCTACCATGGAAACGTGTGGTTTGTCGCGATACTAATGTTAATTTTGGTAGCAGTTTTTCACACGCATGTGTCATCAAATTCCAAATACTCAACGTCCCTCCTATCCGTCGCTAAGTTTGTCTACTCGATTGTGAAAATATTTCTAGAAAGCGGCGAGGCGTACAACAGTAAAGAGTTGAAGAGCTCACACTCCAAATTAATTGCTGGCGGAATCATCATTGCTGGAATAATACTGAGTAACGCTTACAAGGGAAACAATGTGTACAACATAGTCAAGCCGAGAGTGCCGCTTGAATATGAAACATTTCATCAATTAGTCGAGGCCAATTTTACGATATTCAGTCGAGTTAGCCAATTCGAATTTAGGTTGGAATGGATCACTGAAACGATATTACCAATTCATCTGAATACTTCAAGACATTCATTTGGATTGAATCCGGTACCATATATAACCGGATATTCTGAAGTAGAAGGATCCAAATATGATGGAATGAACCAATCAAAAATTGAAACAGAGATCCTTGACTATTCCCGCCTACATACATTTGTGACGAAGCTTCTTCGAGAGACATTAGCTGACTTATTTCCGGACGGTTTTGGTCGAATAAATATATTTGCAGCCGGTCCTCACGAAATGCGAATTCGAGAAGTGTTCTGGGAAAAGGAGGACAAACAGTTGCTAGATTCCCTTTTGAAGTGCGATAAATTGGCGATAATATTGAAGCATCATCATGCACGCAAACTATTGAATAGTGTTGCCGTTTCACGAAATAACAAAAATGCTACAAATATTGACCATATTTATCTTGGGAAGGAAAAATATTTTCAATTTTATCATACGTTTGGAGTATATGGCAATATTCCTCCTTTCGTCGGAACAAGAATGAATGCCATTAAGACATCTGGTATAATGGAGTGGTGGATATCGTTTATAGATTGGTCAACCGGAACGGAAAGTTTGCAAGCAGAGCCGACTAGGCCATCAATAATGGGAAATATTCAAATAATATTTATTCTTCTAATTTGTGGACAAAGTTTGTCGTCATTAGTCCTTTTCTTCGAAAATGCTAAAGTATTTCTGCTTTGGTGTGCTTGCTATATTCACAAATCGTATCTTCGTTTAGAAAAAATCCTTCTGTGCCTTATGGATTACGGTAGAGCTTTTCGTGAGCGCATCAAGCACTGCCATCTAAAATGTATGAAATGAAAATCGCGTATATACACCGATTAGATTATGCAAGAGAAATTAAATTGTGTATGAATGTCAATGAAGCCAGTATGTCATCAATAAATTTGAACATTGAGGGATATATTTTGAAATGCATGCATGTAATTACATTTATTATATACATTAAAATACAGCCATATGTCTTAGTTGACGTACAGTTATAACATGATGTATAAATAATCAGCACTAGTCCAGTTAACTGAAAATGTAGTGGACCAGTGTGATAAAAATAAAACACTTGTGAATAAAGTCATTTCCTCAAATCATTTCCATTGTGCATACATCTCTCTTATATTACAGACTGGTTAGAAGTTCCGCGAACTCGCCGAATTAGACGATGTTTTAAGTTTACGGAGTTATGCAATAAGCAGCACTGTATACAATATGACAGCTTGGTTTGTAGCAACCTGTAGATCATTATCGTGAGCTTACATATTTTTCGAATTGTATTCGTTATCCAATGGAAAATATTATTTGAGCCTTCCACCAGTATAACAATTGACGACAGACCAAGTCCGCCAGCCAGCAAAATAAATAATATTTGTATGTTTCCATTGATTGATGGCTTTATCGGCTTGACTCTGACAGCATCGCTTCCGGTTGTCCAATCGATGAAGTTGATCCACCATTCCATTATTCCAGAAACCAAAATCCCGCTAACTCTTGTTAACCTGAATGGCGGAACATTGCCAGCAAATCCACATGTATAGAAATATTTAAAATATTTCTCCTTTCCCATGTAGATACCGTCAGAGTATCCGGTCTGCAACGTATTTCATTGAGCTTTTATATTATGCATAAATCTGCGTGCATGATGCCGTTTCAAAAGAATTGCAACTTTGTTGCATTTCTGTAGAACGTCACACAGCTTCTTATCCTCTTCTTTCCAAAAGACTTCTCGTATTTTCGTTTCGTAGGGGCCACTGTATAACATATTTGACCCGGCAAACCCGTTCGGAAATACGTCTTCGAACGTTGCTCGAATAATCTGTGCCACAAATGGCTGTAAACTGGAATGTTCGAAGACCTGTGATTCTATTTGTGATTGTAGCGTCCGATCAACTTTAGCAGCGCCAACCTCAGAATATCCGACAATTCTACTATTGGGTTCTGTTTGAAACATGTGCCTTTTAGAATTGCCTTGAATGGGTAATGAAATGGCACTCATCCAACCAAAATGAAACTCGAATTGGCTAATACGACTAAAGATGGTAAAGTTTGAATCCAATAATTGCTGCAATGTTTCATAGGTAAGCCGCGTTCGTGGTTTCACAATGTTGTAGACATTGTTTCCTTTGTAGGCGTTGCTCATAATCATGGATGCCAAAAGCACTCCAGCTGCTACAAACTTTGAGTGCGAACTTTTTAATTGCTTATTCCTATACGCAGTTCCGCTCTCCAGGAAAATTATGATAATTGAGTACAAGAATGCGGAGAATGAGCGTTCATAGTTTGAACTAATATGAGTTTGCAACAATGCCACCAAAAACAAAATCGCGATTGTCACTAGCCATACATTACCTTGGTATATTTTTACAAGTAGTTCATGATACTGTAGAACTGAGATCCCCATTTCGGCACATGTTGGATATTGCAGGCTGTCGAATGGACTTTCCTGATGCATTTGTGAACGACCGATGGATGGACCATTACTCAAAATGAAATGTAGTTCAATGACCCTGGTGGCAGATATTTCCAGTTTAATAATCCTTCCATTCCAACACAGCTCTCCAGAGAATCTATCCAATTTGAATGAGTAGCTTCCCATTATCTCCTGCCAAACATGCGATTGTGCGTAAGCTATCTTATCCGCGACGCTTTTGTACGGAATATACATTGCGTAGTTTAGGAGTGATTCAGAATTGTCACACTTGCGCAGATGGAGAAGAAAATTGCTTGAAGATCTATCATTTGAAGTGGTTTGAATATTCCAAACAGACATATTGTTGAATGGGTAGGTAAGAACAATGAGCTTTGAGATTGATTTCAAGGTTGACTTCTGAATTTGTAAAAGGTTTACCTTCCGGCCTTTGCGATTAGTTGCAACGGTTGGGGAATGTACTTTCACAAACACAATCTCCCACACGTTGCCACATGAATATAAAACTGAATGGAATGTGTATGCAGAGTGCTGGACATCTTTCTGAATTTTACGTATTTCGAACGTTAGAAATACCATTTGTGTTTGTACATCCTGATGGTACAATCCATTCAAATTTCCGCCCCAAAAGACACCAAAAATGTACCAGCCATTTTTGTTGCTTCCGTTACTCCCGTTACAAGGATTTTGATGAGGGGTACCAATGATGCTGTCATAAAATTTGAGTAGCCCAAGCGGCTTAATGTTGTGTATACTTGCAGAAATTCAAAGGATAAGGGTAGGTGTTTATACGGATTCAACTTGATTGCCAGCTGGACCTCGCAGTTCCATGGCTTTGAGTTGACGGCCAGCCGTATACGATCCAGAATATGGATATATGTGTTTAAGTTTCGTCCCCTTAGAATAATCGGGAACTTGACAATTGGAGCCTCCATTGGATGAAGATTGTCAATCAGAATGAAACACCTTTGTTGCGCGAGTGGTTGCAAGAACTCGTCCAAATTGGTGAGCATCACTTTAGAATGTTTGCAACCACCAATTGGAATACCTGGACCAATCGTGAAGTTACTTCTTTCGTACAACAACGTTGTATTTATCTCATTCGAGTAGTTTGCTTTGTCTTCCTGATTTATCGGGAACGGATGTGTGGGATGTTCTTCGATTGGTGTAGGGCTTACATGCTTTTGCGCACATTCGTCGTTTAGATTGCACGATTCTTGTAGTACAATTTGTGAGGCTACTGTCAAGTTGCAAAACATAAATGCAAATGAAACCTGAAAAACGTTACAATTGGATCTCATTGTAAATTGAAATGCAACATTGCACAAAATCGAAAGGATATGTCCATGATTACAAGGTAGTGTGGATACTGCTAACCTGGAGTAAAGCATATTAATTTTTTCGTGTGTGGTGGCGTTTATATGTCATATAATGCTTACGTTACATGAAACCGATAGGCATATCACATTTCATAAACCTACCGAATGGGGGCGATCTCAGAGGAACTAATATGTAATAGGTTGAATATCGTCACTACTCTCACATATAGAGTTAAATGTGTTAGGTATACTTACATACATGTATGTTGTTAGAGCTATGGAACGGTGGCTTCCGCGATGTGCAGGGAATCTTGTGTAAGTTTAAAGCCATCTACCTAAAACAATCATCCTAATTACCCGTTTTGAATCCACTTAGGTACTCTCCTTAGCACATAACCAATAACTTACATAAAAAATCCATTTGCCTTCAACAATCACTTACATATGCAGCGGAGAAAGATACCCAGGAGTAATTATGCATTAATATCAAAGCGCCTGAATATCATTGAAACTAATTTTCGCAACTTTCACAGATTCAAGATGCTTACGGTAACCCTGGTTCGAAATCAAGTTTTGATGGCCGGTGTAACTCAGAATACTCGAGCGTAATTAAGGGTTTATTCTGGGCGATGTATTTTGTTATTCCTATAACAATTGTTGGCTAATGCTTTTTAGTTAAAACGACATTTTTTTAAAAAAATAATACAAATTTTCCAGCATACAAATTCACTTCCCTTTTAACCATAAATTTAAAAATATTTCCTTTCTTCCGGCACTCGTAATGGGGCGAAATTGATGATAGGATAGTTTCGCGAATGCTGGTGCATACGCAAAAGAGAATTGCAATTATGGATATCCAAAAATGATATACTTAAAATGATTGATTTTCCAACAAGTTACAAAGTTACAATTTTTTTGGAACTGAAAAATATTAGTTTGAAATTAATTACAAAATTCGGTTTTCTGCACTGACCGCAACATATACAATTATGGATAATTCCTTTAGCTTTTCAAAAGCATTTCTAAAGCATGGCATTTTTTTACTAAAAATTACTTCATGGTATATACTAAAAACTAAGACAGGATCAATCATTGCATCTAGAGAAGCCTATTTTTACAAGTTTATTCGTTTATTCCCGATGAGGTAATACATATTTACATAGGACACCATAATTAGCATTTAATGTAATTCAGTAGATTTTTCAAAAGCACAATGATTTATTTGCGGACAAAATATTAATCATCGAGACTATCGATACGATATATACCAGTAAGATGCTAGTCGTATACACAGTAGATATTAAATTTAATTGACTACTTCTTAATGGTCAAACGTATGCCGAAGATACATTACTCGATACATTACTCGTAAATACATTATATCTTAACCGTTGTTTGGCAAAATATGCTGCAACTTTAATGACTCGAAACCCCAATTAATGTGTGATATTTTATTATAGTAATCCGATATCTTATAGTATTATAAAACTCTGAACTAATACCAAGTCAATCACACCGAGTTTGTAATACGACTGATTGGAGATTCAAAGCATATTACCTCCCAACACAGCAGGTCTACAGAAGCATTTGGGACATGATTGTTATCAGATTTCTATGAATTTTCTGCTTATCATTATTTCCTATCACATAGTGACGTGTAGTAAATGGATCTATTGAAATACTGCTCATATGGGTGTTTCGGTATTTACCATACTAAATTAAAACAACTTTTAAGTTGATCGCTGCCCTTTCTATGCAATAGACACACGTGCAAGCCTGATTGAATATAAGTCCATTCGAAAAATATCTACTTTAAAAAAATAACAAGTTGAAAATTTCCAACATATATGCAAAACTTTTCTTGTCCACCAAGTGAAGTGTTAAACACAAAGTTTGACATTATCTATAACATTTACTGCTGCTCAACGTTGTATCGATAAACAATAAAGCGGTAATTACCGTCCTTAAATACCGCACTCATATCATAATCTCACAGCTCAAACTTTGCCGAACATGAGCAAATATCGGAAACTAAACAAAAGTATTGATTATATCTGTAATATACATTACATTGATCTCTTCAAGAAAGGTGTGACCGCACTCAAGTATCCATATGCATGAAGTATATACCCACATTATCCTATCAAATGAGATACGTGGTTACAAAATTCACACAATTTTTTCCGATGTAATTAAGAATATTCAAGCCCATTACCCGAAGCAAGATTCATTAATCAATATATGGCCATTAATATTTTCTATCATCAAACACACCCTATAATATAACCACATTGAGAATTAGAATGTAATGTAAGAAATGGCGGGAATGTGACACATATCAATAACTTACACGTTAAATGTTCAGTAGACATTAATTTAAATTGACTAAATCATAAGGCTCTATCGCATGTATGACATACTGGTATATACAATATGTTAATTAAGAATCGTCACTTTCTAAATGTAATACTTATCATGGGACTTCAGTGCAAATAACCGGCTCATTCAGATCTTGCAAGCGTTGGTTTTCCTTAACCAAAAATAGGTTTTGAACGTTATCTTCCCGCATATGTCTTTCCGGCCCACTGGTGGCGAGATAGTAATCTTCAGTGGTGTTGGTGTCGCAGTTGTCCGTTTCTTTGAACCAGTTGTTCTGCATCACTTGTCGAGTGCCGACTACTTCAATTGCGTTACGGTCACCATATGCACTGATCGATGATCCCGCAATTGGTGCACTATCGGCCGAGGCAGTCGAATTTTCAGAACCGCCTTGGCACTGACCTCGATTCACCTCGGCACGACTATCATTCTATAATCATATAAGAAGCATTGATGTTAAATACCTTTTAAATTCATATATTGATGGACATTCGTTTAATACGTACCACTTCTCCGCCGAGATTGTGTTGCTTCCGTTTCAGATACTCAATTGCAAATGATACAAATGCAAAGATTAAGGCACTACCAGTTGCAAGGACAAGTATTTTGATGTCGCTCTTCTTCTCACGTTTCAAGTTACCATCCGTTAATTGGTTTTCCTCAAATTGGAAAGCCGACGAATTGATTCTAGGAAGTAGCATATCGATATACTTCCGCCACCATTCCATAATGCCACCTTGAAAAAGACCCTTCGCTTTGGTTAAGCTTGACAGCGAAACGGTTCCCAAGAATCGATATCCACTCATGTACTCGCTCAATATGTTCTTACCCAGGTATACAGGTAAATTCAATTTTGAAAGTTGAGAGTGGAGCACAAAAGCGTTTTCCTGGTCCAACATAACCGCTGAGCGTTTACATTTCAACATGTGTGGAGTTGTAAGATTGTAGTATATTTTTGAATTGTCCTCGAATTCGCTGTATTCATATTTATGCCATCCTGGAAATAATTCCGAATTGTTCAGATATACCTGTGTTTCCCTGTTCAATTCATCAAGGGACTGAGTACTCCTCGTCCTTCTTCTTGTATACATTAGATGACCCCAGAACTTGGAGATTATTGGAAACGCCTCGTGCCCGCTAATCTGCTGGTACTCTCTTTTGACATTTTGGATCCGCTTCATTGCATAGCTGTCAAGTTTGACCGGTAGAGTATATATATTGAAGTTGTGGGCGACAAGACGGTCAAATACGTCAAATGGTAATAGTTGTGGAGGTGCGATCAACTCTGTAATTGTGTGTCCCTTAAACTCATTTCCGAGTACCCAAATAGCCAATGGAAAGTAAAACAGTTTATTCCATCTAAAATAGTCAGATCCCTGATCAAGACCCAAGACGACCAAGTAGCAGACAATATGTAGTTGCGATTTTTTCCTGTCATTCTTTTTTTCACTTCCGCTTCCGTTGAGTCTAGGCAGATATTTGACAGCCCTGCAAGCTATATGGGATGCAACAAAAATGGAAACAAATAGGAGGCACCATATGCTCACATCGAATGTATTCACCAATTTCGTTAAACTGCTAATCCAGAAGGCTTCTTCCAAATGACAACTCACAAATCTGACACGGGAGGCATGCAGCGCTAACGATATGTCCGAAAATCCAAGTACGCTTTGTCCCGCAGCGGGAAATAGCCAGGCATGCAAATACCATTGATGCACTATATGACCGCACGAGTAGTTTCGGCCAGCAAACCAGTCTGGCATATTGTCACTGTCCTTTTTCCAGTAATCCGGACGTAATCCATTTGGTGGCTTTATTGTTGTATTTTCTGATACAATGCTTGATATGAAGTAAGTGTCCATTAAATAGTATATCTCCTCCAGATAATAGCCATTCAAATTTCTCAATTGATTCAGCAAAGTTTTTCTGGATTTCCGTTTTCCCATGTCCTCTATGGGAACGGGATAATGGACCGCTACATATACGTCGTCTGGTTGGCCATATCGCTTGGAATATGACTTCAAGACTTCAAAGTTTGTCATTTTTGGAAAATTTATAGTTTTCAGCAATACGACCTTGGAGCATTCAGAGCAATAGAAACAAGCTACATAGTTAGCGATTATTCTAAAGCGTTGATCGCCACTAGCAGCAGAAACAATTGCGGATGAGCCTTCCGTTCTCAGTTGCAGCACAAAGTAATACTTGTCGCCCATTGGGCCAACAAAGAGTCTAAAGAGCGGATTGCTCCATAAGATGTATGTGGGATCCTTGTTTATATCGACAACGGTAGTATACTTCACAAGAACAAAATATGTCGGTAGTAAATTGACAAGGCGCTGCCTTCGATCAATGAGCACGTTGCTCCAGTCCCTGTTGAACCGCACTGGTTCGTTCAAATAATTCCCATACTCATTTCCCCTGTAAAATGTATTATCCTCGTCATAGGATGGTGGTTTCAAATACATTACAACTTTGCAGCGGATTCGTTTCAGAATTATTGTCGCGGGATGCTCAACTATAGCTGTATAGTCAATAGTAGCTTTCAAGTTATTGTATTTCGAGACAGAACGATTCAGAAAACTAAAGTGTTCGGCCGGTATCAGATAGCGTGTGTCGTTAGCTACATAGTATCTTAGCAGTATAAGAGGATTTTTTAAGCGATCTCCTAAATCAACTCCTTTGTAATTTATCACAAATGTCAGACTGTTTTCAAAGAAGTTTATATATTCGTGCAGATTTACCACCTCAGTGCTTTCAGTAGGTGTTGTCAATTGACCGAGCAAGTGCAAATGGAATAGAACATTGACAAGCTTCTTGAACATTTTAAAATAACTAATTCTAAAACAATTTAAGATTACTCAAACTAGATGCTGCCAGTGGGTCTTAAAGTACTATTTTTCAAACCATTCTAGCCTCCCTGACAATTTGATTTCTGTTGGTATCACGAATGTAATTGTCGCTAGACTGTATGAAAATTTTAATAAATATATTTGGCCAAAACTGGCCCAGATGCCGATAATTTTGCAACTTCGAACAGCGTAATATCGATGATATAAGCTCTGACACGACTACCGCATTGCTGGTCATATGCAATACCAGCGGTTGCACTATGCATAGTTACTAACGCGTTCTGTTTCTGGGTTTAATCTCGATTGCTGAAAAGCCATTAGAATATACCAGAAATCTCGTTAACCATTTCCATTAAACGTTCAATTTCCTATTCCAGAATCCTCATATACCATTGACATTGCGTGATGCACGAAATCTTGCCGAGCGTTATATAAAATTGTTCTTCTCATTTCCAGAAGGGTTTTGAATCCACTTCTTGGCTTCTAATGGGTTGATGCCTACTGGCCAATATTTAATTTTTGAGCACACAATCTTGCCGAAAGCAATTAAGCAAGCGAAGCAGCAAATTGAAGTCACAAGGCAACGTTGTTAAGTGATACATATATTCTAAAGGTTATCCTATCGTTATTGTCGTCTACCTGTGACGTTCCTTCAACTGACAACGTTTCCTTCTGAAAGTTCCAATTTCAAGTTTGAAATATCGTTCATGTAACCATATATGAAGTAATTATAAGGAAGAGAATTGCGCTTCCTAAGATTTACTGTTAATTACGCTATGTTCACTCCAGAAACAAGGAAACTTATCGACTGATTGGTAGTACGGATCTCCAGGAATCATTGTTTTTTCGCACAGCCTCGTAATGTTCATAAATGCAATCTCCGTTTTCTCGAGTTTGAATAGGACAAGCAATGTAAAAGTGACGTTGAGGGATTATGATAAAATTGAGTGGTCCAAATGCTTCATTCATCATCACATCAAGGATTTATTTGCAAAATGTACCAACTACGTCAATGCTAGATATTTTTGCATTGATGCATTAACGCATCAACTCAGCTAAACAGCCCACTGGTGTACATCACCTCATGCGACACAAACTGCACAGTTTTAATCTGAATAATATACTTGACATACAGTCAGTGTGAATGTCTGCATTCCGAGTTCAGAACTCTAAATTCGGTGTCGTGCACTACGATTTCCGAGTCAATAGTAAACTAGTCGCCAAAACAAATATTGTATTACTTTTGAATACCTTAATAATTTTAAGAATTACATTGCCGCTTGATTTTTGTTTACAAGACTTACATGATACCAAAGAATGCATGAGAACAAATCTAACAGTGTAATAATCTGTCTGCCAATCTTTTGCACAAAATTTCTGTTGCAAAATAGTAAATTGGACACGGTAGTCGAAAGTAGTAATTATCTTTTAATACTAACAAAACCCCTGAGAGATTTTGTATTTTTTTTTGGAAACTTCAAATATTTCCATATTTATGCTTTAATACATACTTTAGTATTGCAATATGGCAAAATACGGAGTACTGAAATTCATAGGATTTATGTACACTTCCGGGAATACTTCCGTTGGGCTGATTCTCCTGTTAACAAGTTGAATTTTATGGTAGCAACAGGGTTCATGGATAACATAATTTACAGTGACGGTTGTTCGACGCTGAAACAAATTACGACCTTGTAATAATTGTCATAAACATGTGTACACATTTTCTCTACAACTCTGATTTCACGATCACTAAACTATTTTTTGCAGCCTTGGTAATCATTGTGTTCTGAGATAAAAGATGAAGTTACTGATGAGATCAATGCTGACGCGACAGATAGCCAGTTAATCTGCCCAGAAATACCATCAGCGCAAACAAGAAAGCAAAAATGTCAAGGTCAGAATGGCTGCGTTAATCAGTTAAGCATCTGTATTAATTTTGAGATGTTTTACGACGATTATTCACACCACAAAGAAATCAATTATGGAACGGCGCACATCACACAGATGACCGGAATGACGGAGCAGCTATTTACAGCTCTCGTTGTTTGGAATGTCATAGGGAATGTCTCGCGATGTCATTGGGAATGCTTATCTGCACCCATTGTATGTATGGACCCAGATGGCAAATATCATTTTGTCCTGATGTTGTTTCGATTGCCGGTTACACATTCTATAACACGTATGAGTCCTACAAATTAATTTAAAAATCGGATTTATTACTAATGGTTACAACATGAGGAGAACTACGATAAGTTGGTAATGGAAAGTATGCAGAATAAAATATTTGCACACACTGTTGGCTATAGTGTTTTAATGTTATTGTGACCAAGGTCAATGCTGTTACGAAAGTGCTTTATCCTATCATGTGGTTACGTAATCGCTAATCATCTGAATTCATATATGATTTGCTTCTACATTTTGATTCTTTATCTCAATTTGTAAACACGTGCAAGTATGATGAATTTCTTAATCTTTGTGGTTCATGAATGCTAATGTTACACTGTTTGCTCTGCCTTCGTGGAACGTAGTGTCTGGTTTTACTCAAAAACTTGGGTGGCATGCAATTCAAACCAAGTAGTTGGGTAGGTGACACGCACAAAGCAAATGCTTTCCACAGCGGTGCATGGAAAGTAAGAAAACTGTGTCGCAGGATCAAAAACAGATGCTTTAAGTTGGAAACAACATTCATTCATATCATTTCATCAGATCAAGTTCACATTCTCTTGTTGACAATTCTCTCGGACTGATAATGTCTTGTCACGGCTGTTACTATGTGAAAGACTAGTGACGTACAGGTCATAAATATTTAATTTTAGTCCTATTTTGGGACCGAATATTAACGACTGGTCACGGGTGATGTGTGAATGTATTTTTAAGGTGGTCAGTTCAATTGACATTGGTCAGTTTATAAACCGATTATTCCCGTCCAACTATTTTGTGATTATCTCATCAAGGATTAATAAATTATACAAACGAAAGTATTTCATAACAAATATCTGAAGGAATTTCGCATACAGGCACGGGCAATTGGCTAACATACGCAGCATGTTTCACATTTTCCCTGGAGAGGTAAGCACGCTGACAGTGATAACAATCAACATATTATTTCGACAGCTAATTTATATTGTGTAACTGCTTATGCCATGTTTTAAAATTGTTATCTTATCTGCAGATCTGGGAAGTGGTAATGAAGAAACTGCAAGATTCAGAAGATATTATGAATACTCTGTATGCAGGCCCAGAACTAGAAATTTTGTCTCGAGGAAAAGAGTGTTCTTGGAAGATAAGTACAGTGGTGAGATTAATTCTACCAAAATATCTTAAATTTCCGGAAATAAAAAATTGCCGACTTGTTTCGAGAAGGTGGAGAAATGCAGTTAATACTGCTCTTGAGTCTCACCCGGATCGTCTCCCTTACCAATCCGCAAGAGGGAAAGGAATGACGGAAAGGCATTTTAATTACGAAAAATTACCATGCATAACCACAAATTTCAACAAATTTGTCCAAATTCAACACGAAGTGGAAAATGGTGGTTACCTACGTGAATGCGGAAATCCGTTTCCTGGTCGACATGTACATTTGCGACTCCATTTTGGTGACATAGTGACACGGCGGTACAAATTTATGACCACTGACGACGAATTTCGTTATCACATTGCCTGCGCACTCCCATTTATGAAGATGCATGGTCACCACATTTGGTACATTACGCTACAAATTGATTGCCATGGCTATCAACGGGAAGAGCTGCTTATCTCAAACATGCTACAACCTTTATTCCAGCTTTTATCCCATCTTTCCAATCTCAAGTCGATCAAACTTGAAGGAATTTGGAACATGAATTTAGCCATTCCAGTCGGAAATGGTAGTCGGCTTGTGGCAACTTCAGTGAACACCGAGACATTTCTTGACCATGCGACATGTCCATTCCGACTTGAATCTATTGATTTAAGTCAGTTTGATTATGATGGATGTGACTACCTTATCATGAAATTGCTGAACATATTTGCTAATCATCAGCAAGTGATGAAGCTTGCGATAAAAGCAGCTCACTGGGACACGCAATACGCAGGCATGTTTCCAAATTTGAGTGAACTTTCACTTGAAGTGGATTCCAAAGGCTCACTGGAAAATATATTGAAGGATTTTTCACCTTGTCCGCAGCTCCGGAAACTTGCCATTCACTCAAACTGCGCAAAGATTTCAATAACTGATATACTGCAAGTGTTGTCGCAGTACAACATTGAATCCTTGTCACTCCATGGGATATTCAAACCTGACATTCCAAGCCGAAATGCCGGAGTAATTGCAAAAAACTTTGCCCGAGTCAGAAAAGTGTGCTATACGTTGCTCAACGTGAGAAATGTCCCCGCAATACCTGAAGACGTTGGGATGAACATGGGCGATGTTGTGTTTTCCATAAAAAGTTTGACAATAGATGCCACTCCCAACTTCAGTGTTGACCTTCTCAGGTTGCTCCCATCGCTCCGAGTACTCCATCTTATCGAACGACATGGGCCTTCAGATATGCAATTGTACACTGGATATACTGGGCGGACTAATAACTGTCAGCTTTTTGTGCCCAGTAATATGAATAAGTTTTGGGAACAGTTTCCTAGTATCGACATGATAACACATCTTGTTTATGAGGCCGGCGGTTTTGTTTCGTATCGGTACGTTCGAGAATGTGGAAGTAAGAAATTTTGCAATTCATTCTAGCCGGTAGTTATAGATGTCAATATATTTATCTGACAGAAGTTTTAAAGAATTTGGTACATAATAAATAAAATGAAAAATGAAATGGTAACCAAAGTATTTTTGTAACATTAAATTCACATATCGTGTATGTTTGATTCGAAATCATTTCGTTTTGGCTTTTCGTATTTAAATTTATGTTCGATATTAAATATACAATATCCACATATATGCAAAATAACATTCAAATTCCGAAAAGTGGCGTCAAAAATTCCCCATACATGCAAAATATTGTTGCTCATTCTGCTTGCTGACTTGGGAAGGAAAAACAATGGTAGCCCTGTGGTAGTCATTTGCTGGTGTTCATTTGTGACAATCCTTGCGACATGACATAAAGTATGGATTGTTTTCTCACTTTCTGCATCCAGAGAGAAGTAATGATAAAACATTGGCGAATTATAAAGGATGGTGATGATGGATTCAAATCTATGAGGATACTGTTCACGATATGCACAGAATAATTCTTGGCAGCATTGTGTGCAAGCTAGAGATGCAATGAATAATAATGTCTCCAAGATTGATTTTTGATTTGCTGACACAATACGTATGAGTATAAATAGTCGTACCACACAGTGGCGGCTACCGTGCATTAATATTTAATCAAGCTTATCTCCTCCAACACTCTCAGATAGCGTCAAATTTTTGATATATGCATACACACATGTATGTCGTCGAAGTTACAAAACCATAGCTTCCATAATATTCGGAACATCGGAACATCCAAAACTAGCCAACTACCTGGAAACCGATCTTCGTAATTACTCGTCTTCAACTACATGTATAATAAAAATTTCTTTGTCAGCATAACATTATATAAAAGTCGATTTGCTTTCAAGAAGGAAGTAAACAAATGCTGCATAAAGGAATAACAAAAAATGTATATGTATATTCCATATCATATCTACTTTACTTTGGTAATATTGAATATTGTCGAAGAAAAAATGGTTTACATAGTTTACTATAATAGAGAATATCATATGAAGAAACTAAATTGTAAATGCAATTTTATTTAAAGACTCGCTACCCTCTCCCAAGAACGCAATGATCGTCCTCACTCTCTGGCAAACCATTTGCGAAATGTAATTCCCAACACAAAGTGTATTCCCTACAGTGCATTTATTTATACCACTTTTGTGAAAAATGTGTTCATGAATAAATCAAGTGGAGTTCATGGAACAAAATATCCAAGGTACGTGGACAATCCAGAACCTTACTTCAAAATTGCTATCCATTCAAGTCGCAGATTACCGCTGAATGAAAGACGTCAATGTTTGTAAAAATACCAAGCCAAATTTCTCATTCAGATCCCATGACAACGCCAGAAGGCAAGTGATATACTTTGCCGCATTATAAAGAATCCTTTGTCTCGTGAAGGTAGGATATCAAAATATTTTCTCGCAGTAAATGAAAGGTATGGTAATGCCATTTTCTACTAGTAGCACACAATAGTGCCATGATAATGTGTTCCCCGTTGCTGCTCGATATTAAAAGTAAATATGAAGCGAGAATGCTTTGCATTATCCAAACTAGAATTTAAGACATGACATTGTGTTTTATTATTCAATACGAATCAACTCTTTTTCTGACGATAGGTACAATTTTCAAGAGAACTGTACCTGAATTATGCAAACAAAGAATGCTTCTCAGAAAATTTCGCACCGATAGTCTCATACGTAAAAAAAACTCTGAAATATAACGTATCATGATCCATGGTTGCTAAAATGTAAGCGTATCATTAAAATGGACACACTCTACCACTACCGTAATTATCCCATTTATTGAGGTGGTTCGTAATACGTTAAAACACTGGATCATGCTGTGAAAAGCAATTTAAATAGTTAAATGCATAAATCTTGACACATTCCTTTCGCATTGCGGACAGTTAAAATGGAAATGATGATAATGCCAATATAGTCTGTATTTAATTTAATCGCATGGATATCGCTTCAGTCAAAGGCCAGCAAATATTGTGATATTCATACTAGTTAGAAAAGGTCAATGAATTATGCAGTCAAGAAAAACCAAATTGCCTTATTGAATTGTCTTACCATCTGAATATGAAATATAGCTTGGAATTCAAACATGCGATGTCTTTTTTTATTCTCAGTGAATATCGTCACTTGGCAGGAAAATAATATATTATTAAAATTCAAGATTCAGCCAGTATGTTGGATTTTTATTGGCCGCCAGGCAGCCAGATGGCCGATGTGTTGGAATTTTTTTTTCGAGGATTCGTTTCAAAGGTGTTCATTACAACGCAATCCAGTTGGTTTGGACGTCTACCCGAATTAATGCTGAGAGGAATTGGAAGTGGATAACTTCTAGGAAGTCAATATCACGATAATATCAACAATGATTGTCACAACAGGTTTGCTAAAACCAATATCCAGACTGTTCTGGTGCTTAATGAATGGAGACATAACTTCAACTCCGGCCGCTCTGTTCCTGAAAATTGAAACGGACGCTTTCAAAAATACAAATGTCACCTTCATGAAAAATCAAAAGTACAATTCTAGGAAGTTTTGGAAAATTTCATTACTCTTCTCCACCGCAATTCTAACGGGCATGTATCGACTCAAATTTGAGTTACCAAAACAAGAGGATCGTATCATGTGTTTATGGACCATGGGATTTTTCCTGTTTAGCTATTTCCATGCTTGGTTCTGTAACAAGTATGTGGAACCCGTCACCTACATTTTCAACCAACTTGGAAAGTGTGAACGTCACCGAATAAACAACGGCGATACTGATCCAGGTCTTTGCAAATTTCAAGCTTTATAGCACATGATTCCTAAATGATTAAATGTTATTGTTGTATAAACTAGAATTCGAATTTGATGAAGCGAAATTGGTTAAGACATCAATCAACGGGCTGACCCGAGCCATGATATCCAATAATATTTTCGCTGCGGTTTCAGCAGTGATATCGCCAGATGCATCGTGGAACGTAATTCCAGTCACCATTTACTCTAGCCTTCAGTTTCCATGGCTACCGGCTAGCGTTGCTTCAGCGCTGCAGATTGTAGCAAAAATGTTGGCATTCGGTTTGACTTACTCCGTTTGGCGATACTGTAGCAAAATGGGAATGTCGACGTGTAACCTGTGTATGCTGACTGGAAGCTTTTGCTTGAATGCTTGTCTTACTCAAGTGGAGCGGTAAGCTGATTTTTAATCAGACAATCTCTTAAATGTTTAACATGTATTTGAAGATTAATCTATTTGGATTGTACAGTATGATCGGTGTCGTCTCTCGGTCCCAAAAACATGATTTTTCCCAAATTGTCCTGGCGTTTAGAGAAATACAACTTTTGTGCAAGGTGTACAACGATATTCACGCTAGCACAATATTTCAAGGTTTCGTCATTGTTTCACCGCTCACCTTTGCGATATCACTTTTCATACTCGTGAAGAATGGACAGTCAGTGGATATCTAGATGGTGACACAGTTTTTCAATTTTCTGGTGACAATGGCGGGAATTATATTGCTTGTATTTGGACGCGACGTATCTGTCAACTCTCGAAGCCAATCTTTTAAAGCGTTCCAATGTAACGGAAATTTGGTGAAGCTTGTGTCAAATAAGGGCAGACAGGAGACTCGTCTAGTTATGCGATATTGGAAAAGCATGCCCACTTTGAAAATTTGTTTCTTTAGTAGCAACTTCTTTGAAGAGCAAACTCCACTTGTACTGCTGGACTTTGAGATTGGAACGGCTATCAATCTTATACTGTTAGACGAAGGGTAATTGTGTTGTAGTTGCCCAAACATTCCAACGTCTGAAACAATTTTGGTTATATTTTTATTTCCATGGAGCATACAGATTTTCCTGTGGGAACCATCATACAGAAAAATATTAAAAGGTTATCGTGCAGCGCAAGTGCGTTTAATTCAAATGTCAATAACATTCTTCTAAAATAATTAAGGCTGGCTGCATCAAGTTGTTCACTTCCGTATGCACTGTCAACCGCCTTAGTTTGCTAGAAAACTATACCGCTTATATGTGTATATGTTTCGTAATTTATTATATACCTAATTTTAAATACCATATAATTATTAAACGTACCTAATTGAAAAAGGTGCCTAATTATATTACATACCTAATCATATGAACCTTAAAGCTAATTAGCCTTGTACTGATCTACTATCCTATTTTAGGCACTAGTAAAAAATTACTACCAAGGTAATGGAATATGACACGGACCTATCTGGTGAGAAATCTGTTGTTGCGAATTTGAATTCCTGGATAACATGTTCAAAACATGACATATGCACATATTAATGCATCGTACAATTATAAGAATCAACATGTTTTAACAATGCATGGCGCAACAATAAATACTCATTATTTTTGAAAGATGTTCATTTTTAAGTATTTGTTTCATCAAATGGAACATACACAAAATTGCATCATTATACGTCCTCGAAATTACATTATGTTTTTTAAAATAATAGGTTGCGATTATTTAGTCTGCGCACATATTACATGCTTGCCAAGGGCATTATGCTCATCCCATGCATCCGCACATATTTTGCATTCCCTGCTTCGATTTGGTCAAGGAATATATTTCATCGGCCATGTGGGTTACTTCGTCCTTGATCGTACCATATTTAACTTCAACTTGGTTGTCACCATATCGAAGAAATCCAATGTCGGCTACATGGTAATTCTTTTCGGGTTCGCTCTGAGCAATGATATACAATGATACACCCTCTCGCTCTAGAACTTCCTTTATTAAAGTGGTGCTGGGCTGTCCATGTTTCTCACACGTGTCGTGTCCATCTCCACTTGGTGGCGCCAACGGCACTAGGTACGGAGCCGAATAGTGATTCCTGCTGCCAGTAATAAGTACGATTATCTTATTGGCCGGTGTGCTCGCCCCAGCCGTCCATCCTAAATTAACATCCACTGCTGCCATCATGAGGGCTCTGTATACTGGTCTATAACCATCCATATCCTTCAGATAGTTAAGCTTGCTATTCTGCTTAATCCGGGCCGTATCCGTTGTCAATTTTTCATTATTTCTATAGCAACCGGATCTAAAATGGAGGCGAATTCGGATTAGACAAAAATACAAAATTGCGTGTACCGATTATGGTAAATTAACTTACAACTCATTGTGAAGAATCGCATTATCGCCACTACAGTAATAGTCGCCCACGTAAGAATCGGTACACTTCCAGTCGCTAAAAGTTGAAATTCCAAATTTAGCCGAGCCGAATCTTTCTTTCAGGTTATCAACGACTTCGACGATGTTGCTAAATGCTGTTAAGGTTTCATTGACGCCGGCGTCAACAAGGAAGACCAACTCCAAACTCGGCCCAGGGCACGTTTTCTTACAAGTGTTTTCTAGAAGTACATCGCGTTGGTCGTACGACATCAACTTTGATTTTACGAAAATATTTGAATGGATATGATTGGTTCTAACCGCGGTAGAATTTTGTACATTCGCCTGTGGCCTGATTAAACTGGCATTTGGCCTGGACGCAATCCCATCGACTGTTTTCATACTGCTTGCAAGCTTCATCCGTTTGATGCTGTGTAGAACTATCCGCCATTTTGATCACAGAAAATGCGCTGATTGCTGGAACGGCTTCTGTGAATATACACTCTCCGTAGCAAAAGGATAACTCCAACTCTCCCTTTTTCAGTGCGATTGCCTCGCCGCCATCCAATATAAGCACGTTGTTCTTTACTTCAAAGTTGGCCACAAGTTCCAGGACGTGGAGGCGAGCCGTTGCAAACGCTACGACGTCGAATTCTGGGAAGATTGTGACACCACCCAGTTGGATATTTATAGTCTGAAATGCCAAATAATGATTACTTGTTTCTTAAGGATATTTGGAAATTATAAGATCGAGAAGTCGTCACGGTTAC
The DNA here is from genome assembly GCA_004115045.4 of Sinella curviseta. Lineage (NCBI taxonomy): Eukaryota > Metazoa > Arthropoda > Collembola > Entomobryomorpha > Entomobryidae > Sinella > Sinella curviseta. The sequence continues at coordinate 954,319 of CM023200.3, read as the reverse complement.
CTTTTCTCCTTCATACACTCTATGTCGCTCCACAAGGCTCACGGACAGTTCGAACCGTCCTTCTTCGCAAATGGTCATGTTGTAAGATACACATCGATTGGGCGCCCGTTTACTCGGTTCGAGTTCAATAACCGTTGTGTATAATGGCTCATCCCCATGACGGATGTTGCGGATGTGATTCCGAATCACGCCCTTCTTTATTATTTCAAACTCGTCCTTTACCTTAACGCTGTCTCCACTTACGTACTGTATACCTCGCTGATCCTCAAAGTCCAGTCCATTCAGATTTACTGCCAGTATTGCCTTTTCGATTATGCAGTCTCCTTGAGGTGATAAGTTCTTGCATACTTCGTCGCCTATGGAGTAAACGGCGCCGGCCCTGGCACATTCGCCGGGCTCGAATTCAGACGGAGGACAAACTGGAAATAAGGATGGCCATTATCCGATTATCCCAATGAAATGTGGAAAATTGCACAAAGCTTATACTATAAGTACTTACTGTTGTCAGATGTCTCCGTGCACAATCCGGTGGACATCTCGTACTGACAGCCAGACATCTTACATAGGCACATATCAAAGCAGTGTTCCGAGCAATGGGAATCGCATGTCGTCTCAATATCTATGAATATAGTACTTTATGTACTTCTCCATTTTACAAGACCTATTGATAAACGTGTGAGATAACTAACCTTTCTTGACGGTACATTGAGCTGTGGCGCAGTCATAGCTGCAGTGGTGGACGCGGCATTCTTGGGCTCGGTTGTCGTAAATTGAACAGTCTAAATCCAAACAAACAAGCCATCAAATGCGGTTCTTTATTGATTTTGTTTTGCTACATTTTCAGGTTCGCTTAACCAAGCATGATTTTTCGTTCAGTTATCATTTTTTTGTTTTGATACTTACCTTTAGCTTTGGAGCAAACCTTGTGGAAAGAATCGTACTGGCAGTTTCCAGTTAGGTCGCACATGCATGGGGAATCGTTGAACGTGGAGCAGTTACCGGGAGTCTGGCCAGCGGCTAGTTGGTAACTCTCAGATGTGCATGTGTCTGCAAATGTAGAACAGATAATAGTTTATACTTTTGATTTGTATGTGAATATCCAGTTTATATTAAATTCCTACCTGGAGTGTTTTGAGTTGCCCTCTTTGTTCTAAAGAATTGACTCCCTTCATTTTGGTTAGCAGAGTCCGATGCCGTGAACAGGCAAGCTGCTAAAATTGCTACACTGACTAGCTTCAACATCTTATAGCTTTGCGAGCCAAGTGTAAAATGGAGAGCCGAAATTGTCGTCATGGCATTTAGTTAACTGAAGGAGAGATCTGGTCTTTCAGTCTCCCAATATATAATAAATTTCATTCAGAGCTTATTGTCTGCTCGGTTTCCTTAATGGCAACATCTTATATAAATGACAACATGATATGAAATAAAACAAATTTTATAACTGATTGCGCAACTGATGACGCGCAACGTGATTCACAGTATCATCAGCCTCGTGTTAATTGCAGTGTGGATTACTCGGTGCAATTAAGTTGTTACGTGGTCGCTAATTTATTGCTCCGCTGCTGCTTGATATGATTTGCCATTGATGGTTTTAATTAGCCGGATCGTTAAACGTGTCTGCTCAAGGTTATATCTTCGAGAATAGTTTATTTTAAATTTAATCATAATTGTCATTGGTTGCAATATGATTGGTTTACATTTTAAATATTAAGGCGTCAATTCTCAGCATTTTAAGCACCGGCGGAACATTCACAAAGCTGCTTACGTTCCGCGTCACGCTTTGACGCTGCCAATGTATAAATTTCATCCGCCGTCAACTTATTTTCATCATATAATTTTCCATACTGAATATCGATTTTATCATCCACCAGAAAACTGGTATCATTTTTGTAGACGTCTCTATCGTCCTCGTTCAACGCCATAAGATGCAATGATATACCCTCGCGTTGCAATACCTGAGACACCAAATCCTTGCTGGGTTGACCATGCTTGTCACACGTATCATTTCCATCCCCTATCGGATCAACTTTGGTACCGTACTGGGTATTCGCGAAGTGGTTCCGACTCCCGGTAACAAGTACAATTACCTTGCTAACAAACATACTTTTCCCAGTGGACCACCCCAAACTCGTGTCAGCAGCTGTCATCATAATTGCGCGAATAACCGGTTGATGACGGTTCCCGTCCTTTAGGAAAGGTAGCTTGCTATTCTCTTTGATCCAGGTGGCGTCAGATGTTAATTTCTGGTGACTCTTGTAGCATCCGTTCCTAAGATCATGACGATGCAAAAATTTAATTTGGCATCGTCCAGACAGGTGTAATTACGGCAATTCCTTAATTAAATGCAACTGTACTTACGGGTCACGGTGAACCCAAGCATTCTCCAGTGCGCAATGATCCGGAAGGTGCCAATCAAGGCACCTCCATTCACTAAAACCGGAAATGCCAAACTTGGCCGATTTGAATCTAGCCTTCAGTTCGTCTACGACCTGGACAATTCGGGGAAATTCGTTCAACGATGCATGTACTGAGGCATCCACGAGGAATACCAATTCCAGATTCGTCAGACTGCACTTAGGCTTGCACATATTTTCTAAAAATTACAGGATTTAATCAGAATTAAGAAAGCTGAGGGACGTGATCATGTAATTTAGTTTACAAATCTAACCTCGGTAGTATTTTGTGCATTGGCCATTCGCCTCATTAATCCGACATTTTGCCTGTAAGCAGTCCCAGCGATTGTTGTGATGCTGATTGCAAATAGCTTCCGTTTGGAGTTCTCTAGAGCTTTCCGCAAACTTGACCACCGAAAAGGCACTGATCGCTGGAGCTGCCTCCGAGAATATACACTCTCCGTAGCAAAATGATAACTCGACAAGTCCGTCCACTAACGGAACTTGCTCGTGGCCAGATATAATGAGCTTATTGTCTTCTATGGCAAAGTTGACGACAAGTTCGAGAGGATATGAGCGACCGGGTGTAAACGCGACGGTGTCGAATTCCGGAAAAACATGGACACCGCCAAGTTTTATGTTAATTGTCTGAAAGTCATTTCAATTGTTAAATGCGTAGTCATTTTGCTCGGTATTGAAAAATAATTGCAATCATTTTTACCTTTTCTCCTTCAAATATTTTATGCGTCTCAACCATTTTTATGGTCAGTTCGAACCGTCCTTCCTCGCAAATCGTGATGCTGTAGGATACGCATCTATTTGGTTCACGTTTACTTGGCTCCAAGTAAACCATGGTCTGGTATATCTTTTCATCCGCTCTCGGTGTGTTACGTATGCGGGCATGTGACTCACGTTTACGAAGTATTCCAAACTTGTCGGTGACCTTTACGTTGTCGCTACTCGTGTACTGCATGCCCTTACTATCTTCCAGATCTGGTCCGTTCAAGTTTACAGCCAGGATTACCTTGTCCATTGAGCAGTCTCCGTGAGGAGTCAAGTTTTTGCACACTTTGCCGCCTTTAGAATATACGGCGTTGGGGCGCCTACATTCATTGGCTTCGAAGGACGATGGAGGACAAACTGGTTCAAATAAAATCATAATTCTGGTTATTTAAAGTCACAGGTCGAGTCAACCTTTGAAGGCGCATCGAAATGAAACACTTACTGTTGTCAGAAGATTCGGTGCATAATCCGGTGGATAACTCGTACTGGCAACCATTCATCTTACACTGGCACATGTCAAAGCAGTACTCCGAACATGTTGAGTCGGAGCATGTGCTTGACGAATCTGTGAAATTGTTTTGACTAGACAAGTAATTAAATCCTTATTTTAGGAGATTGAATCATAATTTTTTTTGGCTGCCTTACCACTCTTAAATGCGCATTGGCCGGTTGCACAGTCAAAAGTGCAGTGGTGGATGCGGCATTCTAGAGCCTGATTGTCGTACAGTGAACAGTCTGATTGAAAATTTTCCAAATTAACACTTAAAATTTGTAATCTTTGTTTTCTTGCGATACCCTTACACAACTTTATTTGTAATTACCACTATTTATTTTCGTGCTTACCTGGAACTTTGGAGCACATCTTGCGAAAGGCATCGTACTGGCAGTCACCATTTATGTCGCACAAACACGGCGAGTTATCAAAAGCGGAGCAGTTACCAGGACGCTGGTCAGCACCAAGCTGATAACTCTCTGATGTACAGGTGTATTCATCTACAGATAGAGATTATGTTACCTTGTCAACTTGTAACTTGTAGAGACACATTTTCTTCAATGAAATGAAATCATGTTTAGAATGGATGGTTATCTGAATTACCCTGGGTTGATCGTTTCGTTCGTGACAAGTGGCTCCCTTCATGTTGATAAGCAGAGTGCGATACCCTGAAAAGGGAAAGTGATAGGACCGCTGTAGCAAATATCTTTAGCATTTTGTAGCGTTGCTTTCCGTACTATCAATGTGGTGAGATGGTGATGCCGACTTGGAATGATTTTATTGAGTTATATCATTCGCTTTGTCTGTCTAGCAAATGATAATTAATTTCATTCAATGATCATGCATGTTATTTTCTCAGTTTTATTTGCGAGCGTTGTGCATGGATGATACATGGCCACCTGTTACAAACGCAACTTAATACATGTCTGCATATCCACCGCTGTCAGTAGGTGACATAATACCATCTAGCGAGACAATGCCAACCGTATCATTAAATCGTAACAATTTTATTGCAGTGGAGAGGATAATTTAATGTGTTACTGCCGAAAGTACATTGTCATTTAACTAATTAACAGTCGCGATACACAATTAATTTTGCCGAGGCTGATTAATTTTGTGGAAGTTACGCAAGTGCTATTTTATCTTTTATATTGTGAATGACATGATACAGATTACGTCAGCAGATATGCGCGACGACGTACGTGGAGACAACAAACGATTACGGTATCCTGGAAGTGATTTTACTCGGAATACGTTTCAAGTTGGAAATGTTCTAGATAGATACTAAGAAAACTTGCTTTACATTGTAATAAATATTGTTGAAATTCACTTTTATTCATTAATGGTTACAGCAGCGCAATGCTAGACAATTGAATCTGATGAACATTTTAAAATCCAATTATACTCCAATCCCAGTGGTTTCTGTGAGGCGCTAGGTTTCCAGGTGTGAACTATCCGTCCCTCTTTGCCAATGACTTTCTCGGAATCTCCATCTGCATAAAGATATTCAAGGTTCTTAAGATCTATTATATTGAATGCTATGTTGTCCACTGGCCGAAATTCCCAATGACAGCAGCAGAACTTGAAGCCATCTTCAGCTTTTGTATTTGACCTGTTGGATTCTTGGGCATTTTCTGATATGCATAGGTATTTTCCAGTTTTTGCATTCTTAAAGCTATAGCCTTCCAGGAATATATGATCTACTGTCCAGTTCGTTTCTGACATAGTCTCGTTAGCCACTCGCGTGTATATCGTATCGTTGGAAGCATGCAAGTATTCTGCGAAGCGCTGATTTTTCACAGTACAGTTGCCTCCACCCCATACGATGTCAATAACGTTAGTTGGAAATTTGGTTTTTAAATTCTGGTAGCTCCGAGTAGCCGTGCTGATTCTAGTGGACGAATTTTTTGCCAATTCAGACAAGTTTTCGGCTACCTTCCGAGCTAATCTAAGAATTTGACGGCTGAAGAACTGGTCCTCATTTCTTTTCATTGCATCCAAAAGGGCGTCATATCCCTGTGGTCTGAGCTTAGCTGGGAGCTCGCCTATGAACAAGAATGCGTGACTAAAGTAACTCAAATTGTCGGCGTAAATGCTCTCGACCAATTCCGGTATGTGCTTGTCCATCAGACCCGTGCTCACGTATTCCTTGATGACTTGATCGCGGGATCCTTTTCGTGCTTTACTTGCACATGTTGAAATAATGCCATTAACAATGGTTTTAAGGTCAGACTCCATGATGCCGATAGTGCCGGCACAGCTCTTGGCGCCGTCGTAAACCCGTAAAAATTCTGGGCTACTTAAATCATTGTACCTTTTCATTTCCTCGAACAATACAGGGTAAAGAATTGCGTCTTGTTTGCAACTTGGAAGAAACTTGGCAAATTCCACAATGCTTTTAATGTATTCTGTATAGCCGCTGTAAGCCTCTTTTGTGATCCTGGCCAGTAGCAAGGTGTCATTTAGCTTTCCGATGACATCAAATGCGTGTTTCGGCTGACCCCTTTGAATAAGTTCGATACACAGGATGATTGACTTTTCATTATCCTCAGAACTACTTCCTGACGCACCAGGAGAAAAAAATATTTTTTCTTTCAAACTCCACAAATTTAGTAGTGTAACTGCAACAAAGTTTGCAGCCAACACAAGCAAAATGAATTTACACTTCCAATCCATTTCTACTTGAAACTAAACTTCTCCGCAGTTATTGCTGTACTTGATGAGCTGCTATATTCTCTGGGACTGATGTTCTGTTGAAATGACAATATTTAAAAAATGAGGCGCATTAAATTATTTATGTTCACCAGTACAATCAGAATATCTCATGGAGGAACGGAGAAAGTTGTTAAGTTAATGGGAAATAATAGAACGTGGAAACTCACCAAGAAGAATGAGTCACACGTTCCGACTAAACTTTCCTTTTCTGAATAAAAATGTTTTAATGAGTGGTACGATGAATTTATCATACATTATTTACATGCATGATTACGAAGAAAACGCTGTCGCGAAATAAACAAGTATTCTTTATTGGAAAATTGGCGTGCTAACGTAATGACTTGGAACACGTTTGCAACAGCGTTGATACGCAGAATATCATATTAATTATGTAATACAAAGTAACAAATGGATTCACAGAATCAGACAAGTGGTATGTGGTGATGACCATCTCATCGTTGCTATGTCAATACTGCTTTTGCGTTTCAATGACAATCCTGTGTTGGTCGACGTATGTGATGAGCTCCAGGCATATTAATGTGCTGTCTGAACATGATCCCACTTAAAAATAAAGTGACCAATTTATGCCAATCATTACAACAACTACAACAATCTGCACTCATTTATCTTAATGGATATGAAGAGATCACAAGTCCAGAATTGTCGTAGTTTCTTGCGCCCTCATGCAGAATTGTTGATAGCATTCCAGTATTTACCATGCACAGTACGTTGCGTATTGTCATATGCGTCGTCAATGGGTTTACGAAGAGTTGGAGTTCATGGAAGACCGGCTGATGTATAGTGTGTTGCCCTTGTGGCACTGGTTTCCTGATGCCCATCAAGACTAACGGCATACACACACGGCTAAATAAATAAATTAAGAGGCAGTGTGCGATTTTCATTTAATTTTTTCATGTCAGTAGTCACCTCGTACATAGCAGGCAGAACTAATTGTGAACCAACTTGAATAGCAAGTTTTACAATTTTTTATCCATTTTATATCAATTTATTTCTTGTTTACAAAATACATTTTTCGTAAAATCCGGTTAAGTTTTTAATACTTGTTAGTTACAAACTTGCATATTACCGTAAAAATAATCAACTCATGTGACAAAGCGTATAGTTAATTTTACATTAATTATTTGTGAACTTAAAATTGAATATAATGACAAATTTCACAAATGGTGGCTTTTAGTCACATGCTATGAAACATTTAATATGTAACACATATGTAAATCTAGATTACATTAAACTAAGCATTGCGTTATACATTGCACGAAATTCGGCTTTAGAATCCCAAAAAATTGCAAATTTCAAAACACATATACTTTGCGATAAAATGCAAATACGGTCCTGATCGACTAGTTATTCGACCAGGCTTTGTTCAGTAGATCAACGCATTGTACTTTTGTTACACAAGAATGATACATTTCTGTCTGTTAATATAAGGCTTGAAAACACAAGCATGTTTGCTAAACCAATTTCTGCATGATTGATTAATTGTGCAATATATACTTGTGCAATGGAAGTCATGACATCGTGGTCTTTCTCAAACGGTCTTTAGAAATGATAATATACATTTACATGTACAGCACAGGCAAATTTCAGTTTGCATCCGTAAGAACGGATCGAACCATATACAGTTTATTCTTTTGAAAATGTACTCATTTCTATCCGAATGCGCACGACACAACAGCAAATGCAACCATTTTGCCTTATCGTGTCAGTAGAATTGATTCAATCGAATATGATATTATAAAACAATGTTGTTACACTGTACTGATACATTTCAGTCCACATTATTTACATAAGCTTCGGCACCTTATGTTGTGCCCAAGTCAATATATATTGTCTGCATTATTAATTTTGCATTATTCGTACTGCGATGTCATGCGTTTTCTAATTAACTTGGAAAAAATGACAGCTCTTAGCCACTTCAGATACATAGTAATCCGCTAGTACCGCTTAAACTCTATGAAAAATATACATTACGCACCGGAAAAGGAACATTGTAAAACTCCGACACGATAAATCATAAAGCACCGAATCACATATCAACTAGTCGGATTATCAAATCCAGTTATTCCGAATCGACTACATAATATGTTATAAAACACACAGGTGATGTAGCGCAGCGTCCAATGGATCACCTTGTTTTGATTACAAATGCCCGCCATAATGGTTCCGCCGGCATTACGGAAATTATTTCCAAAATGTAAACCGTTATAAGGACCGTTTGAGAATATTCTCTGCAAGCAATGGGAACGAATACTTACTCTGCCTAAATGTAAAAGAACATTCATAACGGGGAACTACAAATATCTTCCAGTGCCAAACGTGTAATTCAATTACGAAAAACATTTACCAATTCCGGTAATAGTGTGGTCAAATTTACACCAATTGAATTCAATGGCTACATTGCGTTGACTCTAACAAGACTAACTATATACACTATCAAGTAAGATTTGAATGGAAATAATTTTTAGCATATGTTATTTCAATAACTTCTAAAAAGTTTAAAATATATACATATAGAACTTATTGCATAGATCATTCAGGCTAAACGTGAACTATGACCAATCTAAATGGCAGCAGCGTTATCGACGCTGCAGGAAATGATATTTTTCATCTGGAGCTACAACAATCATCGGACTACGACCTGGTCTTGTTGCTAAACGGAGGGAGTAAAGAAGTCGCTTCAGTTTAGAATGCGAAACTCCATATACCATTGTTTACTTGATTTATATATCACGTTACGTTCATTACATTATGAAACGGCGCAGTTTATAACTGAAGACGAAATACGGGATCATTACTTTGTCAAACTTTGCTCTACCAATCAGCGTCATAACGTGAAATTAAAACGATGAACTTACTGTCTGATGCAAAATTATCGGTATAAACAATTTACAGTTATGCACGATATTTTCATAACAGTGTTACAATGATTTACCAGAATCATATTCTAACATTCGATTTACAATGAGAGTACAAGGGCCTAGCAGCGCCCGTCGACGTATTCCCTTTCTAATTGTATTGATTGCCCATTCATTACATTATGAAATGGTGCACTATATATTAGACTAAGTAATAGGCATTCAATGTAGCTACCCATTGAGTCACTTTAACACGTTTTAAAACTAAACGCAACTTAATACCTGAAACTATTTAATCCTGAAAATCAGTACGCATTAACCTTTGACCACAATTCCAAGTTGCCATGACACTGAAGAGCTGAATCTATTTAAATATAAGACCACTATAGGATGTCAAAGTCAATAAATGTCTCGTTATTCTCCAAAATGACGATTTCCAGGCAGGTCATGTGGATGGTCAGGTCAGGAATACCATGTACATTCTGCTGCGTGTGGTGAAGGTTACTCCCGTAACATATTATAGGTGGAAATTGAATCTAAACAAAAAAATCAATACCATTTAATCAGCGAATAAATAACAATGCCGACTAATATGTCTTTAGTGTCACGCTTTAGCGATATTATTTAGCTCAAAAATATTGCCAACAAGAAAATGAAAAATGCTTACCGTTACAATAAAATTGATCGATTAAAAGTCAAGTCCTTCACACTTGAAAGTAGTATCCTGCTAGTTTTTCACCTGAAGTATACAACAGTTTCGACATCATAAATTCCAGTTACTAATTTTTCCCCTTGATAATTGCATCAGCTAGTTAAATTTTATACTTTCAGAATTATAAAATTATAGACTAAAAGTAATTTCAACTATTTATTACTACAATGCTTACCAGGACCGAGACAGAAATTATATCTGGGGTGGAGCCGAAATCCAAGGATGGTCGGATTCATTAGGTGAACATGTAGAAAGAACCCAGGCAAAAAAATAATGAATAAATAAACCACCGTTTACGATCACGAACAATGGATTTCAGAACTGCCGACCTCGTACGATAACATTGTAAGGACCATTATAGTATCCAAAAAGGGTACACAACATTACATGGGGGTAGTTTGCTTGCAATTAAATAGCAGTTTGAGCTAAACACTTAATCACTGGATTTCTTTCTAAGCACACAGAGCCAAATACAGTTTTGAAATTATTTGTCTTGAACTGCGGTTGCTTTCCTCTGCAAGCTATAAGAATTTTCGTAGCAGAGTTTAAGTGATGGAATGGAAACAAGTTGGCCAATGCTCTTCGGAACAAAGTGGTTTCGATGTGATGTCTTCAGCGACCGACTTGGAAATGAAACTGTGAACCAAATTCAATGTCGCACCATTCACAATACACCATAAAGAAGTTTACATTTGTTTCACAACAGGCTACGTGCGCCATAGCAGGATGAAAGAATATACGTGTGCATTGGTACAACAAACTTATAGTTAAAATGCATATGGATTATTGTCCTTCAGCGTAAACTGCGCACCAGGTCCTGGCCAAGCAAATCTGGTTGGACTTTGTAATGAAGAACATGACGTGGAGATAGGACGCACATGGATTTGTAACATCTAGGTACCCGATTTTTGTTTACTTACATGGAAATAAGTTGCAAGCTTTGTAATTGTAGGAAATTGTCCTAATCCGTTTGTTAAGTATATGTTCTCAAAACAAACTCTGCCGGTCGCGTAAGGTCATTCATATCATGCTTACTCCTGCAGAAATATAAGCGGCATGTACATGTTATATGTAATATATTACTGCATTTATAATTTAAGCCATTTAGTGGAAAACGTTGTTCAATTTCAATTATGTTCTTGGCATCTTTAAGCTGGAAACTTATATTTTGACACTTAACCTAGGACGTTTGAGTAAAGAACGCATTGATGTACCACATGAATGGCTCAAAAGGGATTAGTTCATTCATGAGAGAATTCAGTTGTTTCTGCTATCGTATACGTAAACATGCGTTGGGTTTGTGGGTCCTTCCTTTCCTTTCGAATGTGGTTTGTGATATATAAGGTTTAAGTATATCCCTACTTCTCCGAAAAGCAAACAACAAATCTAAAAATACGTAGTTTCGCGTTAGATTGTTTGTCAAGCTCAAGTACATACTGTATTTCCTACCATGTATTTACTCATTGCTACCTGACACGTTGACAAAATAAAAAAGTGAATATGCGTGCACTTTTGTCTTACATTGAAGAAAGTGCTTTCAAATTTCACAGTATTCCTACATATGCATGCTTGCATTAAACCAAATAGTACGGTCAATGATATTAAAAATCTTTACGTTAAGGCGAACTGGCAAAATGAGGACGTTGTGCACGTCCGTATCCTATCTATCCGATGACGTTTTCTTGTGATCTAATGACAACTTAAACAGACTTGCCAGTTATGAAATTACATGCTCACGCTTATGTTCTGGCTGCTTTATAATTTTCTGACGAAAAATATTGATTTTGCACATAGAATGTAATCAAGATGAACATTTCTATTTGATTGAAAAAACACTTGTGATTAAGTGAGCAAAATTGTAGGCGGTTTTTTATGGAATGGTGATATGCAGCACTGTGGTTTGCGAAGAATATGCACAACTTTTGGTTTGTTAATTGTATGCGTTCTTCATTGGCAGAATAATATGCTTCGCAACGAATATGCGTAGAAAATGTTTTCGTTAACAATAATTATATACCTGAATTAGTTGACGATTTTTTATTAACACATATTGTTATCATTCACATATTATTTTGTTGTGAAATTCACTTAATCGATATGAGCAAATACATAAATAAACATTACTATTATTCCATACAACACACTAATTAAAATAACACGATATTACCGTTCAATGAAACCATAGAAAATTTACATAGGACATTTGCTACATTCATCCAGAAACTAATAATTTAAGGGTCTGGCATTTTGGTTTTTAGTGCAATTATTGACACTTTCGCACTCACATTCAATGCATATTGAAACAAGTTATAATAAAGCAAACTTGGAAAAATAGGAATTGCTTCTAATTCATGCAGCACTAATACCACCAAAGCCTGATTGCTTTACATAATGCGAATTATTACTATTGTCCACTGAGCGTCTCCAGCATCTCACGTCGACCCAAAACATAACCACCACCTCCAATACATACCTCATTTGCTTGAAACATGTCAAGTCAATACGATGGACTTTTATGATGGTTAACACTTTAATATTGAAGACAATTTCAAGTTCGTTTCCATTTTGTTGTACTAAATTTTGCGAAGTGTATTTAATTTCGAATCATGTGATTTATTTAAACATTGCCTATTACTTCGTTGTCACATTTAACCGTAAATGAAATCTAAGCATGTTACTATGTAGGCATGGCTTACCGCAACGACGATTTGATGTGGCCAAAAGATATCATACTTACAAACGACTTATATGTACATAGATAAGTAAATTCAATTGCGTGGCCAAAACATGAACTATATCCCAAATTGAGCTAATAGTAAAATATTTCAACTAATATAGGCCTGTTACAAAAATCCAAAAATCAAAGACAGCTCTGATTCATGAGTCCAATACCAGATTTAATTATTTTCTCCATGAGATACATTTCTCATACCGAGTTATTTCGTTTGTGAGCCTGCGATTTATGAATGCCTGGCATTGAGCACTTCTTGGAATATGAGCGCAGTTAACAATATCACAACGCGCCGCTGAGGCGACGTGAGTGCAAATCTTCTAAGAAATTGCGAATTTAAAAAAAATGTGCATCCTTCAGGATGAATGTTTGAAATTCCATGACTATGTCATGATTTTAAACACCAATACTCTGGACGGTTGAAGTACTGGAATTCCTTTAAAAATGGTACGAAACTTTTCTCGAGAATCCGGTTCGATTCAGCTAGCTTGCAATGCACTGGGACTCAACTATAGCTTTGTAACCCGTCTATGAGTAAACATATTTCGGTAAACTTCCGAATTTGGTACGGAAAAATCAGCACCGAATTTGTCTTCACAGTCTCAATTAAGCTGTTTTGGTACAGCGACGCTTTCGGTTCCCATATTGCTAATACCAATCGTTAAGCTTTTGGAAGCTTAAGACATGCACGATATGGTACCTACAGTAATATTCGGCCACTGATATTATTACATATTTGCTTCAAGGTTCTCATGGTAATGTAGATGTTACACAATATACGTTCATGTAATATACCACATTCCCTTAGTATTAATTAAACAAACATTGAAGTATGAAACTCAGCAGTTTATGGAGATGGTAAGTTCTTTGAAATTAGTATTGGAAATTGCACAGGTATGCCCTAGTATCCTGCCGCGCCGTTTGGCCTATTCTATTCTGTGCACCAGCAATTCCAGTGACCACAATGTGTGTAGAGGCAATATATAAGTATGGCCACATTAGGCTAACAATTTGATCATTGGGACTTCGATAGAAAACTGAATTGTTTATTGTAATGCGGTTGCGTACCAAACGTAGTGGATTTCAAATGTGTTGTCCGAAATTTGTTCTGGCAGCTGAATTTTACAGTTTTTCATATACATTTGGCATGTAATTTATGTTGTTGCTATCAATTGGATTCAGCATTGGTATTTGAATTGTATTAATAACATTTGTATTTGATTTGTCGTTACGGTTTTACGGTTCATTTGTATATAACGGTATCTAGTGAAATTGTGAGTCACATATGCATGTTTAGGTATGCACATTTTATAATGACTTTAAAATGGAGAAAAGCAACTTAACAAAGAATGTTGAAACACTATTTTCAAGCGATTCCATTTACCACTGTCTACTTATTATCCAGCATTCGTATGTGCCTGCCGTTTGTAGAAACACATTCATAAAGTTTTGTAATTCCAGCAATGAAAACATTACACTATTTTCCATATGCGTTTGTTGCAATAATTTTGGAATTGATTCCCAATATTCAAACACGCCCTTTTTTGAAATTTATAAACGTTTACGAATTTGGAAGTGAGAAGCATTTTTATTTTCAATACATGTTTTTTAAGTTTTTCTGACGCCGTGTTCGGAATAGAGTACCTAATATGTTACAAAACACCAACCAAACCTCGGAAAGTGTTTTAGCGGATGCTTTGGCATGGTACATCATACCATTATGCATTAGATCTAACTTTGATCAATCCAATTGACCGCAACATTTTCTCTATTTCGGGATATGGAAGACAAACCTTCGTTGCATTAGATTTGCAGTCATGATAATTTGTTTGACATTCTTTAAAAATAATATCAAATATGTCACGAGAATCCCGTTCGTTTGAGCCACCTTGCAAAAAACTGAACCCCAACAATACCTAATGGAGCACAAGTACGTATAAACTACATTTCGGAATCCTCTGAGGGCTAGGTGCGAACTAGTAAAACTCTAATTTTACGTTATAATGTCAACTCAATCTTTTGATGTAGCCAGAAAACTCATTTCGGAGCCTCATTTTTGCTCCAGATGCCTGAGAATTTAGGAAGGCTACGATGTGTGTATTAGTGATTTAAAAATAATACAATATGATTGCTGTATCGTTCTCATGTTGGAATACATTTGGGCAATATCCGTTTTTACAATCTACGGGGGTTTGTTGTACCAAAGTTAAAATGACATGCAATGAAGCACAGACCCTTTACATATGCTATGATGATTTGCCGTGAGGCGAATAAACTGACACAAAATATCAAAACTCATTTACTACGATACGATGGAAGGCTACGATGTGTGTATTAGTATGTCAGTACATGCCGTTATTTTCGCAAACTGATTAAAAAAATAATACGATATGATTGCTTTATCGATCTCATGTTGGAATACAATTAGAGAATATACGCGCATAGAATGTACTTCAGTTCCTCGTACCAAAGTTAATATGACATGCAATTGAGTGCAGACCCTTTACATATACTATGATGATTCGCCGTGAGGCGAATAAACTGACACAAAATATTCAAACTCATTTACTACCCGGTAAAATGTAAATACGGTCACGATATACTAATCATACGACCAGGAACAGTTCAGTAGAATAAAGTATTGTAATTTCATTACACCGGACTGATACATTTCAGTTCGTGCAGTAATGCCGGGAAAGCCAAGCATGTTTGCAATCCCACAACTGCTTTTTAAAAAAATGCGTTGTTTCGATCGATTATTTGAGTCCTTCGTCTGCCTGCTTGCGCGTCAGCCTCATCAGAACGTGACACTTTTGGGTCATCCGAAATAACTCGAAATTTACAATTTTGTTAGCGAATACACTTGCAGCAAAACCGTCACAATATGCACACAATTACGGATTATAGTAAACAGCTAATACCAACTTATATTCTATGAAAAGTATATATTTCGCACGAGAAATAACAAATATTGTAGCACTTCAGTCTGATAAATCAGAAAGCACTGAATCAAATCTAAACCTAACCACCTTAGTCAACTTCGTATAAACGATCGAAAAGACACGAGAACAAAATTTTCACAAGATGTGTAGCGCCGCGTCCAATGGATCAGGTAGTATTGATTAAAATTACTCGCCACAGCAATTCAGCCGGCGTTCTTGAAACTATTTCCAATAATTATAACGTTATATGTACTGTTTTGACAATTTTCGGCACAGGAAATGCAAAGAAATATTTACGCTGCCTCACATTCATTATGCTTACTTACGCTGCTGCTAGAAACAATGACAGTAAGAATGCAAGATTGCTGATATCTTCCAGTGACAAACTTGTAATTCAATTACGAAAAACATTAACAAATTCTGGTTACAATATGGAAAAATTTACATCAATTGATTTCAATGGCTACATTGCATTGACTTTGACTTCGCCAAACACATACGCTATCATATAAGACGTGCATCGAATCAATAGTCAGCTTTCGCTGCATTAAGTGCAACATCCAAATAAGTTCAAAATATATACTTATAGAACTTATTGGAAAGTGCAGTACACCAAACGTGAACTATGGCCAATTCAAATGACAGCAAAGTTATCAACGTTGTAAGATATAATATTCTTCATATGGAGCTACAACAATCATCGGATTACGACCTTGTCATCCCGATAAACTGAGGGAATAAAAGAAACCCCTTCGTATTAGAAATTGAAACTATCTATCCTATTGCTTACATGATTTCTATGACACATCCATTACATTATGAAACTGTGCACTTAATGTCGGAAGACGAATTTCGGGAATATTTCTTGTGAGTATATCTTATCAAATTTTGTTTTAGTCGTTGCGCGTATAGCTTGAAATTATAGGAATGCATTTCCTGCCAAAAGCAAACTCGTCAGCTCTGAACAATTTGTAGTTTTGCATGACATTATAACGAAAGTTGACATGTTATACAACAGAATCATTATTGCTCATTATTGAAAAAATGCTAGTCGATACATTGCCTTGATAATTGAATCAATTGCACATTCATTACATTATGAAATGATGCGAAATATATTGCACATCGCAATGGGCTTTAAATGCTGCTGTCCAGTTACCCTCTTCAATATTTATTTAAACTAAACGCAAAGTATTATATATTCCCACTTGATCCTGATCACGTTGTAAGCACCGACCCTTGACACGGTTTCAAACTACCTAAATTCAATGCCTACATTTCATTGAATTTGGCAACAGCAAGTACATGCCCTATCAAATAAGATTTGGAACGAATGAATCCTAACGATGCATTGTCTCAGGCATTGACTCGAAAGTTGAGAATGCATATTCACAGCATATAGAAAACCTATCCCCTAAATCAAATACGTACAGGCCTGGCTTGCCTGCTCGGGAGAACGAATTGTTGAAACGATTGGTCTATATTTGCGTCACAAGCTACATATATAGTTCCCATGTACATTTACCTCTCCGCTGGCTGTGCTATTATCATTAGGAATCGGCTAAGTGGATCAGTGGATTTTTTGTTTGATGGTATAGATATTTTTTGTTTCAATACTTGCGTCATACCACTTTAATTCAGGGCATAAACCCATGCAAGTACGACTTGAACTGAATTATGACGATTATAACCAAAACCATTTGTAATTACAGGTGTGATGCATACATTTGCACACCTGCTCTTGTTTGCCGGATTTGGCGAAACACGAAAACTACTAAATTAATAAATATGCTTCTAGTTGTAATTCTAATCTTGCTGTGTACTCACAAATATCGTAGTGATGGCCACATGCCGAGATAAACCATGTCTCAATTGATCACGAAGCCTGTCAAGTTATCTTTGTCCTAGTTAACCTTATGCAATAATACAAATATAGGATACCCATACGCGTCCAAGTCCAGCGATGTCTGGATGGGCTCCTGAATATCTGTCTTCCAGACTGGCGATGTGGACGCAGGAGTGGCAGCAGTGTCATGATGCGGCTTTTATTGAAACGCGACGTCCGAAATATATTGTAGATGGAAATGTGCTCTAATAAATAAAAAACAGTCAATAATCAGCGAATGAATAACACAATCCGCCTGTCCGCTTTGAAGATTAAGTTTAAACCAAATATCAATGTATAAGATTTAGCTCCAGTGATATAAAATGATTACTTGCCACGCTTTAAATTGGTCATGGGATTCTCAAGACCTTCAAACTAGAAAAAGTTATCCTTGACACTTAAATTCCGGATCCTTAGACCGGTGTCCGGTTGGGATCCTGCTCTCCATCTGAAATATTAAAGAGTTGTAAATTCGCGTTGCAAGTTCATAACAGTTATGTATTGCACAATGCATCATATTTGAAGAACTAGTGAATAGTGTGCGCTCTTAGAAATTATAATTACACGTTAGATAACGAAAGACCCTCTGCTTTATATTATTCGAATGCAAACCAAAATAGATATACCGTTATTTAATATTATTACTTCAATGCTCACCAATAGCAAGGCGCAGGTAATATGCTGACAATAGCCCGGGAATGACGATGGTGTGATTTTGTCACTACTTGAAGTTATTTCTTGTACTAAAGTCCGGCAACACACTTCAGGACGAAATCCGTTTTCAGATGTGAT
The DNA here is from genome assembly GCA_004115045.4 of Sinella curviseta. Taxonomy (NCBI): domain Eukaryota; kingdom Metazoa; phylum Arthropoda; class Collembola; order Entomobryomorpha; family Entomobryidae; genus Sinella; species Sinella curviseta. Next base: position 935,997 of record CM023200.3, on the reverse strand, counting down.
GTGTTGGGCCGCTGGTGCAGAAATGGAATTGTAAGAACGCCTTACACGGTTTAAGGATCTCGTCGAGAGGACGCAAGTGTGCAATGGTATAAAAATTAATAGCTTGAAATGCGTACGTGTTGCTTTACTGAAGCCACAGGGGCCGACGACAGAAATACCTTTGGACACGATGTACTTCGTTATGGCATTATCCAAAGGCAAGGACGAAACATGTTGAAAACATTTCCCACTTATACATAGGGCAGATACAAAAAAAGTCTCGCCGGCAGGTACCCGAATATTATTTTCCTACGTAGTAGTACATTATATATTTTACAAATACGATTTCCGATTGCAATGAACAATGTACAATCCGTATTTCCAAAGAAATGAATATAAGTATGTCAAAATGAACTCTACTGTCAGTCATATCGCAATTCCTATTGTCTCATCAAAACCGGGATGTACTTGTTGGCAAGTGGGACGGAATGTATTACTCTATAGGTACTTAATTTTTGTTAGCATTCACTCCATTTGGAAAAACACTTGAAGAAGTTTCATCTACCTTGTGGGTATCCTAAAGCTGAAGTATTTTAATAACATTCTTATCTATGGAGCTGTAAATCCGGAATGTTTGACTTTTAGAGCATGAAGTCCTCAATGGGGATTAACACATTCATGACACGATGCAATTGTTTGTATTCAAATCCGTTAACTGATAGGGTTCTGTGTTTCATAAATTTCTGACGAAGGTGCTTTGTACCATGGAATGAATGGCTTAGAGTATGTATATCTCTATTTATCCGAAAAGTAAAAATAATCTAAATAGTCTCGAGTTGGATGTTCTACGAAGCCCAAGTATTTAATGGATTCCCTTGCATGCATTTACACGATAACAAATGAGTCGTTAATACAAAATAAAAAAAATGTACGTATACGATAACATTGGGTAAAAACTTTAAAGGATAGAGCCTACAAATTTGACGAAAGCCCTTTTTGTACATTTGTGGTACAGTGTTAAATGATGAACGCAACCAAATGGCAATGTCCAAAAGTAAAAAAGGCAACCTAAGGACGAACTAACCAAATGCTAAAAAATTAAAAAAAAACACATCAGAGGTTGACGCTACTGTGTATTTGTTTAACCAGCGACAACAATCAAACTGATGTCATTACATATTGTACGCGTGTACAGAAATTTAGCGGCAACTTCCTAACTCAGTACTATTTTAGCTTTTCAAATGAGTGCTAACTAGTAGCCATTAAAGTAAACGCTGCCACTGTTCCTTCACAGAGGTACTATGCTTTCCAGAGTTAGCATCAAATTAATTATTATGGTTAATAATACTGGGGATATTATTATGATAGCGATGAGTGGAAAGATTGGAATATTATGCGTGAAGGTATGCCTCCTATCTTATGAAGTTTTCTTTCGATCAAGGCGAAAACGCAAACATACTTGCATTGCTGGTCATAAAATGTTTAAAAAAAATTATTTCGTCTGCCCATGTTCGTCCTTCAATGTATTTTTGATTGATTTCAGGGAGAGTAGGCAAAATGAGCTAATTTATTTGAACGAAAGTAGCGTTTGTATATGTATATGCTTATCTGTATCAACATAAAAATATGTGAATTTTTATAAAATGGTGACATGCTGCAACGCTTTATGTAGAGTACATCCATGGTTATTGGTGCATACATGTATTCAGCAATAAAATAAAAGAATAAAATACTTCGTAGTGATTGTGCCTGCAAAATGTTTTCATTAACAATAGTTATATCCTAGAATTAAATGGAATTAATGCAAAGGGTCCACAAATGTGTGTGCCTATTTTCTTGATACCGCTATGTTTAAAGAAATACATAATTCGCTTCGGCTAACACAATAAACTGAAAAATGCTTGTCACTGTTATTATTTATTATATATTACAGTTAAGCGTAGAAATAATTTTTATTGATAATAGTAACAGTATCAAATTACGTTTGATAATATTTATTAAACTTGTTAGATATTATTGTTCCACACAACATTTATTATAAATATACGCCACTAGAGTACAATCCCACGACAAAAAAGGTGCACATCTTCCGATGCATTGCGTTTATAAATTAATATTCTTTTGCTGAGCAAAACCTACCTATACATGCGCATTTGCATACCACCTCATGAATATTTTACCCAATTATTAAGATAATCCATAATTTTAAAACCATTAAATTCGTATAGTATGACTTTCATGATTGTTGTCATTTCAACATTCAGATTTTTTCATAGCGCTTCCAAATATTCTTAACCAAATCTTACTCAAGTTTGTATAATCAAGTATCATGTGATTATTTAAGCACTACATGTTGCTGTTTATCACTTTTACTCATGAATGAGATTTGAGCATGCCACTTTAGGGACAACTTTCACTTCTACGGCCAATTAATGTGCACAGTAAAATTCAAAATTCCAAGTCAATATATAGATGAGATCATAATCATGCACTTTGGTCCAAATGAAAGCATTGAGTGTCTATTGACGGCGCTGTGAAAACTCGCAGACAGCCTTGATTTAAGTGTCACAAACTGTAAAATATGCTATTGGATTACTATCTCTCTGAGATACATTTCTCATACTGAGTTTGTGTAACTGTGGTATTATGATTAACCAATGCATGTGCGATGTTGAACAAAAATTTCGCCTTATTTCTGACATTACGAGAATAAACATCATCACCTGAGGAATTACTAGCTAACCAATATTGAGTATTTTGAATATTGCATAATACCAGTTGGGTTATACTTTCGTAGACAAATACATCGCTCAAGGATTTTTTGGCTAATGACACTGACGCAACAAAGTAGTTATGTAGTTAGGATCAAGGATATTGTCCGTTTTGGGTCAATTGATACGAGAAGGTAAGAGCGTTCTCATTTTATTTTCAATAATTTAATTATTTTAATTGCACTATTATTACTTTATAAAATGCGCACCATACCCTAGACCGTAGGTGTGCATGTGAGCCGACTGTGAAAGGATATGGGTCGAAAATATATTAGATATTAACCGAGACGAATACTTTAACTAAATAAATGTAACCATAATTAAAAATCACGGAACCATTCCATCAAAATCAGTAACATACAGGAGATAGACGTAACTGATACGGCGAAAAAAATGATTATATTACTGGGCGACAAAGCCAGTAAAAATATAACTGAAATGAATCCCCGTATTTTCAGAATATGATCTCAGCCCGATCTATGAAACGACACACAGGCGAAATCATTTTTTACAGGCAGCAAAATATGACGGCTTTAATTTTAGCGACTTGGTCATATATCTGTGACGAATTCTCTGTAACTGTTATAAAAAATTGGATTCCGCGAGTATATATAATGCTCCAAACGAATTTAAAAAAAGAAACAACTGCCCAGAGTACACAGTGCCACAAATTATATACTTAACTTGTAAGTTTTGGTGCAGATTAACTTCAGGTACAGAGCGGGCGGCGAAGTCTTGTGTGTAGCGATAAAACTAATTTAATTAATTTCGGCGCTGTATCGCTGATGATATAGAGAACGCTGTTATGAGGAGAGTGCGTTTCATAAAATTCTTTAACTTAAATTCAGAAATGGTTTACTATATTTGCTTGAAGGATTCGCAGCTACATATATCTTGCATGATATCTAATCATCGAAATTGGTATTCAATTCACGTGTATCTAGATTATACAACCATCTGATTATCATTATTATACTGACGCACATATTTTATCATATGACGTTCAGAAGAATATACAAATTTTCAAACGGGTTTGTTGCACGTCACTGACACATTTCAGTCGGCAGTAATAAACATTAACACATAATATTAAAGTTTGCTCGCAAACGCTGTGTGACAATGTTGCATCAAGCATTTTTACGCTGCACATTTGCAAATTCTGGCACTACTTGCTTACATATCAATGTAAGAAAACGTGGTGTTTTTTAATCCACCGCAGGATTTCTAAATTTGGTTTGTGTCACCTACCCAGCTTGTCGCAAAAGCGAGTGTGCTGATCAATGGTTTACGCCAATATTGCTTAATGTGCTTTTGAGAACATTTGCATAAAGGTAAATAATTCCTCACGTCCAACACGAAGATTGTAACATCCCCAAACGCTAACACAAAATGGACTGAGTTTGAATCATTTCGAACTATTAGGGCGATCATGTATCTAATTGCCACGATAGACACAATAGAAATTTGTTTTTATAATGCAATATGATTACTTGCACTATATTTGCTTGAACGTACTCATATTACCCTTTATTGTAAAAAAAGTCGCGTAAAATTGTAAGCCACATATGCATGTTTAGGTATTCATGTTTTATAGTGATTTAACAATACAGCAAAGAAATTAACTATAGTTGTTGGGACATCATTTTCAAGCAAATCCAATTACCACTGTGTACTTATTTATCTAGCATTCCTATGTGCCATTCGTTTGAATAAAAAATTTTCATAAAGTTTTGTACATTCAGCAAAGAAAATATTATATTAATTTCCGTATGACTTTTCTGCAATAAAATGTGGAATCGATTTGCAAAAATCGAACGCGCCGTTTTTCAATATTCATAATAGTTTGCGAAATTCCAAGCGAGATGAGACGATTTTTTTGTACATCCGCTAACATTTATCAGCCCCAGCGTTCAATCATTTAAAAAACATATAATATTAACACAGACAATTGCTATAGTGCTTACATACATAAGATTTCTTCCGTGCCGCAAAGTATGTCAGCTTTATTTTTACAGATTGATCCATATGTCGTTGGAAGAATCAGTGGAGTATTATTATTTTTAAAATTGTATACAGCACGATTGCATTTCATGCTCCAAACGAATAGTGTCAAATCAAACCACTAATAATGCGGAACATTGCCCCAAATTGAATTATGCAACTCAAATGTTGTGGTACAGTTTCATTCAAGCACAGATGGATCTGGGGAGACTTGAAGGCAGCGATAAATTTAGTTTAATTAGTTTCAATGCAATATCTCTGACGAACTGTATGAAGATATAGATATCCGTATCATGAAGGCAGTGCGTACCAATATTTTTGGTGACTTAAATTCAGAGACGATTGACGACCTTTGCTTGAATGTCTTGTGAGGTTATTGTTGGGTGAGTTTTTATGCTCAATGTTGTGCCCAAAATGAACAACACAAAACTTCAGAGATGCAATGTGCTACTCTGGATGCTGCAGGTTCTTTGTAGTTTTTAAGTGCAATGCGTGCAATATGAATGATGAAAAGTAAATTGCACAGGAATACAATTGCAGTTTTACTTGCAAAAGTAAGGCTCACCGTAAGGTGGAAATGATGTGAGGTGATGTAGGAAACTACTTCGTCAGAAATGAAACTGGGAACGTCGCGTTAGCGGAAATCTCAGTTTCTACTTAAACTATATACCTAGTGTACTTGCTTCCCGGAATGATCTCAGGTTGCGGATGAACAGTAACGTTCCAATGACAAAAAACAACTGCCCTCATTGCCTGTCGCGGTGCTTTTATATAGAGCACCGATTCGTTCAGACAATGGAAAGTGTGCATTGGTCATCCATTGTCATTCATAGAGAATGACAATGGGAATTTTTAACATCTTACACTTTTTAGCATAACCTACTTTTTAGGAGATGCATATTTTAAATTTGACTGATGAATTATCATATCAGTCCAGCAAGAGACCTCACAACCCTTCCCCCCTTTTTGGCCTTTCCTTACTATATATTTTATTGAAAATTTAACGCATTAAACCATATTCATACATTACAAATGGTTAGATAGATTTTAGTATTAAAATAAAGTAACTAATATTATTATGAATTAATCAAAAATGAAATTGACGTGTTCCTAGTATTTGGAGAAAAAGAATTATTAATTTCATACAACTTAATCAGAATCAGAAACGAGCAAATCATCCTCAGCGTTTCCAGCGGAATGTGAGCTTGCAGCGTTAGGTGATATAGCCAACTTCTGCAATTTCGAAGACGTGTCACAGGCTGGATTTTCAGGGTCATACGGTTCAGGTGGAGCCGTGGAAAAGGAGACGCTACGAGAGCTGGAACCTGCAACAGAATTTTGTTGCAGAGCATTAGTACTTTGTTCATCTTTCACAGTGTTTTCTACACCAAAAAGGGATTTATTTAATTTGTTTAAGTAGGATTTCTTACTTAATCTTTTATCCTCCAAGAGAACTTGTTTATTGATGTCCTGCTCGGGAAGAGGAAAACATAAGGTTGGTTCTGTCTGGGTGGAAGCTTCCCGATGTATAGGATTAGAAACGGAAACATCCATGTCCATGGCTTCATTGGATACATGGGCAGAGGGAGGCAGATTTTTATTGCGATGCAGGTCACCAGATTTGTATCTTTCAGTGTGTTTTTGGATTCTCGCAAGTGCACTTGGACTTGGTCGTTTCTTTGGTTTAGGTTGGGGATTAAGCCAATTTTGCATCATTCCCGGATGGAACATCGGGAATGGGAACATTGGAAACTGTGAGTAATGGTGCTTTCCTCTCTGCTTCCTTGAATTGGCTTGCATTTGCTGACTCATTTTCGGAACGGTAAGCACTAAGCTCGTTCACGTGAACTTTATTCACTTTCTTGGCACCGTCAGGAGAAGCGATATTGTATACGTTATTAGCAACTTGTTCTTTAATAACGTATGGACCTTCTCTTTTTTTGGACAAAGAGGCAGTGATTCCTTTCGCAGAGTCAGAGAGAAAATGAGTCCGAAGCCAAACTTTGTCTCCCGTTTTAAAGGACCTTGGCTTCGCCTTGCTATTATAATAGTGCAATGACTTATCACTGCTTCTCCGTATTTCATCTAAGACGATGCTACGAACAGTGCTCAGTCTTTTTATTAAAGATGAAACATCTTTATTATGGGACAACTCAATCTGCATTAAGTTGTCAAAGGGAGTGCGGAGTTCTCGCCCAAAATTTACATAGGCTGGAGTAAAGCCTGTGCTGTCACTAATGCTGGTACGCAATGCAAATGACAATTCTGAAATATGCTTATCCCAGTCTTTGCACCTCGTGATAACGGACACGATCATGCTTTTGATAGTGGCATTATATCGTTCAGTCATGTTTGACTGAGGATGATATGCTGAAATAAAAAACGGCTTTATTCCTACTGCTTTGCACCATTGCATATAATGCGTGCTAGTGAATTGGGTGCCATTATCAGTTAGCAGTGTTTTGGGAGTTCCCCATCTACAGCACAATTCCCACATCTTTTGCACTACTGTCTCAGCATTTGTTTTACGCAAAGTAAAAATTTCGACAAAGCGAGAAAAGTAGTCGACCATCACAAGTAAATGGGTACTCTGGTTTGTTCCCTTTGTATATGGCCCCATTATGTCGGCAGTGACAAGCTCCCACGGTCCATTTGAATAAAAAGACGATGCCGGCGCCGGGGGAAGCCGTGATGGTTTTGACTCTTGACAAACCAAGCAATGATTCACAAAATGTTGTACATCACGCCTTAGGTTTGCCCAGTACACTCTTTGTTCTAACTTTCCGAACGTCTTCCGAATTCCCAAATGACCACTAGTGACATTTGCATGGAAAAGAGTGATGATATCATGCTGCAGTGATTTAGGTACCCACACACGCCAATGCATGCTTTCATGCTCCCACGGCTTAGTTCGGCATCCCACAAACTTCATCAATAAGCCATCGTCAGTAAGACAGCATTTATCTACAATGCGAGATTCATTTGCATCACCACTATCTTTTCCAGACTGCAGGAAAGTAATGATAGTAGCAAGTTGCTCATCTTTTCTTTGAGCTTCTATCATTGCAGTCCTAGTGAGCAAATTTTTCCTTTCATTACTCTCTTCACAAATGAAACTTTCATAGATCCTGCTGAGAGTATCAACTGGTTTCATGATACTACTACCCCCAGCTCTGTACCTAACTTCAAAATCGTACATTTGAAGTTGCATGGACCATCGACCAAGCCTTCCACTTGGGTCTTTTAGCTTATTCAGCCAACTAATTGCTTGGTGGTCAGTTTCCAATATGAAGTGAGTGTACTCTATGAAGCCGCGGAAGCGGTTAATGGCCCACAATGCTGCGCCAACCTCTTTCTCAAATGTTGAGTATTTCATTTCTGCAGGTGACAATGTTTTACTTGCATACCATATTGGATGCCTGACCTTGTCCTTTTCCTGCAATAGAAGTCCCCCGTACCCAAAATTACATGCGTCAGATTGGACGATGAATGGGCAATCCATGTCTGGCAAGTACAGCATTGTGTAATCAGAAAGTGAGTTTTTTAGGTACTGGAATCCCTTCTCAGCAGCCTCAGTCCATTCAAACTTCACATCTTTCTTTAGCAGTGAAGTAAGTGGTTTTGCATGCTCGGAGAAATTATGAATGAAACGTCGGTAAAAGCCGACAAACCCAAGGAATTTTTGTACATCTTTAGTCCTTTTTGGGGTGGGGTACTCCCGCAGACATTTTACTTTTGCAGGGTCAGGCATGCACTTGCCAGGTTCAATGATGAACCCCAGATATTTAAATCTGGTTCGGCAAAGCTGTACTTTTCCAGGATGAATGGTAAGTCCGGCATCTCTAATCCGCGTTAACACGGTATGCAAATGGACTAAATGGTCCTCAAATGTTTTTGAATAAACACAGAGGTCATCAAAATATATTGAGCAGATTGAACCTTTCAAATCTCCCAATATCGCATCAACACATCGTTGGAAGGTGCTTGGGGAATTTCGCAATCCCATTGGCATTCTTTTGTATTGCCACAAGCCATGATGGCAAATGAAGCTTGTCTTGGGCTTGTCATTTTCCTCCATTAAAATCTGAAAGAATCCCTTCGACAAGTCTAAAACGGAAAAGTACATGCATGGCCCTAATATTGATAGCATGTCATCAATCCTCGGAATGGGATAAACGTCTGGTACCGTGATTTTATTTATAGGTTTGTAATCAATCACGGGTCTCAGACTTCCATCCGCCTTTGGAACTACAAAGGCATTTGCAGACCATGGGCTTTTGCTTGGCTCTATTATGTCGTATTTCAGGAGCTCAGCAAAAGCTTCATCAAAAATTCTTCTTTTGCCCGGTGACATTGGGCGTAAGGTAGTGGATACAGGCTTATGGTTACCTGTGTTAATGGAGTGTTTGTATGCACTACATGTACCAGGCCTCGTGGTAAAAATTGGTAAAAAGTCATTCAATAAGTTCTGTATGGAGCAGTGCTGCTCATTTGTTAGTGCAATGGGCACTTTTATTTGTGAGTAGTCACTGTTTGGAAAAAGTGACGTTTCTTTCACGATAACGGATGCATCATCAATTTCTTGGTCATTCATATGAGTCCAACTTGCAAGAATTTCAGCAGGACATGCAAATTCATTGAGAGCGAAGGTATCATCATCACAGCTCCCTGCATCATTTACTAAAAAATGCTCATCGCTTTCAGTAAAAGGAATAAGATGCTTATTTGCATCAGCGCCTATTGTCCATCCTCCAAGCCCAATGAATACACCAATGTTGGTGGGGCCTAGGAAATCCCTTCCAAGTAAAATAGTACGTATCGTACCCGGTAGAAGTAGGAAGGTATGCTTTCGTTTGTGAGTGTCGAAAGTTATGGTCAGTGTAACTGACTTTGTGGAAGTATGATTTCCTTTCAAAAAACGTATTGTTTTTTCCGATTGTTTGCATTTTATTCCTCGCTGTTCGATTATGGAAATGATGTCATCTCCTAGAACAGACACAGAAGATCCTGTGTCAAGGAATGCATTGTACTCATTTGAGAGCAAGGTAACTTTCATGAATGGCTTTTTATCAGCATTCGCAAGGGAAATAGAAGCCACTTCTTCCTTGCTTTCGGATGCAATTAGCATATTGTCTCTTGATGGTGACCTAGATCTTGTCACAGGTGCATTGCTCCCTTGGTTATTTAGGGGGCATTCTCTTGCGAAATGCGCAGGGGAATTGCAAATGTAACAGCGTAGCTGATTCCTTTCCTGAGAATTGCTTCGTGGAGAGGTTGCTCTGTTCACATTGGGATGAGGAGATGAAGATCTTCCTCTTGTTTGCTGATACTGCTGCTGCATCTGATTTGATGGTGATGCTGCTCTGAACGTCACTTCTCTCTGTGGCTTCGTATGATAATATACGTATGGATCCACAGCAGCATAATGTAGTTTTGGTACATTCCTCAGTGAATTCACTGGCATGGTGGAAGGTTTTTCAACTTCCTGAGGTGGAGGCATTTCAGGCCTCCAAGCTAAGCTTGGCTCCAATAATCCAGTAGTTGGAGGTAATTTGTAAGTTCGGTAACCCTTTATTAGTTCTTGTGCATGAGGAGCTGCGGTTTTTAACTCCGCTAGTGTATTGGTGGGCATTCCCACAAGTGCTTTCCTGTAGTCAGGATGCATCAGACGCTTTATTAATTTGACCACCTCGTCTGTCATTAAGTCGCTCGAGGTAATCGATGATGACACGAATAAACGCAGTTAGCGTTTCGTTTGTCCCTTGATAGCGATTATCAAGTTCCCTCCGTAGGTCGTCCTCATAGCCAATGGCTTGGAATTCACTACGGAGTCTGCGTTTAAAATCACCCCAATTGGCAAAGTTGGGCTCATACCTATACCACTTGTAGGCATCCTCAATTAATGAGAGAGGAATGACATGGCGAAGCATGTCATCTTCACTGTACCCAACAACGGCAGCATATTTTTCCAACTCCAGTATGTAGTCATACGGGGTTTTGGAGTCATGAGCGCCGGAATAAATAGGTATTTTTACGTCACTCGTCTTTAGATGATGAGTGGGATTGGGTAGGTTTTGGTTTTGGTTCCGAGGTGGGATCGGCTGTGGTGCAGGTGGTGGAATTAACTGAGGTGGTGGTGTTCTTACCAAAGCTGCTTGAATATTTTGCAGTGCTTGCAAAAGTGCATTATTCTGCGTTCTACTTTGCTCCAAACTCCGTGCTTGATTTTGCTCAAACGCATTCATAAGATTTTGCTGCATGTTTAATACACGAGCAAAATCGTGCGGCTGCTGGTTACCAGCGGCTCCATTTTGCTGTGGATTTACTACAGCTTGCCTGTGGGCTGGAGGTGGACTTGGCAATGGAGGGAAATGCGGAGGACTATGTAGCAGAGCACCTGCTGCTCCTGCTACAGCGCCATCATCTTCTCCACCTGCATCGATATTTCTGCCACGTCGCCTTGCAGCCATTTTTATGTGGTGTTATAAATTGCACTAATTTATAAAACTATCCTGGCTGTGGATCGCCAATTTTTGTGAGGTTATTGTTGGGTGAGTTTTTATGCTCAATGTTGTGCCCAAAATGAACAACACAAAACTTCAGAGATGCAATGTGCTACTCTGGATGCTGCAGGTTCTTTGTAGTTTTTAAGTGCAATGCGTGCAATATGAATGATGAAAAGTAAATTGCACAGGAATACAATTGCAGTTTTACTTGCAAAAGTAAGGCTCACCGTAAGGTGGAAATGATGTGAGGTGAAGTAGGAAACTACTTCGTCAGAAATGAAACTGGGAACGTCGCGTTAGCGGAAATCTCAGTTTCTACTTAAACTATATACCTAGTCTACTTGCTTCCCGGAATGATCTCAGGTTGCGGATGAACAGTAACGTTCCAATGACAAAAAACAACTGCCCTCATTGCCTGTCGCGGTGCTTTTATATAGAGCACCGATTCGTTCAGACAATGGAAAGTGTGCATTGGTCATCCATTGTCATTCATAGAGAATGACAATGGGAATTTTTAACATCTTACACTTTTTAGCATAACCTACTTTTTAGGAGATGCATATTTTAAATTTGACTGATGAATTATCATATCAGTCCAGCAAGAGACCTCACAGTCTTCATACTGATAATATCCCATCATAAAAACTATTGCATTTTCTAGTGCAAAAGCGGAAGACACACGAAACGATCGTCACAAGAATCCCATATGGATGTCAATCACTCCACCCTAGACCTTCATCATATCATCGATTGCGTAACGTCGTTCGACGCCATTTGATAGCCAATTCATTACAAATGTTCAAACACACAATGGTAATAAATATATCCACAATTAAACGAAGAGAAGCATTTGATCATAGGACATTCAGATGAATGCAAAATTTAAAACGGTTTTGTAACTCATGACTGATACATTTCAGTCAGTACAAATGAACACTGAATACCTAAACATGTCAGTGTCTTCAAAACAAAGGGATTTTTATAGTTTATACTGCAAATTCTGGGACTACCTGCTTACACATCAATGCAAACAACGTAAGCGTGATGCTTTTTAATTCAAAGTAGTAATTCGAAAAAATTGAATTGGCTTATCTACAATTTGTGTTGCAAAGGCATGTGCGATGGACAATGGTTTACGTAAACATGCCCTCGTGAGCTACTAGACGACTTAAATATTTTAAGCATAGACATTTTATCACTACACAAACTAAGACTGTAGCATCCTCCTATCACAAACTCCAGAGGGCATGCATCCAAGCAAGTCTTTGCAATAACAACGGACTGTCAAAGTATCCCTTAAATATAATTGTGACGATAGATGCAATATTAATTAATTTAAACACATTAGAGAAAAATCACCGAAGTAAGATTATTTACGATCGGTTCGACAGAAATATTTTGAACTGTTACATTCAGAACAATTAATCGTCACAAAATGCAACATATTACAATACTACTGTTGCCAGTATTAATGAAAACTTGTATTCCGAATTTAAATTAAAAACCCAACTGGTGTATTTCAGAGTGTACAATTCTAAAACGAGAATAAACCGTTTCTCACAACGTGTTCCAAAATTTTGCAGTTCTAACGCGAGTCAAGACGGAACGTATTTCAGTTGGAGTCTTTGTCCTGTCGTTACTCTACTTCTATAGCACATTCGTGACACTATGAACTGTTCATTAAATACTTAGACAATGACCTCCAGAGTCCGGCAAGTGGGGTGTCCGGGGTGTCCGCATGCCCTTTTGCTATCGCGAAGCGATAGCAAATGGGCATCCCGGTGGTCCCATGTCCGGGGTGCCCGTGTTTATATAATGCATTCGGGATGGAGATGTATGTGAGACGTGTGACGTCTCCCTACATCCTTCAATTTAAAAACCATGAAACTTTCACAGGAGTTTCAGGTACCTGCTTATAGCTGACTCCAATGTCAACATTCACTTACAAGTGTTGGTTTACAAACGTTTGCTGTTTTTCATTACAATCCTCCAAATGACTCTGTTGCCATTGGCATCAGCTACAAGCAGGTACCATCAACTCTTGTGAAAGTTTCGTTGTAGGGTTTGGCATTGGTCTGGGTAGACCCTCGTCGGCTCAGGGCCGTTTAATATAGGAGACATTGCCGCAGAAACGGTTTTTGTGCCCCAGTGAACTCAAGGCTTCTTCAACACGACAACGCAGGGCCTAAATTACGCTGTGGTGGGGGTTAGGTTCGTCAGGGCCGGGCCCCGAAGGGGCCGGGCCCGGCCTGCTTAAGATGTTAATATTATGTGGAGGTAAAATGAACGTAGGCAACGCTTATTATACGTGCATTCATAACCGTAACAAATAAGTTATCACCACTTTGGAATATTCACGTATTTATTTCCTTAATGCCCTCTCCTAAGTGAACGCAAACAATTTGGAAGCTAATCGTAACGTATCGAACATGAAAGCATCCTACTGTCAAAATGTTTATGGTTGTTATACTAATTCGTGTTTGATTGGTACATTCGTACGTAGTTTCTGTGCAACCACAATTATGCATTGAATCATCTACGTGTGTGTAGTCACATTTATACATATAATAACCTCCTTATTAAAGATTGTCTCTGTAATAAAATGATACCCCAATTGCGCCGAAGAAGGTGTTGCGTGTGTCAATCAAATCAATGGTAAAACCGTATTTAGCCAGTTTAGATATTTTCCCCCGGCCGCTCCTGATCGTAAATCAATTTCCTCAAATATACTTGGGAGTCACGTTTTAGAATTGAATCAATTATAAAATTTGTGATTGGCATTTTCCAACTTTTAGCAACGATTTTCTCTTTTGACTCATATTTTTAAATTTCTAAATATTCCCCACCTTACTAGAATGTCAACACATTCCAATTCCAGAAAACCAGAGTATAGTTCCCAGTTCATTTTGAAGGGAGATTATATTTCCGGTTTTGACAATGTATTTTATTTGAATACTCACAAACTCTTATATGGGGTTTCTGCAATGTCAGGTCAAGCATTCTTTTCGCGTTTATATAATTTGTAGCGCATTTTACAAGACAGAAATTTACACCATTATTTATATTAAGTTACTAAGGATGTCCAAAAGCATCTAAATGATGCACGCACATTAACAAGTGTAAAAATATTTTACAACTTCAGTTATAATCTGCAATTATCTTAAATATTTGTTCTCAAAATCGAGCACAATATCAAGTAAGAGCTCTGCGTTGCACAATATCGGAAAATTAATGGGCCATCGGCCATCCAAAAATCGTGAGCGGGTGAACACAATTTGAAAACTCAATAAGCTGAAAATGGGAGTATGTGATTTTATTGATAAGCCACAATCTACTAAAACAATTTTGAGATTGCAAAGTATTCACCACCTAGTGTTTTGGAGGACCCGGCGGAAATTTCCAGCAATCCGTAAAGCGTCTTGCGTTGCTAAGTATCCCCGTCCTTACGGCAACATATTTCTAAATCATTTAAATGTGTGATTTATTTTTCGTAAATTCAAGCACATTGCCGTATCCGAAAAATGGTAGCAAATTATAACATGCTTTTCTAACGAGGAAATTTGTACACCCCGCTTCTTTTCATTAAGTAATTTATTTAAAAGTTTTTATTCTGCTTGCATTGGTACCATATTTGAATCTCCTGACATAAACGTCATATTTATTCATTTATTCTGTATAACAGTAACTAGTAGAGTACTCAACGTTAATTGAATTTTAAGTCTTTAAGGCCAGGTTATGTCAAACTACATGTATTACGCGTGCAACGGTAGGAAGTCGACGTTAACTAAAAACGAACTACATGCTGTTCTATTAAGGAATATGTGACAAGTATCTATTAAAATGGTGGCGAGTAGAACCATCGCCATCAGTCAAACTGACGAACGATATTTGTTGTATATCTTCATTCCCATCATAAATATTACCCAATCGTTAATCCAACATTGTTTTGTATGAAACGCAGCCGATAGGACTACTGGCTATCAAACTAACCTGTTATTGGTAAAAGATGCGAGATCCTAATTTATCGCAAGCAATTAGCTTTTCCAACTTTACTCAAAAAATATTTAATATAGTGATACAACCAATACACGGATATCTGAAAAATATGAAATTGCAGGTATGATACGGTCATGATATGAATATCTGATCCTATCTCAAAATAGATATATCGGAGCTGATATCTGAAATTTGCGAAAAATATCATAAGTGAATTCAGCAGGTGTATCTGGAAAAATTCGGATATTATATAAGATCAATATTTACATGACAAAACGAAGGAACGTTTATTAAACCAGGAACAATGTTATAATTTGTAAATAGATTCTAATAATATGATTCGTACCGCTTCGCAATAATGATATTATATATTATTGATAAAACTGAACTGAATAGGAGGAACGAATATATTTTACTTCCAGGTGACGTCATTTTAGCAACTTCCTTCATTTTTATGAATATCTAAAATTTTTAGATATCATCAGATATGTGATCTATCTGAAAATGTATTATATCGGCGTAATAAGATCTGATCGTATTATATCGGAGAAAGTCTCCTCTAATCATATATTTTCCGTCACTAGTTGAAAATATATGCTTGCTTATCCGAGAAAATAATATGCTTACCTATACACTTCCGGTTATTCCCAAAAATTACCCACATACTCAACGGAATTAATTTTATACAAATTTAAAGCATCGGTATTAAAATACTTCAATGTCTCTTATGGAATGCTGAATTCAAATTACTGTGCTTGATTGATGACTTTTTCCTGATATTTCTGTAATTTGCAACAAAATATAGTTTATTCACATCAACGTATATATGTTAATACGCTCTCACAATAATCGTATTTAAATACTTCCTGCCTTTAATCCGGCAACCGTTTGAATTTAGAATACATCTAGCATTACAATTCGAATTTTCTTAATTATATTGAGTCTTAAGGTTTTCTTTTCCACACAGTGTGAAACCCATGTCGATGCATATGGCTTGTATTTTAGAAAACGAATTGTAAGTATCAGCGAATTAACTCCTTAGAAAATACTGTCCGTAGTAACTGGAGTCAGGAGATTAGTGTCAACTATTTTGTGTCCGCATTTAACTTTTGAACCGCTAACCACGGAATCTCACGATAATTAAGCCATATTTCAAGAATTTTTACATAACTATAGCGGAAGTTATTTCGGCAATAACTATATGCGTCAATGCTTTAACTTTTTCTGCTTGCCCACGACAATGTATGTTACCCTATCGGAACAAAAGTGAATGCAGACTAGATTTTTGATAAATTAGAAGGTGTGTATTGCTCTATATTGCCTAGAATATTTTCCCAATACTCAAGATATCCCTACAAATATAAGCTTTCCAGGAGTTGTACCGGTACATCGACAGGTCACCATGCCAACTGCTAATAATTTTAGCTAAGCTGCAAAAAAGTATTCTTTCAGAAAGTGGTAATTAACGTGTGACGAGTGTAAGGAAATTTTCTTTAATTCAATTAAATGTTCGGTAAGATATGTTTCTAATAGTATTGGTAAAAATACCTTCCAGGCACTCAGTTGAAACTGGATTGAGATCAATTATAGTGATTATTTGCAGGTATATTTGTCAGTGAGGATAAATTTAGCAATTAATAATATGATGCGTAATACATTGTAATATTTGACGGCCTATTGGCCGGGTAGCGAAGTCGTACGTGAAGGTCATCGTTTCACAGACAGCCATCAAAATTAATCAATCTTATTGATTTCTAGAATAACTCTTAAAAACGAGTGTGCCATTTTGTATCAAGCTTCACAGGCAAGAACTAATTATGATTACGACCGCTCGGATAAGGTTTTTATTCCATAGACCTAAAATAACGGATATAATATAGGTTTATTTGATTGATTTAGAGATTTTATCAAAATCATTCCCTCCTCCTGGCCAAGCCAACCGCGCTAAGTCACTGCGACAACGCACCACTTAGCTTACCTAAGAGGTCAGGAAAGAACTGCCTGCTGCGTATACTAATACCACTTCATCGTCACTTCAGCCTGGTGCTGTTTGCAATTTTTTTAAAAATTGATATGGCAACGTCACATTACAACTTGAGTCTATAATCCATAATAAAACTAGTAATATCCATTTCATGGAAATTGAACTTAGTTGGATGTAATGCTGACAAGTAACTAATGTTTGATTTATCGAAATAACTCCTGTGTTCTAAATGTTCTAAACAAATGTTCCGTCAAAATGTTTTGGAAAGTGAAACATTTGTGTCAGAAAACAACGAATATGCATATTATAATTCAATTGTTCCATTATCCATACAGTTTCCCCAATTTTGGTTGCACTATTATGTCGGAAAGTATTGAAAGCTCATTTTGCGGTTTCGCCTGTAAATCGCACCATTTTAAAGATAACGGCAAAATCTCTTCCGCATTCCAAATGATTATAGAAATATCTTCGTAAAACATTCGGGATTTTAATAAGTCGGTGAAATATAATTAGACAATTAGTTATAATACAAATTTATAATTTACTGTTGTTCGCCTTTACCATAGGATTAAGCATTAGAAAGCGAAGTAACGCTTAACCCCATATAACAGGAACAACGCTTAACTCCATATTACAGACACAATGCTTAACCCCATATTACAGACACAATGCTTAACCCTATATTACAGACACAATGCTTAACCCCATATTACAGACACAATGCTTAACCCCATATTACAGACATAATGCTTAACCCCATATTACAGACACAATGCTTAACCCCATATTACAGACATAATGCTTAACCCCGTATTACAGACACAATGCTTAACCCCATATTAATGACACAATGCTTAACCCCATATAACAGGCACAATGTATAACCCCATATTACAGACACAATGCATAACCCCATATTACAGACATAATGCTTAATCCCAGGTTAAATTCTTTATTAAAATACAAATTTATAATTTACTGTTGTTCGCCTTTACCATAGGATTAAGCATTTGAAAGCGAAGTAATGCTTAACCCCATATTAATGACACAATGCTTAACCCCATATTAAAGACATAATGCTTAACCCCATATAACAGGCACAATGCTTAACCCCATATTACAGACACAATGCTTAACCCCATATTACAGACACAATGCTTAACCCCGTATTACAGACACAATGCTTAACCCCATATTAATGACACAATGGTTAACCCCATATTACAGACACAATGCATAACCCCATATTACAGACATAATGCTTAATCGTAGGTTAAATTCTTTATTATAATACAAATTTATAATTTACTGTTGTTCGACTTTACCATAGGATTAAGCATTTGAAAGCGAAGTAATGCTTAACCCCACATTAATGACACAATGCTTAACCCCATATAACAGGCACAATGCTTAACCCCATATTACAGACACAATGCTTAACCCCATATTACAGACACAATGCTTAATCCCAGGTTAAATTCTTTAGTATAATACCAATTTATAATGAACTGTTGTTCGCCTTTACCATAGGATTAAGCATTTGAAAGCGAAGTAATGCTTAACCCCATATTACGGACACAATGCTTAACCCCATATTACAGACACAATGCTTAATCCCAGGTTAAATTCTTTAGTATAATACCAATTTATAATTTACTGTTGTTCGCCTTTACCATAGGATTAAGCATTTGAAAGCGAAGTAATGCTTAACCCCATATTAATGACACAATGCTTAACCCCATATTAAAGACACGACGCGTAATTCCAGGATAAATTCTTTATTATAATACCAATTTATAATTAACTGTTGTTCGCCTTTACCATATGATTAAGCATTTGACAGCGATGTAATGTTTAACCCTATATTACAGACATAATGCTTAACCCCATGTTACAGATACATTTATTAACTTCAACGTGGTTTTACTGTAACCGTTCCCCATTATAGTAACCGCAACGCGGCTCTTGTTTGATATTTACATAAAACTAGAAAAGTAAAATTTTGGCCCATACTTGCAATAATTGCCGTTAGCGTTCATAATTTCAGACGTCAACTAAAACAAACTAATATGACAATTTACTTCAAATAAAATAAATAATTTCGGAACGCAATTCGACAACCAAGTTCACTACTCATAGTATGCATTTTAACTCCAGTAGTTGCAAGTATTGGCAAATACGATTTTGTTCTCCCCCGAAGATAAATAAATCTCCATTTTTATGAAAATTTCAAACTAATTTATAAAGTATATTTCAACGAATTATGAATAATCCTGAATTTCGTTGGAAGATATTTTTACGTTTACTTTGGAATGCTGCAGAGAACTTGCCGGTGGATCAATAATTATTTGTGAGTTTGACAGGCGAAACTGCACAACGAGCTTTCAATACATTCGAACACAATTCTTCAACCGAAACCGGAGAAATTTTGACGGAGCGTGCTGAATACACGAATGCGACATGATCTGTTAAATAATTATTCTCAACGCAACTAAATATTAACAGAGCATCCAAAAGACATTCTTTACTGTAGATATGACGAAAGAATAGATTGCAAAAATGCGCACGTTCCAGATTCTGACAAAACAAGTTATACTCAAAACTTCCGTTACATAAATCGGGAATATGCCAAAATATTGAATATTTTATATATGGAAGCAGTGCTTTAACAAATATTTCTGTCTAAGCGACTTAAAATTGCGCTGACAATGGCTTTATTGAAAACATGAAATGCCAATTTTGTTTTTTGCATTATAATATTTGAGAGATTTTCGATTCAAATGTTGCAGAACACAGATTATTGGCGCTATCTTTGCGAATGCCCATTAGAATCTAATGATTAGATACTTTATATAATCTAGCAATATTGTCGAATAATGTTCCAAGTGTTCTTTGTAAGTGCAGAACAATTTACTAATTTCTATAACTTGAGAATATTCCAGCATCTACAGCAACATGTAGATGTTGACGATTTCTAGGATTATTCTTTCGGCTGCATAATTCACACGCGTTTTGAATGTAATGAAATATTCGCAGTATTTAGCTTTCTGGCAACACTTGACTGCTTCCGTCCAGTGCACTGGAGTGCTACCAATTAACATTATTAGATATTCCCAGAAGACTCATGGTAGCACTTTAATGCCACTAGGGCGTTGGAAGCCAACCTAAGGGTCCGAGGTAAAAACTGAATACACCACTGAAATAAGCGCCTTCGGCTTAGTCAGTGTTTACTGGGATTACAGCGCAACATTACAACGGGGGTTGCAATGTTGCCGCCACATTGTTGCCGCCACATTGTTGCGAATATTTTAAAAATAATAAAAACCGTTCCACAATACATATTTTAATATAAACTGCCAACTGCAGCAATTATATGTTTTGTTAAGGTATCTAGTGAACAAAAGCATAAGGGTTTTTTGGAATGTTATATGGGGTTCAAACCACCGATCACATGCTACTGACCGAGGTTCTAAAGTTCTTGGAAGCACACGACCGATTCTGATAGCAGTTAGGTTGTGCGAGGCAGCTTGTGCAAACTGTCTTAGTATGTCTTAGTTAGCCGTTTTTTTAAAATTTTAATTAAATATTACAGAGAGCGGATTTTTGATTTCAATGTCTTATTTGAAAGTGCTGAGATTCTTCTTTTTAACGGTAAAAGCTAATTTTGGTTCCATATGGCAATTTTTTGCAATACTCATTTTATGTGGATGGCGAAAATGCTCGTGAAGCTTCGCTTCACGAGCGGCATTGCCCGATGCCCCTTTTGAAAATGGGACATGATGCCCTTTTTGAAATGCGGACTTGTCGGACTCTGATGACCTCCACTATTAATATGGATTTTCCGCCGTGTGGAATGGGGTACATTGTATACATTGCAATTGCTCGGCGTAGCGCTTCCTCCAGCACTGGGGACTTTTCAAAACTTTCTCGTAGACCTTAATTGTTCTATGGAAGCGCATGGAGTGAGATAAAAATGCCATACAGGCAGATGTTTCACGTCGTTTACATTCCGATGAAGATTATGAACCATACGATAATCTGTCAGTGACACTAGCCGAGACACAATTACGGAACTATTATGGGAATTGTGGCCATAACCTAGGTAGTTAAATTTGAACCAGACAAATTCAATGACTACATTTCACTGATTTGGGATCCGCTTGATACATACAACACGAAATAAGATTCCTTGTGAGAAACCAATATACAGGTCAGTTTACATTAAAAAGTGAGTACGTAAATCAGTAAACGCATTTGTTGGTAGTGGTCGTTTGATTTATAAAATACGCAGCACTAATTTCTCTAATGTCTACTTTTTCGACTTGTACAAGATAATATGTTCAAGTAATTGCTTAGCACGCAAACATTATTCTCTGAAATATCGCACTCAGTTCACCTTCAATGTTTTTAAGTTTGTAAACATTTTATGTTTGTTTCAATGTCCTAAGTAATGTTTAGGAATTAACGGAATTCATCGTAACCGAAGTCAATACAATGGAACGCGAAAAAGATACTTCAAATAGTAAATGTAACAAAAGTTGGATAATCTTGTTTGAACAATACCATTTCCAGAATTTATACTTTGAATAAAAGATTTATTTATGCTAGCTAAATTGAGCTCAGAGTTATAACGGTCCCAAATGTTTTGGGTTTCTAACGTTCAGAGCTTATCATGTGATTTAAGTAAACTGACGACTGAGGTACGTCTCAAGAAACTGACGATTGAAGTACGTTTCAATAAACTGACGATTCTAAATGCTAAATTCTAAATGATGAGCCCACGTAACCGTTACACCTGAGGCAAGGAGAATAATTGTATTTAAAAGGGGTACTTGAAGAGGGTTAAAAGGGGAAATTCCAGAGGGGGGCCATTGAAGGCCAATTTCTATAGTAGGCGCTAATCTTCTATGGAAGAAGGCTCAGAAAAATGAAAAAAAGAATAGTACTTCTGATGTAATAAATAGAATTATGCCCCACCGCATTCCCTTCGCTACAATAAAGGTGTGTAGCCCTTGGAAAGTTCTTTCTCGTCTAATATCTCGTCATCATTGGATGCAGGTGAGGGCCAAAATTAGAGTTCCTAAGAAAAATAACTTAGGGTCAAAGGAATGGAATCATTTTACGATTCCAGATGTTATAAGAAGAGCTCCAATGGCGCCCGTCAAAGGTCAAGGACTTTGGTCTACTAAATGAAATGCGTGGTTACTTTTAATTATCATTAATGAGAAGTAATTTCTCTAGAATATAAGGTTGTAAGAACGGCGAATACATAGGACTGAATAATAGCTACAGCTCTCTCTAATGTTAAAAGAAGAATTTGAGTAATAATTAATCTCACTAAAATAATATTAGATGCTACTGCTGTTTGGTTACCTAATAAAGTTATAAGAAGGTGTCCTGCCACTATATTGGCCATTAATCGAACTGATAGGGTAATAGGGCGGATTACATTTCTAATTGATTCAATTAGAACTATAAACGGTATAAGGGCGGAGGGAGTTCTTTGTGGGACTATGTGGGCAAACATATGATTTGTGTTATTAATTCATCCAAATAGCATGAATGTTATTCACAAGGGGAATGCTAATGTTAAGGTTAAGGTTAGATGTCTAGAAGCTGTAAAAATGTAGGGAAATAAACCTAGGAAATTATTTATAATAATAAAAATAAATAAAGCAATAAAAATGAATGTAGAGCCTTGGTGTCTGGAGTTTCCCAGGAGTGTTTTAAATTCTGAGTGAAGTTTGTTTAAAATTAATTTTACGGAGGACGAGAATTTTCTAGGAATCAATCAGTATATGGGTATAATAAACATAATAATTAGAAAAGAACTAATTCAGTTTAAAGGCATATTAAAATTAGCTGAGGGATCAAAAACGGAAAATAAGTTTGTTATCATATTCAAGGTATTGTATTTCTTTTATTTAAATTAAATTCTTTTTCTCCTGGGGAGATAGAATTAAGAGAAAAAAAGTAAATTTTAATAAGAGAAATTAATAGAAGTAGAGAAAATGTTAAAAACAGATAAGATCATAAGAGAGGAGATATTTGAGGGATTAAAAAATATCAAGTTGATTACTTAATTTTGACAAAATTATATTATTTTTTTAACTAATTTTTTAGTTAAAAATATGTGTTATTTTATTATATTGCGGTTTAAGAGACCGTTGCTTACTTTCAGCCATTTAACTAACTAGAACTACTCTTTACTCATTTAATAAAAGTTTTAGGATTAACTCTTTCTAACGAAATAGGTATAAAACTATGGTTTGCACCACAAATTTCGGAACATTGCCCGAAGAAAAGTCCGGGCCGGTTAAGTAGGAAGTTTACTTGGTTAAGCCGGCCAGGGACAGCATCTGCTTTTACACCAAGTACAGGAACGGTTCATGAATGAAGAACGTCTGCTGCTGTGATTAGAGTACGAATTTGTGTATTAACTGGAATAACTGTTCGGTTATCAACGTCAAGAAGACGGAAATTTGAGTTTTCCATCTCTGCTGATGGAATTATGTAAGAATCGAACTCTAAGTTTAGAAAGTCTGAATACTCGTAAGACCAATATCATTGATGCCCAATAGTTTTGATAGTAATGGAAGGCTTGTATACCTCATCTAGGAGGTACAGAAGTCGAATAGAAGGGAGTCCAATGAAAATTAATACGAAGCTAGGTACAATTGTTCAGAATAACTCTAAAGGTTGTGATTCTAGCATGAATTGGTCAATATTTTTATTTATTGCTGTTGAAATTAGGTTATAACCAACAATAGTAATAATTAAAATTAGAATGGTTATAGCGTGGTCATGGAAAAAAACTAACTGTTCTATTAGAGGCGAAGCAGCATTTTGTAGATTTAAGGCCGATCAAGAAGAGATTTCTAAAAGAGGTTAATTCTCATAATTGAAGCTTAAATTCAGCGCACTAGTCTGCCATATTAGAAGTTGTAAATTAAAGTTAATTCTCTGTAAGAATGTTCTGAAGGAGGGTTATTTTGAAGTCACTCAATATAAGAAGGTTGGATTCTTCTATCTAAAACTGGTCGATTTGAGCTTATAGCTTCTCAGATAATAAATGCGAATATTAAAATAGCTACAACTGATGTGTATCTTCCTATGGAAGAAACGACATTTCATGAAGTAAAAGCGTCTGGGTAATCAGAATAACGTCGTGGCATACCATTTAACCCTAAAAAATGTTGAGGGAAAAATGTTAGGTTAACTCCTAAAAATATTACTAAGAATTGAATTTTTAGCCAAGCAGGATTTATACTAGTTCCTGTAAATAAAGGAAACCAGTGAATTAATCCCCCTATAATAGCAAATACTGCTCCTATCGAAAGAACATAGTGAAAATGAGCCACAACATAATAAGTATCGTGAAGTACAATATCGATTGAAGAGTTGGCTAGAATAATTCCAGTTAAGCCTCCTACGGTAAAAAGGAAAACAAAGCCTACAGCTCATATAAGAGCTGGAGTTATAATTAAGAAACTTCCTTGAAGAGTTGCAATTCATCTAAAGATTTTAACTCCTGTAGGAACGGCAATAATTATTGTGGCTGTAGTGAAGTATGCTCGGGTATCTACATCCATTCCTACAGTAAATATATGGTGGGCTCAAACAATAAATCCTAAGAGGCCAATAGCTGATATAGCATAAATTATACCTAATTGCCCAAATGTTTGTTTTTTCCCGCTTTCGAATGTAATAATGTGGGAAATTATACCAAATCCGGGTAGAATTAAAATATAAACTTCTGGGTGTCCAAAAAATCAAAATAAGTGTTGGTAAAGAATTGGGTCCCCACCACCTGCTGGGTCGAAGAAGGATGTGTTTAAATTACGGTCTGTTAAAAGTATAGTGATAGCTCCCGCTAGA
The DNA here is from genome assembly GCA_004115045.4 of Sinella curviseta. Classification (NCBI taxonomy): domain Eukaryota; kingdom Metazoa; phylum Arthropoda; class Collembola; order Entomobryomorpha; family Entomobryidae; genus Sinella; species Sinella curviseta. Next base: position 910,882 of record CM023200.3, on the reverse strand, counting down.
ACAGGAAGTGATAATAAAAGAAGGATGGCAGTTAGGAAGACTGATCAAACGAATAAAGGGGTTTGGGCCCATGATATTCCTGGGGCTCGTATATTAATAATTGTAGTAATAAAGTTTACTGCTCCTAAAATGGATGACGCTCCGGCTAAATGAAGTCTAAAAATTGAAAGGTCTACGGAAGCTCCAGCGTGGGCGATTCCTGCTGCTAAAGGAGGATACACTGTTCATCCTGTCCCAGCTCCTCTTTCTACGAGACCTCCTGCTAATAGTAAAGTTAATGATGGGGGAAGTAATCAAAAACTTATATTATTTATTCGCGGGAAAGCTATATCAGGGGCTCCAATTATTAAAGGTACTAATCAGTTTCCGAACCCTCCAATTATAATAGGTATAACTATAAAGAAAATTATAATAAAAGCATGGGCTGTAACTATAACATTGTAAATCTGGTCGTCTCCAATAAATCTTCCAGGTTGCCCTAATTCTAGTCGGATAAGAACTCTAAATGCGGTACCTACTATAGCGGATCAAACACCAAAAATTAAATATAAAGTTCCAATATCTTTATGGTTGGTGGAGAAAAGTCAACGACTAATTAGCAAGATGGCTGAATCTAGGTGTTAGACTGTAAATTTAATTATGAATTAATATTCTCTTGTTAAACAAATATATTCATTAATGATTTAAGACTGCAAATCTTATGGTGGGAAAGTCTCTTTTTGTTAAAATCTAAAGATCCTTTCTTTAATCTAGACTTTGAAGGACTAAAGTTTTTTTTAACTTAAGATTTTAGAATAGAATAAAGATAAAAGGGGCAGAGATGTTCAAGGCCACTCTGGAAGAGTGGAAAAGTAATCCTCTTTTTTGATGATTATTAGAGCTAAATATTAGTTTTTTATTTAAGTTTATTATATTGGAATATGTAATACGTGTGTAGTAAAAAAGTGAGATGACAGATCTTAAAATCAAGATAAAAAATACAGATATTATATTAAGTTTTAATACGGTTAGAATCACACTTAATTTAGCTGTAAATCCTAATAAAGGGGGGAGGCCCCCTAGAGAGAAGATATTTATAATGATAATTATTTTGTTAATATAAGAGTCTCTGTTTGAAAAAATATTTCTGATCTTATAAATTTTATTTTTAACAAAAAATGAAATAATTGAAAGAGAAAGGAAGGTATAGATGGAAAAGTAGACTAATCAGGACTTAAAGTTCATAAAACAGTTTATTAATATTCATCCGCCGTGGGAAATAGAAGAATATGTTAATATAAGTTTAAGTAAAGTTTGGTTTAAACCCCCTAAAGCACCAGCAAGGGCCGATGTTATTCTCACAGCTGTAATAAAGTTAAATCTAAACGAACAGAGAAGAAGTAAAGGGGCTACTTTTTGTCAGGTGAAGAGAATTAAGCATTGGAATCATTTTAAATTAGCTCTGACTTGAGGGAATCAAAAGTGAAGAGGGGCTAGGCCTGCTTTTATAACTAACGCTAAAAAAATAAAAATTTCTGTTATTTCTAGATTTAATTGTTGGGAAAAGAATAAATTTAAAGCTATAGAAAAGATTAATATAATTGATGCTAATGCCTGTGCAAGGAAATATTTAATAGCTGCTTCGGTTACTAGCGCCCTAGATCTAATAAGTATAAGGGGGATTATACTTATTAGATTAATTTCTAGACCTAGCCAGCATGTAAATCATGAGTTTGAAGAGATAGCTACTAAAGACCCTAAAAATAGAAGAGAGGAAAATAAAATTTGAAAATTTTTAATGAACATTTAGAAAGAAAGAGATTGGACTCTTATAAACGGGGTATGAACCCGTTAGCTTTATTAGCTTATCTTTATAATTTAGTTTATAGGAACATTAAATTTTGATTTTAAAAGAAGTAGTGCAACTCTGTTAATTATAGAAAAGGCAAAATATTGCATAATTTATTCTATCAAAATAATCCTTTTATCAGGCACTTTCCTTCTATTTTAGGAAAAACTTTTCTGTTTTAACCAAAGGTGGTTATTTCAAGTAGAAGAATAATTGAAGTAAATTATTTATATAAAATTAAATTATTTGCTGAATTATTTAATTTAATATAAATAATTTATATATATATATATATATTAGTATATTATATACTTACTATAATTTTATTTACATATTATATAAAATAAAATATTTAATTATTTAGATATTTAATTACAATAGATAATAAAAAAGTCCGAGTTAGTTTCAGGTTTTAATATTGAGTATGGAAGAGGGGGGTTTGCTCTTTTGTTTTTAGCTGAATATGGTAGAATTATTTTTATGAGATATCTTATTGTATTATTGTTTTTAGGGGGCGGGTCAAATTTTATTTTTTTTAATATTTTAGGATGTTTTTTTTGTTATTGATTTATTTGGGTTCGTGGCACTCTTCCTCGGTTTCGTTATGATAAGCTAATATATTTAGCTTGAAAATCTTATTTACCTGCTTCTCTTTATTTTTTATTTTTTTTTTTATTTTTTAAGACTGATAGTAGTTTAATTTTGAAATTTTTAGGGGGTAAAATTGTTAAGAGAATTTAACTCTTTTAGATTACTTTCAAGGTAATTGCTTTCCAGTCAGCCAAACAATTATTCCAAAGTTTTATCTCAAAAAGAAAATATTAACGGGTTTAAAATAAAATATAGGAAATAGATAATGGTTAAGATTTGTCCAACAATAATATAAGGGTCCTCAGCGGGTCGGGCTCCGATTCAGGTTAGGAGAATTACTGTGTTTACTATAATTCAGAAAGAGATTTGCACTAAAGGGTAAAATTGTCTTCCTCGGATGTTTCTTTTTTGAGAAAAGGGGAGAATTATTAGAATTAAGATTGAAGCTACGAGAGCCACAGCTCCCCCTAATTTATTAGGAATTGACCGAAGGATGGCGTAAGCAAATAGGAAATATCATTCTGGCTGAATATGGACGGGCGTAACTAAAGGGTTAGCTGGGATGAAATTTTCTACGTCCCCTAGTAGGAAGGGGTTAGTTAATACTAATATTATTAAAAGTCAAAATATGAAGATAAAGCCAAATAAGTCTTTTATGGAAAAATAAGGATGAAAAGGGATTTTATCTACATTAGAATTTATTCCTGTGGGGTTATTAGATCCTGTTTGGTGTAGGAATAGGAGATGCACCCCTGAAAGTCCAGCGATAACAAAGGGTAGAAGGAAGTGGAAGGTAAAAAATCGGGTCAAAGTGGCGTTATCTACGGCAAACCCTCCCCAGATTCATTGAACGAGGGTTTGGCCTAAATATGGAATAGCTGAAAGAAGATTTGTAATTACAGTTGCGGCTCAAAATGATATTTGTCCTCAGATTAAAACATACCCTATAAAGGCCGTCGCTATGACTGCCAGTAAAATGATTACTCCGATAGTTCATGTGTGTGTGTAGAAGTAAGAGGAGTAATACATCCCACGCCCCGCATGAAGGTAGAGGCAAATAAAGAAGAATGATGCTCCGTTAGCATGGGTGGCTCGTAGGAGCCACCCATAATTTACATCCCGAGAAATATGTGATACTCTGTTGAAGGCTAAGGAGATATCTGCTGTGTAGTGTATAGCTAAAAATAGTCCAGTTAAAATTTGTGTAACTAAGCATAGCCCTAAGAGAGATCCGAAATTTCATCATGCAGAAATATTGATTGGGGCTGGTAGGTCAATTAATGCGTTGTTAGCAATTTTAATTAGTGGGTGTGTTTTTCGTAGGTTTGTCATTATCTAATAAAATTTCGTAAAGGTCCTTCAAGTTTTGATGAGACTTTAACGGCTACAATTAAAGTGTATAGAAGATAAAATATAATTAAAATAGTTGGCGCAATTAGTATATCTCTAAAAATTATTATTGTTTGCTCAAAAAAATTATTTCTAGATAAAGATTGAAATTTATCATAAAATGACAGATAAAGAATTGAACCTAAAACTAATCTTACTGTCGCAGATAAAATTATTATTAATGAAAAATTAACAGAAAATTTTTCGTTTGAGGCAAGGCTTACAATATAAACAAATAGAACTATTAATCCCCCTAAAAAAATTAGGAATAAAATATAAGAAAATCAGCTAGTTTTTAGTATGGAAAATATTATAATGCAAATTAAAATTGTTTGGAGAAGAATTAATACTAAGATTGACACTGGATGGGAAGAAATAGAGACTGTTAGTCTTACAATTATTATAGCTAAAGAATAAAAAATTATTTCAGGGTATAGTTTATAATTAAAATATTAACTTTGGAAGTTAAGGATAGTAGTTTACTTTCTCTGAAGTTTTTATAATTTCTTAATTTTTAGTTTACAAGACTAATGTTTTATTTTAAACTATAAAAACTTATATTTTTAATCTTTGGATTTCTTTTATTAATTTTTTGTGGTGTTTTGCTTTATAGTTCTACTCGAGAACATCTTTTAACAGCTCTTTTAAGACTTGAATTTATGGTTTTAGGTATTTTTTTTTCGTTAATTTTTTCTCTTAGAAACATTTGTTTATTTTATTCTTTATTCTACTTAATTATTACGGCCTGTGAGGGGGCCCTAGGGCTTTCTATTTTAGTAGCTATAGGGCGTTCTCACGGGGGGGTTATTTTAAGCTTTTAGGTGTAGTGAATTAATGATAAAATTTTTATTTTTTATATTATTTTCTTTATTTTTAGTTTTTTTAAATAAACTTTATTTTTGAATATTTACTGGGCTTTTATGTGTTTTAGGAATAGGGTTTCTGGTTTCTGGCTTAAATTTTACTGATTCTCTTTTAGACGGCTCTTCTTTTTATTTGGATTCTCTTTCTTTTAGTCTTATTTTATTAAGATTATGAATCACAATTCTTATGTATCACTCTAGATATGGTATTTATAGAAGAAACATAAATTTATTTTACTTTTTCTTATGTGTTTATATTCTATGTTTTGTTTTAGTTCTAACTTTTTTATCATTTAATTTTTTATCTTTTTATTTTTATTTTGAAGTTTCTTTAATTCCCACACTTCTAATTATTATGGGTTGGGGTTATCAACCTGAGCGTTTGCAGGCTGGTATTTATTTTTTATTTTACACTTTAACTGCTTCTCTTCCTTTATTAGTAGTGTTATTTTATATTTTTTCCAAGGGAGGAGGGTTAGATATAATTAGATTAAATTTTGTTGGGTATAACTCATTATATATTTTCATGGGTTTAACCTTGGCATTTTTAGTAAAAATACCAATATTTTTTACGCATTTATGGCTTCCAAAGGCTCATGTGGAGGCTCCTGTGTCTGGCTCAATAATTTTAGCTGGTATTTTATTGAAGTTAGGCGGTTACGGATTTTATCGAGTTTTACCTTTATGTTTATTAGGATTGAAAACTTACGGTAGATATTTTTTTGGGTTAAGAATTTTAGGTATGGTTTATGTAGGGTTTATTTGCTGTCGTTTAAATGACTTAAAGGCGTTGGTGGCTTATTCTTCGGTAGCCCATATAGGTTTAGTTATCTGTGGTGTGTTTAGCTTTTATATATGGGGTTATACGGGTGCTTTAGTGATAATAGTGGCTCATGGGCTAGCTTCTTCCGGTCTTTTTTGTATAGTAAATATATATTATGAGCGTACAGGTAGACGAAGAATATTTTTAAATAAGGGGTTTATTTTAATATTTCCTATTTTATCTTTATTTATTTTTTTAATAAGAGCTGCAAATATAGCAGCCCCTCCGACTATTAATTTAATGTCAGAGATTTTTTTGATAATTAGAATCTTGAAATTCGATACTATTATGCTTTTATTTTTTCCCTTAGGTTCATATATAGGGGCGGTATTTACATTGTTTATATTTTCTTACTCCCAGCACGGAAAGATTTACAAGGGAGTTTATTCTTTCTTCCATCCTAGATTTCGTGAATTTCATGTACTTTCTCTTCATATTATTCCAGTTAATTTTCTTGTTTTAAAATCTGAATTTTTTATAAGTTTGCTTTATCTAAGTATTTTAAGTTTAAAATTTAAAGTTGTGGTCTTTAAGATAGAGGTTTCTCTTAGATAATAAATATTTTTCGTTTGGTGACTTTTAATTTAGGTTTAATATTATTACTTTTATCCACGTACTCTTTGGTGACTGGGTTGGAGTTTTATTTTCACTCAGAAGTAAAGTTTTTGGAGTGGGAAATCTTTTCTCTTTTTGGGAATATAGTAGTTATAACTTTAATTTTTGATTGAATGAGAATTACTTTTATAGGGTTTGTTATATTGATTTCTTCCATAGTTTTAATTTACAGAACTAGCTATATAGAGGGGGATAAATTTTTGTACCGTTTTATTTTATTAGTTTATTTATTTGTTATCTCTATGTTATTTTTAATTATAAGCCCTAATATAATTAGAATCTTATTAGGATGGGATGGATTAGGATTGGTTTCTTATTGTTTAGTAATTTATTATCAAAACGAAAAATCAGCGAATGCTGGTATATTAACAATTTTATCCAATCGAGTGGGGGATGTAGCTATTTTGTTAAGAATTGCATGGCTAGCCAACTACGGATCCTGAAATTTTTATTTTTTACAGCTACTAATTTCAGAAGGCGAATTGAAGTTTATTATATTTATAGTAATTATTGCTGGAATGACTAAAAGAGCTCAAATTCCATTTTCTGCTTGGTTGCCAGCAGCTATGGCTGCTCCTACCCCAGTTTCGGCTTTAGTTCATTCGTCAACTTTAGTAACAGCTGGGGTGTATTTATTAATTCGATTCCATGATCTTTTGTGTGTTAACAATTTTATATTCATTATTGGAAGATTTACTATATTTATATCTGGTTTAGGAGCTAATTTTGAGATAGACTTAAAAAAAATTATTGCTCTCTCAACGTTAAGACAGTTAGGGGTAATAATAATAATTTTATCCTTAGGATTGTGGGAGTTGGCTTTTTTTCATTTGTTAAGCCATGCTTTGTTTAAATCTTTACTTTTCTTATGCGCAGGTGTTTTTATTCACAGAATAGGAGATATTCAGGACATTCGATTCCTAGGGGGTATAGAGACTGGTTGTCCTATTAGATCTTTTTTTTTGTTGCTTGTTCTCTTTCGTTGTGTGGCTTTCCTTTTCTTTCAGGGTTTTATTCTAAAGACATAATTTTAGAGTCTTACATAATATTAAATATGAATTTTTTCATGTATACATCTATTATCTTAGGTACTTTATTTACGGTAACGTATTCTGTGCGCTTAGGTTATTATTTATTTTTTAAAAATTTGGGCCTAAAGACTTTAATTCACTTAGAGGAGCATATACATAGTTATAACCGCGCCTATGAGAGTGCTTTTTATCATTTACTGGCTGGCTGGACCCCCTCCATTAATGTGGCCTGTAATATATAACTCTTAATTATGATTTCATACTATGCCTGAGACGCATTTAAGGCATTGACACGAAATGATTATTATTCAACACATCATAAATTATTTGCTTAGGACCAATTGAATGCAAATAAAGTGTTGAAACAATGCCGTGGTTTGAGGTGCACGTGTTCAATAAAAGTTTTTTAGAAGAAAAACAAGTCAAAATCATTTAATGCCATTTCTGCAGCAACGGTATAAATAGCGAAGCAAATTTGACTCTGATCATCATTATAATTTTACTGTGCTTGGTGGTGCGAAACAAAACAGGAGAAAAATAATTTTCGGAATGAAGGAAATAAAAACAATCGTCACGATGGCAGCATTACAAGTATTGATCATTTTCCAAATACTCTGCCTCTCTATCGCATACGGTCTAAGTGTAAGTATATTTTTTATATCAGTTATTGGTTTCCAAAAGAATAATAATAATAAATTAGTACATATCAATAATTTATATTGACTCATACAGATTATTGATCCATCCAAAAATAACTTTCCGGATACAAACACTCCTTTAGATGAACCTATGGAGAATCTAGTTGATGGACTTCTCGGATCATTATCTGAACTTCAACAGAAAATCCTACGTTCCATACAGGATTCCGGGAATTTTTAGTACTTATCGTCATCAGGGCAAAAATCATTCAACATTACTCTTTGCTTGATATTGAAAATCCTGTAACCTCCTATCTGAAATTGAAATGTTTTTCATTACAAAAATAGTTTCCCTATTATTTCGTTAACTCGTAATTTCACTATTAGGTTCAATGTGCTCTAATATTAGCGGAAAATTAATAAATTGGCAAAATCAGTCATGAATGCGAAAGGTGAACATTTCATACGATGAATTTCCATACCTGTTTCTAATAGAATCCCATCATCAAGCATATGCGCTTATGCAATGAATGTTCGATAAAGAATGAACAATGTGCTCACATCATACCTATTCCATTACTGCCTTCTGTCTTGTGTTCTGTTGTATCTCCGTCCAGTTATACCGTATGCACAGAAGGTCATCACCATCCATAAAAAATGTAATACCATCCTGTCGTCTTTGTGTTGACTCCAATCTTCTCTAAGCTACATAACTGTCAGTGGCTTATGGGCCACAATTCTCTCAATCGGCAATAAGGGCAGCGGTCTTCAATTTTATTTTAATGATCAGCATTTAATTTAATTTTAATTCTAAAACCCAGATGAGCAAAAACTAAGAACAATGTGGAAATATCCTGTCTTACAATTTGATGTATATGTGCGGTTGATGTACAAAATGAAAATGTAAACGTAATGTGCAATTCAAAATTAGAGCAAAAAAAATGTTTCTTTGACGTCGACTCTGTCATTTTATTCGGAACTCTATCATATTGCATTACCAAAAACATTTTATTAACACAATCATATTACATCTAAATATTATCACAATTACTGGTCGGTTAGAACCGTCACATGGGGCTTAGACGACGAAGCGTAATTTTGTTAGCATAGTTTGGTGATAAGTTAATTCAGCTACAACACAAGGATTACATTTTATTTACACTTTTCATCCTACCATCACACATGTATCACTTCCGGAATACGCCGAGTAATACATTGAGTGGTTTAATTTCATTTCTCACTCATCGTCCGCTCAAAAGTAACAGATTATGCACGTGGGATTTTATTTATTATTAATTAACCGAATCCGTCCAACAAAGCACAACCGGTATATAATATTTACAGTGTTGTATAATGACTACGGTGTGCAAAATGTATTTCCTGCACGATTCTGCCACATTGCATTAGTGCAAAAATACTTTATACTAAATTGGAACATATTTCGGATATAATAATACTTTTGTTGATACGAAACACTTCATACCTAACACACCTAAGCATATTTTACATGTTTCGAACTGAACTCCAGATAATTACTTTCAGTGTTTCTTACACGTGCTTAACGATTTAACTATGAGTCGTTACTCTATCTGTAAACATGTCGTGAATCGAATGTATCGGATGAGGTATGTCGTTAAGCTTCTACATGGTGCAGTCTGGACATGTAATTGGTTGTACTGTCGGACCGCGACAGTAAACGGAAATTTATGTGACTTTAAATTACGGTTCTCACGTATAAGGTGATTTTTTGCAGCCACAGTGGTAGCACAATACAAAAGAGAAATATATGGAAATGCAAGTACTGGAGTTTTGGTCTTAAATGTATTAAAACTAATGGTCCTTAAGCAACTGGAATGTGTACGACCTGCAAAAATTGTACATCGATATGCTTTAAAGTGCAGGCTGCGCTATACGACCGTACGCACGGTGTAAGCAATCGTAGTAGAGTTGACGCTTACGCGACATTGGAAATTTTCAAACACAGTTTTGTGTTGTCAATTTGCAGGAACTTGATACAATTAGCACTGGTAATTTTTAGATATCCATCAAAAACGCCATGCAAGAATTACAAGAGGTTCAAAACACTATGCCAAATTAAATTTCTGTCGAAGAAATATATTTCTCAGTAAGTAGAACTCCTATGTAGCAACAATAAATAAAACGTTGCATACAGAATGAAAAGGGTTACATAACCACGAAATATTCAACAATATTTTTCCGCAAATGCTAATCAAATGTAATGACATTCCAGCGCGCAGCTCCAGCAATTTGTATTACTTACTCCTAGGTAAAAAATAGAACATACTGAATCATTACTTTCTTATTATTGACGCTACATATCCGTTAGTCAAGTGAAAGTGCTTACTGTCATTTGGTACGATCTCAAAAATGGGATAGTTATATTTCTTTCAACATTTGATTATTTTATTAGTTTTTTTTCTTTATGTAATGCTCACGTACTAATAAAGCTCCACTTTGTCTGCAGAATTGTCGGAATATCTGGAAGTTCCAAACGATTACATTAAGAGCGAGTAATAATTGTAGTTTTCTGATTTATCTAAAATAAATAAATTCGAATTCAATGGATACATTCCATTCATCCGCTTCATACCATACATTTAGTGGATCTAAGATGTAGGCCAGCAGTGCTGACTGTGTACTTAAGAATGTAAACGGAGAAATGTTTTAGTTCTCGTGATTCCAAATCATATACAGAGACTTTTACGTTATAAAGCTATTTCGAAAGCTATGTTTTGCTGGAAAAGGTGTGTGCCAGCAATCAATACTAGCTGGACAACCAAATAACATTACATATGTTTGGTTCTATTGTGTGAAGTGCCGTGACAGATTTGGCTGCTAAACTGTGATTTCTAATAAAGGCATTGAATATTTGGATTTGTCAACAAGGTTTAAAAAAATTTCCTTGTATCTACAAGCGGTTACAAAAGCCACAAACAACATATTTTATGATGTACAATACATTACAACACCATGGTACCATTACATTAGAACACAGAGTTCAATAGAGCAACGAATCACAAATGAAAACCGAAATCAAGTCGTCACATTTCCCAGAATGTTGCTCGGTAAAGAACAAGTAAAGAAATATACGTTCCAGGTGGCTCAACATGTTGCCCATAAAATATTGAGTGCAATCATGTTATAACTACAAGTGCTACGGGCGGATGTATAATGTGCAACGCCGGTGCTCTATACAGCTATTTGTAATGAAAATGAAACACATTGTCAAATCCATTGTATATGTAATTATATGGAGCACGGTCAACTTCAATGGTACTGTTCCTCAAGTCTCTAGCAGACCGAGGAATACATTATTCTCATGTCAGTTCTTGGCAACATGTTACCAGACCAGAAATAAAAGTGTTTGCTAAAACAAATTGAATAACATGGTATAAGTATGAGGACTAGTATCATGTCCTGATAAGAAACCTATAATATCTCTCTGTGGTAACGTTTGCGAAGTCGTGATCCTGATACGATGACATATTAATAATTTTAAGTTTAGTTAAAGTCACATTCGCCAGCCGGCAATGTGCTGAAACTAAAATTACCCCAACATCGTTACTTTCCAATTTTCTTCAATTCCATGTCACAGAGCTTTTGAATGTGTAATGTGTATGCAGCCGCATCTGATCAAATATGTTGACTTGCTTTGAAAGTCCAATGCAATAAACACACTCAGACGTTATGCTTTTCTGAATCCTAATTACACAGTTCATTTCAATGCGTCTTGAAATCATAGCAATAGAGAAACAAAATGTAAATACGGGGATCTAGTTCGAAGTGAATTCGAGTTGACAGAATTATATAAAAGTGCAGAAGAAACATATCAAATCCCGCTAATATTTAAATAACCAATGTGAGATTATTGTAAACTACAGTCATTGCACATCTACAAATTATTACATGGTAGAACATAATATCTTCCCAAAGCTTGCATATTTGATTTCGTTTTTTTCATATAGGCTGCCTTTATATTGTTAAAAAATTCCGGTGAAGTTGTTATCCATTATTGAAAATTAGAATTTACAATCTTGTGCATTTAAATGCTAAACGACTTCAATATTTATAATGATTCTACGAGTTTACCTAATATTAATAGATTGCTAATTGATGGTGCGACAACTGTATGCACGTTGTTGTTCATCATTTCATGTACCAAGAAATTATCCATCGCAGATTTATACTATCCTAAAAGACACCGCTGACATTTTAGCAGACCCATGAAATTTAAAGTCAGCTACAAAGGTGAGTCTAGAGTACATATTATGATGTAACTTCCGCCATTTTCCTGTGTTAATGTCTTAGATATTTTAGAAATCGTCACTACTTGCAAGTGTGCAGTACGAAATTTTCCACACTAAATCGAAACTTAAAGAAACCGGCAGCCAGGAACTAATATTATTTCAAGGTAAATTGGTATACGGGTTAAATATTGCGAAAACCACTTGCAACGAGTTTAAATTTGCGATTACAGATTTTTGGCTACGTTAACAACAACTTAGTTAACAACAAATCAAAACTACATTCAGTTCGCATACCTGCTTTACCTTAAAAATCTACTTTTAATATTAATGGTAGCAACTGATTGTACATATTGAATATCATACATCCGTTGCCCGTACACATATCAATCATTTTCCAACAATACAACTAATTCTAATGAATATTATTTAAAGCTTATTCTAATGAGCACTACATATTTAATGTATTGGCTTATAATGATCGCATTTCAGCGTCTAAAGTAAGGGAAAAAATCTGCTCAAAACTATCATCAGGTTCTTTAAAATCTATTCTGTGTTAAGCTACATTGGCCAGGTTTATATATTTTCTGCTATGTACTAAGAATTTAGCCCTTTGTACATTAACATGCTAAACAGTCTCAATATTAATGTTTCAAACGCTCTCCTAAAAGTATTGCTAACCTCTTACCCAATTCAATAATGTTAATAAACAACCAATTTGCGGGTTGGCGCATGGAAACTACAGCTGTTGGTCATTTCGTGTACCGTATTGTATAGAAAATTTTAATCGAGAATCAAAATTGTATAAGAAGTCATACGGCATTGTAGAGGACACGTGCCATTTTTTGCCAGCGATACAGGGAATACTGGAGAAGTGATGATGCAGCAGCTGTCGCTGTACGGTGTCCCTCGTCTTAGCCATGTTGTGGAACATACGTAACGGTGATTCCAGCCATCACTAAAATGATAAAAACGTGTTACATAATTGTTTTAAAAATCAATACTAAATATTAGTGGTGTCGGTAATTTCAATTAATTCAAGAGAACATACATTTTGGTTTGGAGTATTTTTCCACCGCTGTAGTCTTCATTTCTGCAATTGTCGTTACCACCATCATCGTCTTTCATGGGCACCAAGTCTCCTCCGGATAAGTCAGCAAAACGATGGTGATCTGCAATTTGAATATATAGATGTACGAAATTGTAGTATTTCACGCAACACTAGCGATGGAGTCATTTTTGGAATATCATCCGAAGCAGATGAAACACGTGACAATTTAATCTCGTGTAAAGTACGTTAGTCTCCTAAACGTGATACATATAAGTGGTTTCGAATGGAATATTATTAGATTATTTTATAACTTACCAGAGTTGCAAAATCAGGTTTAGTCAAACTTTGCCAAAACGGTTACTGGATTTGCCGATGCGGCTTTCTAAAAATCACAAAGAAAACAATCACTGAAATTAATGAGGAGCTGGGCTACCTTTATAATAACTCTGAGAACTGGGTGACTATAAACGTCGATCTTTGTAGATACACTATTCTCAATTAATTATTAATGTTAGTAAATTTCGTCTCGTTAAAACTAAAGTACCATTGACTGATGTAGCTAGTTGCTCAATAAGCTACGTGTACGCAACTTTCAAGTGTGCTGGGTGGAGGACATGAGTGATAAATTGTCCATTGACCACAACTACAATAACAACGAAACAGAGAATAAGTCACTCGTAGAAAAGTTTATGTGAGCAGCAGCAATGTTGAACAAGAAGTAAAATGGAGACCCACGGCAACCACAATGCCCTCCAAAAATTCGGCACAAACGCTAACAAATGCACAAAAATAGAAAGGGGTGAAGGTTGTTGGCAAATACGGCATGCTTTTATACATTGTGTTTCAAATGCACTCAAGGGACCAGCCGAGCCCTGATGGGAACGAAGCTACTTCTTAATGTATTTGTATGAGGAATGAATACGCATTGTACGGTATAAGCTACTCGGTCTGGCTTTTTTATGCTTCACACACCGTGCTAAGTTGGTGATAAGAATTGAAGGGACAACTCAAGTACATATCATTCCTTCAAATTTCTCTGCTCGTCAGATGTATTCAGTCAAATCCGGTTATTACTGATATATATGCGCTTGACTGCAGAAATACACACATAGAATGAAAACCTACTCATTGATATCTTCTACGCTCCTGTAATACAAAATCGTACCTTCTCAAGGATATAATAATACTCGATGATCTCTCCCTGAAAAGTATTTCTTCAGATGGAATGGTGCGTTTCATATTACCCTGGATCCCGGCAAGGTTACCACTGCCTCCAGAAAACAGGTCACACACTTGTGTTGTCGCGCTGTCTATGCTTTTACCTTGGATTGCAGTGGGTTCAGGGGCAAGCGTTCCCAGAAACCAACATTTTTTCATCAGGGCGGTGGTCGCCGAGATAAAATGACATAGATGCGGAATGTAAATAATCAAATGGAGATGGAGAATTAGATACGAATTTAACTTCCTTCATAGTGCAAGTAACGCACATGGGAATGCTCTCCTTAAGGTGAGTAAATGAAAATTGAAAGGGAACAGTGTGTTACAAACACCGCTCTTTAAGATGATGCATGTACATGATGTAAATTACAGTAACAGTTGAAGTAATATGTAACCCAAAATTCGTATGGTAAATAAAAGCGTAGCTATGAAGTCGAGTGTTTCGTTTTATTCGAAATTATTTTCGGTTTGATTACCAACCTAATTTTTATTTACACACCAAATTTCATAAATTCATAAATAAATAAATTTCATAAATTCATGAATAAATAAATTTCATAAATTCATGGTGCGCCATTAATTCTTTTTGGAAACCGTATACATTTTTAGGGTCATTTGTGCATTTAATTGTATGAAAAGGAAGTAAGTAGCTGCCATTTACATGCCTTTTAATGTTTTAGTAATATACTTACAATTTGTCGTAGAAATAAAAATCGGCGCGCGTTTAAACGGTGGAATGCTACATTGCACAACCCGTCTTAAACCAAATGTACGTAAAAAGCATACAATTAATTATTGCAATGCATGTGATGGCTACTTTCCTTAAAACATTCAATTTTCTCTAAATATACAATTTACATAATAACCTAATTCTGTTATAACTGTATTTGGAATAGATTATATTCCACAAAAATCATATTCTGGTATTAGTACATTGGATAGTTGCATTACTTCTGTCTTCATATTGCATGTTATACAATTGTGTTCAATCGCTCACATGCATAATCATTTTATGATTTCTTTAGTGGTTGCTGAAATACTGGAAAAACTACCTTTAACAACAAGATAATTAATTCATTTAATACATTTCTCTCAAATATAAACATGCATTGCTTAACTGTGTGCAAAACTTGATTCGATCAAATACACATTTTGGGATTTGTTTTTTTTCACAATTCAGGATCACTGCCCATTTCCATAACACTTCAATTTTTTTACAACAAAAGTAAACATCCGAAAAATTATTGACCACGAAACTGGAGTTGAACTACAATCGCACCGGATAAATACTAAATGCTTGGTAATAAAGATATTATAAGATAATGTCGCATGACACCAGATCTATTACAGCTGCTCTGGTGACCTCCAAAGGCGCATGTAGGAAGCCCACAACATACACCCGCTCTATGACTGAGTTTGTTGAATTTTTATGCTTTGTATGGGCGACAACAATCTTGTAATAACTTGGTCTGATTGCACTAAAGTAATTCATTTCATTCTGTGCATTAATAAAAACAATGTTTGTTCTTTGTTTTCACTAATATCAATGGCCTGAAAGAATTAAGCGCTCACAAAATGCAGCCTTCATCTATGCGCGAAGCTGTGTCATTTTTCTTTGTTGTTTGGAGATGTTTGGGGACCCCTTTATTTTGTTGTAATAGAATTAGGCAACTTTGTAAACCAAAGAACGGATCACTGTTGACGTTTCATAGTGAACCATGAGGTCATGTCCTAAGTATGGATCCTAATGAGAAATTTTGTTTCAATATTTCACGATAAGCTAATGTCGGTCTAATGTTTTTATATAATATTTAATGATCAAAACGGGATATGTTATACACGATTTTAAAATTTTAACCGGCACAGAGTTACATTTTCTGTGACTTTATGGTACCAATTGACAGTTCGGACGACGTGGACATTAATTATGTCCAATTAATTGGTACTATGTTTTTCACTCTTTTGAGCATCATTTCTTAATTGATATAATTAGGCATTATGCATGAACTACCAGAAGATTGCTGCTATATTTGTTCTAGTCTGTAATTCACGGTTCTGAGAATATACGAAATAGCTTCCAAAATAGGAAACGACAATAAACAACTTTAATAATTATATTAAGGTAGCACCCCGGTGATATAATGTTTAATAAATTTATGTTCTCGTTTTCGGCTGTGCATTTCTACCTATTTTGGTGTGTAAATAGAAAGAAATTCGAACATCAAATTCTAATTACACTTGGTAAACTTAATTCCCACCCTAACACCTCTACAAAATTGGCGTCCTATGCCACATTGGCGTCATACACACGATGGAGGGTAACAAAGGAACCAATAGCATAACGAAACCATATCTTTATTTTTTGTGTTTTTGCAAATAACAATACTGACTTGCCTAACCCAGTGCACACACAACCTGGCCCCCAAGCTCATACAAGTCGAATATATTTTTTGACGACTCTTCGCATCCTGCAAAGGTACATGATATAGATACCTGCTCATCAGTCTTATTATAAAAGGCGTTCAAATACAATACTGATACTGGGAGCTACGAACGTACATCGTCGTACTTCCTTCATCCGTCCCAAAATTGAAACAGGATATGTAATTTGGAATATTTATGTGCTCTGTAGTTCAGAAAATATAATGCTGTCTTCTATAGTGCACTAAGCTTTGGATAAAAATTGCCAATAGTGATTGCAATCTAATGTGCAATACAAAACGAAATGTATACAACTTGTATGTATGTAACTTGTTAAAATGCCATTTTGTAGAGGTCATGATTGACGACAATTCATGTAGCTGTACTAACTTGTCTGATGCTGTTTCGTGATATCTCATATATCTCATTATCACTCACGATTATGTGAACATCAAATCTGAACTATATGTGTGATGCTTTACAATTTATATCTATAAATAAGTTCGACTTTATATATTAATGAAACAAAGCATTGACAGGAGGAAAAAAACTATAAATATTACACGTACATTGCGTAAACTATTCAAGATACTAACGTGCATCTACCATTAAGGAAGGTTTGACAAATCAGCAGTAGCTTGATAATCTTAGTACATGTGCAACAATTATTAAAATGCAGTTATTTTTTGTTAATATTGTGCGGCGCAAAATGTTGCGACTAACGCGGTGAAACACCATATAGTAAGTAAGAGAAATCAATTATTGAGAAATGGTATTACATGGATCACATTCCTTCAAATATCCAATGCTCATCTGATACCTAATCTTATAAATTTTGTAAACGTTTCGTAGAGTGAGGCCTGCAAGGAAGTTAATTTCTATTCAGAACAACTTTATCCCGATGGATATTAATATTACACACTGGTACGTGCACCTTAGAAAAACCTGACCGTTTCTGGTCACATAACACATGCGTATGGCAAGCACTACTTATCGAGATGCATAGTTACTACGCCAAATTATTGTGTTCCGGCAATAGCGCATTAACGAAGTGTTGTCAATTAACTTTCCATTAATGACCAAATATGCTTTTTCTTTCACCAATAGTTTGCTTACAGTGAATGATATAAACTACTATTATCTTTTCGAAGCTACATTGTGTCAAAAATTGAGACGAACATAATTCTTCTGCTACGTGTAATGAAATTATTAAATTTTGTTAAAACCAAACTGCTCAAATGATTCACTCCGCCTTTGTTTCAGTGATTGTGCAATTCGTGGTATGTTACATCTAAAATATTATATCAGCCAAAGCTAAAACTGTAACTATTATAAATATTTGTGAATTAGTAACACTATTTTGTCTCTTCTCGTAATATCAAATATGCTCGGCAGTTGCATGCCTTTTGTGCATAGTCATAAGCTAACACGGAAAATGAATACCTAATATGGATCTAATCCCGGAGATCCAGCAACTTCTATAAATAAGTGCTTGCAAAATGGGTATTGCAGTTGCAAATTTTTCTAAATCTCTAACTGGAACATTGACCACCATTGCGCAATGAGACAGGAAAACATACAATGAAAGTCACAGCGCCTTTCATTTGTGCTATTTGATGGGTTTCTAATTGAAACTCACCTACCCCGATTCAAACTTTCAGTTTCTTAACATTTCAAGACGCGGTTAAAAACCATTACGTTGCATGACATATTGCCACTTGCAACAACTTCTGCAAGTTATTATTACGAAACCAGATGCACTTACAGAACTAGGTGATTAAAACCACAACGAAACAATTAATAACGACCTCTCTTGCTGTACCATCTTGTTAGAAGTTACGTCTCCTCTAAATTAATTTGCTTACTATAAATGCTTTACGGACATTAGTAACAAAAACACTTGAATTTCACCATTTTTGTTTTTAACTCGTAGTTTGAGATTTCCGCAGTTGAGGTTGTCCAGCCAATTCCTGTCCACATTTTCTAAGGCGCCGAGCTGAGGAAATTGTACATCAGTCGTCAGCGTTTTCTCTATCTGGTCCGGACGTTCCAGACGCATATTGTACCGATGCTCACAGCCGTAATCTAAAACATTAATACAAATATAAATATACAATTAACTAACAGGTATAATATTTTTTTGACAGGCGAAAATTAAAATCTTGAATCTAGAAGGCAATGCTTACTTACTGTGGAATTAGCAAATTTAAATGCGACTTTCCGTTGGTCTCGCTACTAATTGCTCATGGCAATAGCAGTGGCCTGTTTGGTTAGCTGATGGCGTCCCGTCGCACATTGAGCACGCGCATTTTAAAATTACCTAAAATTTCAACAAAATAGTCAGTTCTGCAATGCAAACGTACATTCCAATGGATATTATGGTAATTCACGAGCATTCGGTTGCTATAAAATTTATTGACTTAAAACGCAAAAATGCATATTTGTAGGTAAACTCAAAACACGAGTCAGAAATACATAATATCGTAATGTTTAAGTTTAGTTCTTACTGAATGAATTTGATTGGAATCCAACCGTTGCTCAAAATTATCGCTAGAGATGCCGTCGGAAACTTGTCTGGCTTTTCTAAAAGTAACGAAATCAAGTCGTTCGTAATTAGTGACTTAATATTACTTTGTAAGTTAAGTGCAATCATGCGGTTGAGCTAATAGCAAAAAAAAAAAAAAATTAAGTCCTGTATAGAATTTTAAATATTCTTTAACTAACCATGCAGCACGGCCATTTGTGTCAATTTAGCACTAAAACACATATTATAGAAACTACAAAATACGCCGTAACTACGGAAATTACCAATTCGTTGTCTAACCAAGCCGCAGTTCGAAACAATTATATGGCAGAGACACCGCCTTTTAAATTATATGAATGTTTAGACAGCGACTACCTCCATGATGCAGCTTGATGGACAGACAAACTGAGAATGAAATGCAGGCATCACGCCAACCAAAACCACGCCGCTCTCCAGAAATGCCAACACGAAACCAAAAATAAAAGTGGGTGGTAGGTGAGCTTGAGAAAATTGTGTGCTTCCTTTGCAATGCGGAGTTGAAGGAAGGCAGGGCTCTTAAGGGAACGAATGCATTGAATTGCTGAATGTGTGTGATGTATTGCGACAGTGTAAGGGGCCAGCAGGAGAATCTTTAGGTCAGATCCCCATTTGATGTATGTTGGTTCGCTGTTCAAATTTTGAAAGGATAGTCACCTTGAGCACACATACCGCATCGCTCCTTCAGTGCACTCCGCTACAAAGGAAGTTGCACTGTGGATCCGACCGTCTCCAGAGAGCAATAAACTGACTGGGATGACCACACGAAAGATATGTACTATCTGAAAAGCTTGTGATATATGTACACTACATGTTTTCAGAGCGGCGTCCTTTCTCATAAAAATAAGCAACGTGGATGTGAAACAGTATAGCGGGCAATGTTCGTTACAGGAAGTGAATCACGAACGCACGTACCTAAATCAAAAATAAGTATACCCTTCATGCTCTCGCAAGAATGGAAAAGCTGTTGTGTGAACTACATTGGTGAAACAAAAACCAAGCTATATACACACCTGGTACCTTCTTTGGGATGCTATTAGAAAACAAATAACTCCTGCGCACGGTGAAGCACAATACAGAATAAAGATTCCAAGAATGTACATGTACATGAATTTCTTAACGTAGCTAATCCGACAAGGCAACGAACAAGACTTTTCTTGGAAGGAGAAGTGACAAAATTGTAGTAACCCGACAGCACAAGTGTACACTTGCTGCGTGCTTACATCCTGGTAATTTCTGGCGCGTACTCTTTTATTTATTAGAAATTCAGCTTGGATGTGATGCCGCCATTTCCTTGGGCATTATATTTGATGTATAGAAAACAAGTCAACAAAAGCATTTTATATAACACGATTATTTTGATGTGTTGAAATAGAATGAGATAATCATTGTTTCTTCTGATAAATCGTATAAATCGTCCCATATAAGTAAATACTTAAATACTCTATTACGATGCATAATTATATGAACGTATTTCGGCTACCGTATATGCACAAATATGTATCGCCCTATAATTTTGCAATCCTTTCCCGTTTGTTTCAGGCATCCGTCGCATTTACCAAATGAGATGATTAGTGGATAAATGACGAAATGGAAGAAAATTGATACTGCATTTAATGCTATTTGAGAATTTTTTGAAAACCTGAATGCATACGTAGCATCCGCGCAGATCATTAAATACATCGAATAAAATTTCGTCGTTTCGTTTATCCTGATTTGTGGCTGTAGGTATGTGTACCGTTACTGATGTCCCTTGTTTGTACGATTCCTGCTAGATACATAAACTAGCATTGTGTAGTTATGCCTTTGCGTGCATGCTTGTTCTATAAACTGATGTTGTATCCAACTCCAATGACCTAATGTTCTTCGCTGATGACCTGATGCATTCATTAACAATGTTCTATTACAATGGGCTCAGCAACAAACAGCAATACCAGCAGTCAATTTGGGAATGCGAAATACTAAGGGTGAGTTTAGTACGAAAAATGAAGCACGATCGTTTTCGTATGCTCTCACAGTTGCGTTACTACAACTTGTACTGGGATTCATTCGTAAAATACAAAAAAAAAACTGCTCCCTCAGTGGATATCGCCCTCAGGGACACCAAAAGAGATGCAGTATGTATTTGAAATCGATGTACAATGCAAGACAGATTGACACCTTTTTTACATGTACTGACTGCAATATGAATCAAGTGAAAAACGTGTCAGTCTCTCAATATGGCCAAATCGTGTAAATCTCAATATGAATCAAGTGAATTTTGGGGCATGTTGAGATTTCCATACTATCAGATGTAGAATAAAATTCCCTTCAAGATGATACCCCACACACCCAATTGGAAATTCGTATAACTATGAATAAATATATTTTCATTGCATCATGACGTCACGAACATTAACTTAATTTAATGACTAATTGTTGACTAATGACGAACACGCAAAAATGTGAACTAATTGTTCAATACTCTCACTAAAAATCATGACTGCGTACCTAATATGCATAATTTGGTTAATTTTTGCTACGTTTATGGAATATTAGTGGAATTATTAGCACTTAATTTTAAATCGAGTATTTTACAAAAACGCCATTTCCCAAAAGTAAGTATTCATTTTGCAAGTGATTTATATTGAGATTTACAAGCTTGTCACTTGTTCCATTTTGAGACGGACACGTTTTCTACTTGATTCATAATGAAGTTACAAAGCCGAAATGTATTTATAACTTAACCTTGACCAATGGATTGAATTCGTAATTCAATTGTATACCTCTGTCACATAAATGTGTATTTTGTCATGAATTTTGTGGGGTAACGTGGTGTTGCTGGAGATGCTCCAGGACCAATGCGGTCATTTTTGTTTTCAGCGTGCCTAAGCACGCCTTTCTCATTTACTTTACAAGCGAATCTGCTCTGCACGTGCAGCGCAGATATAAAATATACAGAACCAGAATCTCAACAGCACCACCACCGCTCCTACTTTCTCACACTCTTGTCTTAGAATCCGCCTACTCTGGCCACATAAAATGTGGAGCTCCAACGAGAGCAATTAAAGTTAACTTGGCCAACGGCCACTAATTGTTATTTGATAACTGATTCGTGTAAATAAATTATCTGGACAGTTAAAATAATTAAAACCGTCATCTGAAATTTGGCTTGCGCTTTTATTTAGCACGTAATCCTGATCCGAACCTATTTTGAAACGAAGTTGTGATGCGCATATTGGGCGAGCAGTGAAAACCGTTTAATTTCTACGGACATAACTTTCCTAAATAGCTCAATATCACACAACCTCAAATAATAATAAACAATGTAATCATTTGGAAACAGGTGGACGTGCAACGTTCAGCTCAAATGCAGGTTTTCTGCTCAGCAAAGGCCAGGTCTGTACAATTCTATGTTCCCACGCGGTCTAAAGTAGAATATTTTGTTGGCGAAAGCCATGCACTTTCTTTCTTCATTAATTGAAGCAAAATATCATCCTCATCCAGTATCATTGTGTAAATTTTCCACCATATTTATGCGGTACACGAACGACATAGCATTTTGACAAGTTCCTCTCTACCGCAGGTGTTAACTGCATTCTTCATTACAGTTTTTATATGTTTTTATATAAAGTTTTCTGAGATTTTAAAACTGAACAAATTTTCAGGCAAAAACTATATTACACAATTGTGTATGACTGCTAAACGAAATTGTTTCCCTTCAAATGTGCTGATTATCACATTTCACTAATAAAGAAATTATATTCTTATGATTAAATCGATCATTAGCGTATGTTAGTACGTTTAAACTGCTGATATATTGCACAATTGGGAAAATGTTTCCGTGTAAAATGTGCGATAAGAACTACAAGGCAAGACGAGGGTTGACTGATCATATAAGGGCCATCCATGAAAATACAGTCTATCCCAGCAAAATCTGCGACAAAGTCTTAAGTTGAAGAGCGCATTTAGAGGAACACATCAGAACTCATACGGGCGAGCGACCATTCAAGTGCAGCCGTTGCTCAAATGCCTACATTACCAAATCAGACCTAATGAGACATATTGAGCGACACTCCGGAAACAAAGGAAACAATCATAAATGCCCAATGTGTAGCTACTGCAGTTTCTCCACATCAGCTTTTTTGAATGGCCATATAATACGGCATACCGGAGAAAAACCGTATTCATGTAGCTCATGTTCTAAACTATTTGTGACTTATTGGGATTTGATTAGCCATAGAAGGATGCACTCAGGCGAACGAAAAATCAAATGCCCCCGATGCAGCAAAATGTTTGCTACCACAACGGAACTTCGCTCACACTCGCTAACTCACAAAAATGTTCCTATAATACCATGCCCACATTGTCAACGGACGTACCGAGGGAACCGAAATCTTCAGGTACATCTGTGAAAGGTTCATACCTTAAGAAAACCACGTTGACGAAAATATGTTTGCCCCTTCTGTAATAAGACGTTTTGCGGAAAATCGAACTGTGATTACCACATTCTAAGCCACACAATGGAAAGGGCGTTCGGTTGTGAAATATGTGGAAAGGAATTCAGCCGGTTAACTGAAAAATTCGACCATATCCGAAGACTTCATACTAATGAAAGGACGGAGAAATGTTGTCGATGTGGGAAGCTCCTTGTTTCAAAATCACAATTGATGAGACATTTGGCGACTCACAAACTTAGAAGTTCGTGTAAATGCAACATATGCGGTAACCAATATCGGTCCAAGTATTCCCTCCGAAAGCACATCCAGAAGCTTCACACAATTTCTCATGTGACACAAAGGTACGGATGCGTATTTTGTGATAAAAGATTTCACGCAACTGATGAAGTGGAAACACACATCCGCTCACATATTCGGGAACAACCGTACAGCTGCGACATTTGCGGAATAGAGGTTGGTACAATGTGGTCGAAAAAGAAACATACTACCAACACACATGCTGTAGAAATTGTTTGAAAGTTGAAATACGTACTTTAAATTATACTCATGACGCAATGGTGATGGCGGGCGCCAAAGCAATTTATAATCAGAGGCAGACAATATTAATTTAGATTTTATTTTAATGGATTGCAATTGTGAAGCATCTTGATTCAAATGATGTCATGTAATTTTGAGGTATAGCCTGAAGAAGTAGTAATTGAGTTACAATATGTTAGTTTATGTTTCAAATGTAAATCTTAATGATGTATATTAACTATATATTTAAAGTTATTGAGGACGGCATTCAAATAAAATAAAAATTATATTCAAAACAATCATGTTCATTTCTTGAAGAGTGCAAACATTTTACGCATTTGTATTTGAAAATTGTCCGCGACCTGATTATCAATCGCATCGCTTACTTGTTGTTTAAACTTAATACATAAGAAAATTACATTTAATGTCTAAGTGGTGACTAACCGTTTGAAGAGTTTGCAAAGCTTGTGATTCGACAGAGTTTAGAAACGCTTGTCCAGACTGACGCAAGTTAGGCCACAGGTTGGACATATGTTCGTCATTTTCGTGTGAATGGATTAACGTCAGGACTCATATCATGTCGACTCTTGTACGATTTTAGGATCCCATCAGTTTTGCACAGTTCGCACATATACCTATGAATGTCCTCCACGTTGACTTCGGATGTGGCGAACAAGATGGTTGTCGTAATTGTATTTCCTTCCGCAGCGGTATAAATGTCCCAGTTCCGTTGGCTTGTCTAATGCGTGCTGGATTGATGGAGGAGTATTTTTGGTGGTGTGGAGAGAAAATGATTCGAATCTCGATGGCTTTACAGCGGCAACGGTGTCGGTCCTGGGGTCCTGCAGAAACTGCGACATCGACATATGCATCCGCTCCCATTTGGAATTTGGAACTGGCGTACGACTGCTACATTTCTGATCATGAGCCAAAAATTGAATATGTAAATGCAGGAATAATACAAGCTTCCTTGTCGGACATACAAAGAATGAAAAATCATCAACTTTATTGGATAAACTTATTCTTAACACATATGCAAGGCATTCACAATATGCTATGCTCTTTGTTTTTGTTAGCAGCCACGACATTGTAAATTAAGATAGGGTCAGTATACCATTTTAAAAATTTCGTGCAATTTATAAAGAAAACGTCGATGTAGTGAATCTGTTTCTGCTCGCTTGTATGTTTGCATTAGTCGGTCATTTCCTTCGCCTGCTTCTTTCTCTCCAGTTTTGCCTTTCTACCATCCTCGCATGCCTTATCACCATTGCAGCTTCTTGCAGGAGCCCCTGCAAATTTGGAGACCGCTGTCTGAAAAGTCTGATGGATCAAAAATATTCAATGGTCACATAATGATGCGCAACATACAAATATTGTTTTGGTGACATTCAAAACTAGTTACGAACCAGCAACAGCACCAGAAATACAATTCCTGAAAGAAGTTTCATTTTGGGTTTGCACTGTAAATGGAACAAAGATGCAAAGAACGTATTTGCTGCAGAATAGTAATATGACACATGAACAATTGGCACTTCCCGTGCTGACAAAACGACTAATCATGGGAATCGATTCAAGATCAATATGTCATAAACTGAGACAATAAATAAAACTATGATTGCGTAGCTTGCGTTAATTGTCCGATATGGAATATCTATGGTTGGCGACGCAAGCTACGTAGATATAACAGCATGTAAAACCAGAGTTGATCACGTTGAAGAAATACGCCATTATAGCATAAATCGATTAACTACAGAGATTATTTTTCATATACACATAATAAATTACGACACTTTTCCAGCAATTGTACATAGACAGTAAGGTCACGAAAATGAAATATTCAAACCTCTTTCATTCCACTGTGCTGGTCTGCCAATAATTGATTTAATGTTTTATATTTACTTTTTTCACCACTTACATATCAAGTCAATTCGTAATTACAATTAGAATAAAATAATAAATAAACCAATACATGTTTGTATATGGTTAAATGGTGCAAAACACTTATTAGGGAACTCTCCTATGTGACGTCTTGGACAAATGTGGGTGCATTCGAATGATGCAATTAGCATTGAATTTATTGAACGGACTTGAAATATCGTATAATTACATTGTACATGCAGTCAAATACAACATACAACATAACCATTTCGGAACAAATAATATAAATTACGCTTTTCTTCAATTACATTACCACATAAATAAACGTAAATTATAATATGCCCGCAATTGGATTGCAGTTGATGTTTAAGAAAGATATGTCGGCATCACGCACAAGATGGAGTGGACCGAAGGAACAATATTGTAATTGCGGTCATGGCAATCTGAAAGGTTGATGAAGTGATATTCATCTTATTGTCTACATACGAATTAGAGCAAATGTACAAATCAAATGTTGTCAGTGTATCAATTACCAGAAATAGCGTCCGACAGGTGATTGGGCATTAAAGGTGGTTGGTTGGTGATTGGGTGATTGGGATTGGGTGACAGTGTGACAGCTATTAAACCAGTGACAATAACTGTTATTAGCGATACATATTTTTATTATTATGGCTGTCGCACTTCTGTGTATTTGGAATATACCACTACTGTGTATTGGGGGTATATCGCTACTGTACATTTGGGATATATCAACTCAGCACATTTCGAATTTATTTTTATTATAACTCGAAAACGTGCCAACCATGGATCATGCGATTCTCCCCGAATACTTACTTCCACCCAACGATTACATTTACCAAGTTCCAATGATTCTCGCTTCAGACATTTGGGGTGCTGCACTGTGAGTAGGTAAAATAAAACTGTAAGGACATAAGCTAAGTTTGCACATTTCGCAATAAATTTCCAGGTACAATACATCTACATGTCATTTAGCAAAATTGAAGTGCATCATCGTTTTCAGCGCATAAAAATACCCAATTGATGGCATTTTCGTCCACCGCGAGCACCATAACTCAGGGTACCTTCCTTGTAAGAAATAAAGAAGTCGTAATTGCTGGACACGATGTAAATCATTTAACGAGGCTTGTGGTCTGGATGATTATAGAAATGCTTGTCCAAACGGGGATATCCCCCGCCACAAGTGGGGCAAATGTGCGTAATTTTCTGATGAATAAATTTCACGTGACGATTCAAGTCGTGTTGACTCTTGTCGGATTTAGAGATTCCTTCAATCCTGCATATTTCGCATGGGAAGACCTCTGGTTTCCCCCGACATTTTTCCCGGATGTGGCGTGCAAGATGATTAGTATGTGTGTATTTCCGGCCACAACGGCAAAAATGGCCCAATTCCGTTGACTTGTCAAAGCCGTGGGGGACGGATGGATGTGCGTCTTTGGTCTCGAGCAGGGATATTTTTGAAGCCGTCGGTTCCTTTCGGGAAGTAGAGGCTTTCACCGGGTCCTTAATTTTAAAGCAAGTCATTCGCGTCCACTTTATAGTTTTCATTGGTCCAGGATCGAAATCTCCGTCAATGACGTGGGACACTGGAGCTTCACAAAGGGGGCAGGAGTTGTCTTTCAGCTCAGTCGCCAGAAATTCAATTTTTACGTCAACGGGATGGTCGATAAAGGAGGAGTCTGGATCAATTGGAGTGGAGGAGGACGCCTCCATGCCAATCACGTTCTCAGACTCAATCACTGTATTGGGAATGTTCACCTCGTTGCAGGTGCCGGCGTTGTCGTCACTGTAGTCCCCCCAGGAGAAGCAGATCCAAGATTATCTGTAAAACATTAACAAACAAAATCACGGTTACCCTCCTTTCATTTGTCGTTATTTATATTAAACGTGTGTGTATTAATTCAATTAATGCCATTACCACAAACAAAATCCCGAGACTTGACAACTACACCGATAGCGCCGCGGGTAGTGGATTCCACTCCAGTTCCTACGACAAGTACATTTTCAATACTTTGGGTGGAGGAGAAGGATACCTCCAAGTCATCCAAGGGCTCAGTTTTAATTGCGGCGTTGGCTGTTATCTCGGCGGCATCACCAGCCTTTGAATCTCCAAGCTGGGATGGATCAAGCAATGAATAATCACAACTACCTGTTAGAAATGAATAAAGAATTAATTTAGTTACCCATTGTAGTGATAAATTTCACCCAAATCTTAGGAGATTTAATTTTCACGATCGACTTACTCGGATTAGAGAGCACGTATTTTCGACATTCGGCAGTGACGCTGATGGGGTCAGAGGGAGTCCCTCCTTTTCCTTCACCAGTTTGCTTGACCATCTCCACTATTTCCCGCTTGATCGCCTCTTAAATTGTGGTAGACTCGAGGATTTCCTGATAAATCCTGTTGGCATTACCAATTGTGTCTATGCAGCTCCCAAAACGCCACGTTCCATTCCGTCGGATTTCCAAGTGTCCTCAGGTACTCCTCAACCTTATTTTTGGGAATTTCGAGAATCTTCATAAGCACAAAGATGACATTAAGCTGGTCACGGAGCCGTTGTGATTATGAGTGAGCCTTATGTGTCTTATCTTCAGTGGCAGCACGGTAACAAATTAAACATTGACACTGATTATGGTAACTCAAGTGAGTTTCGTCCACGGCATGGCCTCGCACGTGGCCCACAGGATCACTTGCCATTTTCCTGAAATTTCTGCTCTCCTTTCCACTTCAATGGCGGAGCAAATTTAATGTTTAATTGTGCGTAACGTTAACTGGAGACTGTACAACTAATAAACTAATTAGCGATTACCAATGATATATCTGTAACTTATGTAAAAAGTAATTAGGCGCAGCCGCAATCTGTCCTCACTTGACTACTGCAAAACAAGACAAATGAAATTACGAGCTGAGCAGTGTTGAGTTTCTGGGTCTGCGTCTGGGACCAAATGGGAAAGCAAACCAGAGACAGCTAACAGCAATCTACCGTACACATTCTTTGTTGTTGCTTCGCTTCGTTCAGTCGTCTCGTATGAATTGAACGCCAATCGACTCACCGGCTGAAATGATCCAGAACGAAATCATGGCGGCCATTTTTTATTTTTTTACGATTATTGCTAAACAAATAAGAATTTTCAACATACGAAACTACATATTACCATAGGAATACGAATATTGAATAACAGTATCAATAGTTACCTTTTACGGTTAAAAACCGTTACAACTTTACAATTTCAACATAGGACCCTACATGTGTGACACATGATCATATGTAGTTTTTTCACCGAAACACCTAATATGATGTCAGATTTTGAAAATTTCTAACGGTTTAACGGCCGTTTTTAACTTTTTTACAATTACTAGTAAACAAATAGGAATTTTTAACATTCAATTTCAAAAAACAACTACATATTACCATAGGATTAAAAATACTGAATAACAGTATCAATTGTTAGCTTTTACCGTTAGTGACCGTTACAACTTTAAAATTTCAACATAGGACCATACATGTGTGACACATGATCATAGGTTGTTTTTTCATCAAAACACTTAATATGATGTCAGATGTTCACCATTCCTAACGATTTAACGGTTAACAGCCGTTTTCGTTTTTCTTACAATTCTTCGTTACATGGGTCCAAAGGTTTACCTTTTTATTTTTTGATGAATCTTATAACGCTTGAAGAAATGAATGGATGAATGTGCACCGAATGATATAAGGTAAGTTGATAATATTAAACATATTGATTTATTGAAACATTTCACATGGTTAAATCATTTTATAATTATTTTATTGATTAATTCTGGCAAATATAAGGTGATTAATGTTACGTGGGCTTTAGCTTTTACATAAATATCTTATTAACACAAACATTTAGAAACATTAACTGAAGCGAGTTTATGTTACGGTCATGGTAACATTTGCTCGTGTTGTTACAACTAGATGACAGTTAGGATGCAGTAATTAATGAACAGTAATCAAAATTAATAACTTCTTGGATTGACCACTAAGGGATAGACCAAACGGCTGCAAACGATTTTAATTATTGTTGTTACTGCCAGAAGATACTTAAAATAAAAAAATACCTTGTTGGTTTAAATAATGAGTTACTTTAACCGGTATAATGGACTCATTTTGGACGATATCACCTCCAACCAATCTGCTAAAATAACGCCATATAGTTTAGAGGAATCCATCTGTTTTGGCCTTCGATATACAGCGCCCAGCATACATTTCTGGACGAGACATATGCATGCAAAATACAATCGGCAAATGTTCTGAAGCCCTAAAGGGACTGACGGGCGTCAATGGAAGCGACAAATTCATAAAACGCTTCCTAACTATTTTTCTATATTATCTAAACATACCTGTTACCTAACGATTTGTATTTTTATTCAAAATCTTTCAATGTAAATACTTTAATATAATTTTGATTTCTATTCTCCCCTACAGGCATTGACATCCATTTTGGGATTAGAAAAGGACGGCCAGTCAATTATCAGTGACATTGACCAATTTCAACCCTGGTTTAGAGTGCTCAGATAATCGTAGCGAAACAAAGGACAGTCAGTGCTTTACGATATCAAGTGTTTTGTCTTTTAAGCAGTACATTTTATTTTAAAGACCCGGGCAGAATTTCATGCAAAAGCGGCCGTTATTCTCGCGTTTATCGTTTGCGTATCTCTTTACAGTTTCATTCACGAAATTTTCAATAGAAATCTACCTACATCATTGTCACTTTAAAAATATACGCACATGTTGTTTGTAGATCAAAGAGTGCAAAATATGGTGGAGTCGCTAAGGGTAAACCAATTCTTTGTGTAACTGGTAATGTAAATTGCTAATAGCACAATTTTGAAAAGTACTATTGCATGTATGTACATTTTTTGTCCAAACACCTGAGATCATAACTGTTGTCGCAAGTATGAAAATAACCAAGACATGTGCTTCTTACGGCGAAAAACTCAGGCAAGTGGATAAACAAATACTTAAACTGCATAAACAGTTCCGAAAAGGACTAAGCTGTTATGCACATAAATCCCTGTGACAAATACACCACTGAATGCGTTCATGTTATAAAAATTATTCTTTCTTTATGTACGATATTTGAAACGGTATTACATCTTGCCAGTCAACAGCAGGGAGCTATTGGTGATCCAGAAAGTTGTTTATAGCAATTTAGACAAGTTGATAATGATTCATGATTTTACCAACAGTTATATTATCATTTTTAGTTTGACCCTAATTATGAAGGTTCCAACTGTCGAATTCAGGATAGTTTACAATTTGTATTTAAATTCCCGAATTTACATTGACGTTAAGAAACGTTAGTCAAATTGCAATGACGTGTCAACTGTTGAAGAACTACAGCAAATAAAATGCCGGTCATATGTAATTATAATTTCCTACCTAGATGAGCAGCTCACACTTCCATAGCACACGCATTCGCTGCGAATTTTCAATGAACGAAATCACAGGACACGTTTCTTATCGGCGATTGCGCCAAGTATTTCTTACATTTGTTCTCGTTATGTTTATACACGTTATTTGAGAGGTTCTATGCCATGTAGTTTAGATAACTTAGTTTTCAATATATAATATAAAAAAAACAAAAACGCCACAGAGGAACTAGAAAATGAAAAGCATCATTTGGAAACTGGACTGCATGAGATATTGCCCGAACACTTGTTACATCAATTTATCCAAATGCTATTTTCTAAATAAAGAATTGATGGCAAACACATTTTTGCCACGCTATTCATTGAAGTATTCGATATCAGTGAGATGTGGTGCTTTTCTAAAAGGGACAACTGCTGATTGGAAGCACATCTTTTCCTTTACCATGAAGTCAAAACACCAAGCTTTATATAAGACTTCAACTAACTTCAACGGGATACGGAAAATGATATAACGTGCGTAATGCAGTGCTGTTTACCAACAGCCATTGTCTCTTCCGCATTCAATTTGGCAGATTGACGCTAAAAATGACAACCGTTTAACGGCTTTCATTACTCAGTTTTCCAATGTGGAGTCATTCGACTTGTTGTCGTTACAATTGTACATTTGGCTGGAAACTGAAGTGTACAACCATTTTTGTCTACGCCAGCATGGTAATTAACGCGGTAAATTATCGATTCCGCACATTAAATAACCAATGGCATGTATACCACTAAGGCGTAGAACTTACGCCTTAAAGTGAACTTCCTAAAGTGAAGTCGCAACGACATACGAACGCACGGTATTTTCATGCCGGATCTAAGCAAGATGGTATTCTGCACCAATCCATCCTATTTCATGCGATATATTGATTAACATAAATGAAATTGAAAATATTATGATGATACTACTACCTAAGTACATCACAATTTATAATTACGTGACAATTTTAATGGAATTGCTTTCTCATATATCTCCCTTCAGCATTATCTCCAAGCTGATAACGTGAATGAAAAAACAAACTTTTTGAATGTGGCAGCGATTG
The DNA here is from genome assembly GCA_004115045.4 of Sinella curviseta. Taxonomy (NCBI): domain Eukaryota; kingdom Metazoa; phylum Arthropoda; class Collembola; order Entomobryomorpha; family Entomobryidae; genus Sinella; species Sinella curviseta. Next base: position 878,258 of record CM023200.3, on the reverse strand, counting down.
CAGTTTGGTGTGCTCTACAAATTGCCACGTTATTCCTACATTCTCCATTGTCTTGTTACAAAATAACTACGCTCCTAATAAACTAATTTCGGTTGTCTACGACTCGACTACGATAAGCTTTGAGGCGGAGCTACTTATAGCGCTACTTGATCTTTGAAACTTTTCAGGACAAGAGACTCTAGCCAGTCGAAGCAACTCAATTTGTAGCAAAAATCTAGATTCTGCTAACGTCTTCAATTGGTTTCTTGCTAATTTTGCTTTCTAATCTTAAATCTTATTCTCAAAGATATCAATTTCAATTTCTAATACTTGTGATTGGGAATAAATACAGTAAGGTCAAATTCCAAAGCATTCTGATCTGAAGCCCAACTTCCTATTCCGGATGGCAACATACTCACGTAGCAGCTGCACTGATGATTCCAGTTTGGATGTTTGTAACTCGGAGCCACAACTTCCATAATTTTTTTTCCAATGCGGGCTCCAGGCGATCATGTTATGCTCATTCAAGCTGGTGGAGTACTGGAAATTAAGGAATAGTTATATATATATTAAATACGAGATTAAAACGAACGGAAGTGGCGAGAAAACATTCGTTGATGCTGCGTTGGTATTTTCGCTTACCAAAACAGGGCACTGCTGCTGCGAAAATGACAAACACTGGATGATCCTGTTCTTCCATATCAAGCATTTATCCACCTATTTGCAGTCCATCGAAAAATAATTGGTTTCCGGGAAAGGACTATCCTCTCATTCGTCAACAGAAACCTGTAACTGGGTATTCAGAATTAAAAATTTATTTCAAAACACCTCCCATCTATTTACACATCTGTGTAAGTTTGCATATAAAATTTAATTGTCTCAGTAAACGCAATTACGCCAATTTCAAGATTATTTTATTTACCTGTACGCATTTTTCTGTGACGGGTTTTGATTGAAGCGTAATTTGTTGTTCACATTTGTATGTGGTAGAGTTATCAAAACGCACGCGTTTGTAGTGATGGGACTGGGTAAAAACTTGTTAAAAATAACAATGAAATATTGAACCAACTTGGTCCACAAACTGGCAGGAAAAATGAATAGATACTCTCCTGCCAAAGCAGCAATTCACAAAGGCACCTGCATTGAACAAGGCGAGCTTGTAGGGCATAGGGCTGACAATTAAAATAACCAAAGCCAAGCCAACTCATAGCTCCCCTTTCTCTTCTTGGCTGCCATTAACCAAGTAGGAAGCTAAGTACCTGGTTGCTATTCAGGCACATTTATCATGAAAGGTACGAGGTTGGTTCAGGCGCCCAAAGAAGGTCAGCCTTTCTATAAAGGGCCAGGTGGAAGAAAAGAGAATGCAGCACGCTGCTTGCATGGAATAATGGTACAGTGTACTGCACAACACTGCAGTGTTGCGATATGTTTGGAATCTTTCTACGTACCTTTCAAAATTCTTGTCAAGAGGAGTTTGCCTTGCTCACTTGTTCATCAAGGATAAGGGTTCACTTCTCTCAAGGGAAACCATTTTCCATACCACGTAAAGTGATTCCACCCTGCGGCCTGCGCTTTTGTGCGACTGCCCATGCGATTGCCAAGTGAACATTTTCTTTCATGTCTTGTCTTCACTTATGTTTGCTTTTGGATGTTGAGGTCACGAGAAATGATGCTGGTTGAGGTGTGCAGTGAAGGACGGCTGCATTCATTGCTGCCACTGGATGTTGCCACGCTCAATGCGTATTGCATCCAGTTATGTATTTGCTTTTATTTGAATACAATCATAGTTATATATGCATTCCGATCTCATGCATACTTTGCTTCTTTTCATATTGCATCGGATCCTTAGGAAGAGAGAGAGGGAATATCCACCTACCTCCCCGTTCGGATGGAGGACAAACATGCTTATTAATAACTCACCAGCAATAGACAGGCAGTGAGCGTGGCGTCCCTTTCACTTCTCACTCCTCATCAGCTTTCTACCAAAACTGCAGGCAATTGATGCAGTGTTGTTTACTCTTGAATAACAACTTGTTAGTTTTAATTAATTTTGAATAGTTCGGCAATTACAAGACAATAATCAATTGTGCTAAGATACTTGAAAAACTTTGTTTGCATATTTCGAACCTGATATTGGAGGTAGTAATTTTTGGAAGCACTTCGTTCGTTTGATGAATTGGTAAGTTGACTTTTAAATTATAAATTCGCTAACAGTCCCATTAATTCAATATTTGCGACTTTTACGTATGCGGGTTGTCACTAATCCTGTATATTATTTGTTTACGTCATTTTAGTGATGAAGTACAGTTTCATTCGCGAGTGTTTTCTGGGAATAATTACGACGAGAAGAGGGCAGCTTACTATCTCTTTCCTTCCATGAGATGTTGCATTGAGTTTCTAGTTCTTCTTAAACTGCTCAGTTTGATGGTTCGTACCGTTTACAGTTATTCATAAATTGAAGGTCATAACAAACAAATGCTAATGAATCTGATATTAATATTCGTGGTATCTCCAAATTTTAGGATGAAAATTAAGACACCACTTGCCACACTGTACCATGACATTCACTAAGCTTTTTGGTGGTTTATTGGCGCGAACATGGGAACAGCAGCGGAACAGAAATGGTAGGTAGCAGTAAGAATTGGCTCAAATAAATGACAAGAATCTACAATTTTTTAATTGATGCAGTGTTTCTGAATATGAAAACTTTTTTCGGTTTTAGCAGGTGCCCTCCTCCAGCTTCAACTGAATGTCAAATATTCACAATTCGTTGATGGTTGCCGAATTGGGAGCATATTCGCTTCATTTTACTATTTATCTGCCCGGACTGACGCGGCAGTAATTACGGATCACGGTTAAGTTAAATAATAACCAAACAAACAGTTGGTATTAGTTGTAAGTGGACATGGGATGTCGGTGAAATGGTTGATGATAAAACGGAGTAGTTCATATCAATTAAACGTAGTTCGCAGCGCACAAGGGGCCGTCAGACCTTGCACTTTATAAAATACCTGATGAACTTTAGTCTTGGGGCTGGGCTTGTATATAATGAGGACGGAAAATTTTGTGAATATAATTTTTGGACTCGCAATATCAAATATGATTTACAATAGGATTGCAATATGGGCTGCACATTCGGAAGGACGTTGGAGTTGGAACATATTCTGAAACACTACTTGATAAACGGAAGGCGTATAGTGCGCACTATTGTGACGAGAGTTTTGATGACGCATTATTTTAAAATGATCAGCCAGAAAATCACAGCATATTACGATAGCTTTAATGGGGGTACATAGTATGGTATGTATATCAGTAAAACCTTTTGTATGTATCGTAGTCCTATTCACATGTCTTGTTTACGCACACATATTTTGAACCAATGTAAGGTTACAAAATGGTAATACTCAATATCAAATATAGTGCTTAGTGTTTGGGCATACGCCGGTTTTGCATATCAGTTAAGGCATGTCATGACAATGCCATTTGTCGTTTAATTTGTCCGAGTTGCTTCTGGATGAAGATGTGAGCAGTTAATACGTTCATTCATGTAAGGCATTGTAATGCAGTTGCTCTGGTTCCGTTAACCACTTCAGCAATTTTGTGGAAATTTTAACGTTCTCTAATACATTATGCAAAACACATGTTGCTCTATGTGCTTCGACGAACGCCGTCTGTATATGGTTAGGGCGAACAGTTCATATAAGAAATATATAGATTAGCCGAATTATTTTTCGACGGTCAATATCCATTTATTGTAATCACAGCCTACCGAATGGCAAACCTTGACGTGGGTGTGTCTAGTCTGAAATGACACCGGTGTGCGTAGCATCTTAGAATTTCTTATGTATTCACAAAATGTTTTGTGCCAAGGTGCGGTTTCAGAATTATCATTCCAATATAAAAATATATACGTAATATTTACTTAATCACTTCGTGACTTCCATTTTGAAAATTACCAATGTTTCGTTTATTACAAAATATATGTAATTTATTGTTAATTGATAACGGGTTGTCGCAACTATAGGTACATCAGCCAAATGTGGCGGTTGTGAGTGGTCATTATTCTTTAAATTAGCGTATTGAATTCGGGACAGTACAATTGTTTGTGGCACAAACAGAACATATCAAATTTATTTACATTTTTGTACACATTTAGTTTTTCGTACATGGCACTCAAATCAGCTATGCCGTTGTGTTAGCCAGAAAAAAATGCAATGCCGGTATTGCGGATTTTTTGAGGTAGTGAGACTGCATAACTAGTTTGTGACAGATACAGGGTAAAGACAGGAATACATCGTTTCCAAACCATGCAGAATAACGAAAATTGTAATGTATACCTGTTAATGAGTCTGTATTGCCATTTAAGAGGTAATACGGCAGTTAATTACATATTTCTAAATCCTTTGGTCAAATATTGGACATGTAATTAGTGTTGCTTTTGCATGAAGGCTTGTCACAAATTCTCTTGATTATACTATTGAATTTATGTATTCAAATCATTTATGCATCTAGTCCCCCAAAAAATATTTTGAACCAAGGTGAGGTATCAAAATTACTCAGTCAAATATTGAATTGGTCGGGTACTGTTTCGCAAATTTGATGGGATTATTGATTTGCGTGAATTAGTGGCAGATCATATTCACGATCTCAATATGAAATATACCTGTTGATTACGTGTAAAATACATTATTATAAATTGGCGGCGTTGGTGATACCATTTGAAAAGTATAGCGGCCTTAGTTAAATTAATTGGTATCATGCAGCTGTTATGTTTGACGTTGTTCAGCAATAATAAGAAGCAACACTTTGTTACATGCAATAACTAGAAGACGTTTAGAAAATATTAGCATTTTACTTATTTTTACCGACGCACTGAAATTATAATGAACGACCATGTATTTCGTTACATTAGTTAGTTAAATAACTTGTTGTCAACACTGATAACAAATGTATTTTCATTGATGCGATAAATGCTGTTAAGTTTTCAGGTTACTTCTGTCTACTCTGTGTTGTATTTAACCAGCAGATATGCGACGGAGAATGATTCTGTATGAAAATTCAAATTCGGTTATTTTTAAGGTAATTGTCATACCTCAAAACACTTGGGCGCCAGTGTTAAGTTGGGTTTCTTTATTTCGTTTCTTACATTATTGGGATTGGGTTGTTGTTGTTGGAGCTTGGGAGTAAAATATTTAGGATGATGATGATAAGGGAAGCGTATAATGATTCAAAAACAATTTGTGACCGTAGGATGCACCAAAGCATACTTTTTACTATCTACTTTCGTTTTTCCCTGTCTATCTCACTATTGGGCTTTTTTGTGCTTATGGCCAGAAGATTAACAAGTATGCCAACTAATTTAGAGATAGTTATTTTTTAAAGAGATATGGTTCGATAGTTTTTATATATGCTGAGAAAATGCGTAAACATTGTATTCAAATTAAAAATTAAAATATCAACTATTTTTAGGGCATGATATTTTAGGAAGTATTTGCAAGCTTGGAGTTGTCAAACACGCAAAATTGTGCACCGTTATTCAAGTTACAGAGTCCCATCTCTGTCTATATAAGCTATACAAACCTGTTTTCGCGGAAGCCACGTCCTTAAATGGGCACGTCACAGAGCTTGGGAAAACTACTAAATGCATGGAGTGCCAAGCTGCTTAGAAAGATTCAAATTAACCTAATGATGTATCATAATTCAAATCTAAATAACGTTTTATTATAACGGAGACAAATGCAAATGTTGGGTTTTTAGATAGTATGCCCTCGATAATCACATAATTAAATCATTTCAATCTAATCCGGCTTATTATAAGTTACATACGTCCATGACACATATTATCCATATTAGCCGTACTTCAGGGCTGCGTACTTATCTTGGAGAAACGTTAACATTGAACGGAAAATATTTATTCTTTGCACATGTACGTAAGGAATAGTCATATGTATCACCATACTACCTTTCCACTATCTGTATTAGTCCTCTTACAGACATGTGAATCTTCTGAAGTCTCAAATGAAGCAGGAGTACATTCTGATTGCATGTATTTGCTCATCATGTGTTTTCTTAGTTTTGGTGAAGTCACGTCCATTTAACTTTACAAAATTACATGGTATTGTAAGGAAATGTGCTTCTACAACGAGCAATATAATGGTAATTTATATTTTTAAGCAATCTTGGTAGTACGTTTTAATTATAATTATTCATACCTAGTTTAAAATTTTGTATATTTATTGTTAGTAATAAAACCGATTTAGCGCGAAAACAATTGTGGTCAATTTCAGAGCACTTTGTTTATTCTTACATTCCACATAAACTGAACAAAATGAATATTAACTGAATATATGTTTGTGAGTTGGAACCACCACCCGTCATTGGTAGCACTCATTCTTCAACTAAACGTGACTGATTGTTCAACGAACTGTGCTACACAGATAAAGCTGGATACCTGAATTAATCATGCAGATTGTCCAAACTCTGGATTCAAAATAGATGCGAATCATAATATATCAGTATGCAAGAACAGTTGATTTTCTACTCATGATGCAGTGCTTGACGTCCAAAATTAGCAAACCCAGGACGAGCTGTTAAATCAGATTGAAATATAATTGACTAACTGGGCATGTTCCATACTAAAAAATATGGGAAACTTAAGATTTGTGTTTCGTTCAGGAAAGAATACTGCCATATTGAATATGTTACAATGTAAAAATTACCATTAATCCTCAAACTAAATTATTATTTAAAAAAAACAGGTATTTATTTAACTAGGTAAATAAATTTCTACAAAATTTGTGTTCAGTCTCAAATTGGCTAGGCTTTGCGCTCACAGATGATTCCATTACAGGGTTCTATACCATGGCAAGTAACACATGTTGGAACAGAGTAACGGCCTTCCATCAACACTTGAATATTCTCACATTCACCCGAGTGTTCATTGAAATAATATCCTTCCTATAATTCAAAAATCATGTATCACGTATCCCCGTATTTCGTGTGTCCAAGTTACGTCAGTTATTGTAAACATGTGTATGTATTGACATTCCAATTTCTTGACTTACTTGACAAAGCATTTCTTCTCGTCGGAAGGTTGGAACACACTTGTAATATTTCCGGCAGTTTCTTGGATCCGCGATGTAGCCCGCCTGAGTACATTCAGTGCTGCGGTCACAGTCAGAACTGTCGTCCGTGCGTGTTAAGGGCGTTACAATTAATAGTAAAATTGCTGATAACAGCATCATATAATGTACGGAAATGATATTCATGCTGCAAGAAAAAAATACGATAGGTTTCAGTTAGTTTTGTGTGAATATTATTCCGGATTACCGGTTTGTCTTTGCACAGTATTTTAGAGTTAACGCTTACCTGAATTCCGATGATACGAAAATATTGAACGGACTTAGTTTGTTAGCACGTATATTAAATATATAAATGTTCGTATGATTTGGAAATCCTACAAATATTATTATATCAAACTACACAAAAGTAACACCAAAAATATAGGCTCTAAAACTAACCTGTCTGGGGGCTCCTTTCAGTCCTTTTTGTTGCCAACGTCGAAATGTTGAACTGAATTTGTGGAATATTTATTGTCAATTCCTTGCTACCAACATCGAAAACATGCACTCTAAAAACAATCAAGAATTGCACATTTGGCTTTAACGGGAGACCAAGAAAATTTCTTTCTTGGTGAATGAATATCCTTGATGTATCCTGAAGGCATCTTAAAATATCCTCATGTAATATCACAGCCGCCTTCCCAAAACGCCAAAGTACCCAAGAAGTACCATCCCCATATTATAATATACAAAAAAGCTACTAAGTCCAAGTTATTTATGGTAATGAAAGCTATTGACATATATATTCTTCTATGTTTACTAGTCGTCAGATGCAGCAGTCCCAATACATTTAAAACCGGGTGGTGGTTGCTGATGTGCGTGTATCTGAAAAAATAAGATCATCCTTTCCACGTGAAAAAATTTTAAGTGGCATGGAAGAACAGAAGAAAATATAATGCATTTTAAAGCCACTGTAAAAACTGGAAAACTATGCATAATATTATATTGTTATGCTTCCCAACATACACGAATTCTCTGTCGGGAGACATTCTACGACAACGTAATTCAAAACGCATACAGTTTCTTTGAAGGTTCGTCTAAATTTTGAACCTAATATCGGAAAATTATGCTTTTAGTGATTTATCAGTCAATCTAGAAAATCACGAGTCCATGGTAAGAAATGAATTAGTATTGTGTTTCAATAATTTATTTAATTTATTTCCATTCAATTAAGTGCAATGTTGACAAACATGCCACAGTTTTATAAATTAGTCAAAAATCAACGAATATGATAATTTAGTTAAATTAGACGCGTTTTATAGCACATTTTTTGCTTCAGATTTTTATACACAAGCACATAATTGTGCATTTAACAAACAAATATACAATGTCTCAAATATCTGGTGTTACAATATCAAATTCTACGACCAACTTTATTTTATTGCAATGAAACTTTTTAAAACTAAATAAGTACATAATCTTACAAACTAATAAATTAATTTAGAACTAATACTTACTGTTGACCGGAAGTATTACGAAGCCAGTTTTAAAACAATATGGACCGCCATTATATATATTTTTGACGCCAGTACCATTACCTCGTAAACACAAACCTTAACTGCCTTACAATTGCGTACCATTGCAATACCAGACAGCGGGTGGAAAACGTATCACAATCAGTGTAAGTTTGAAATGACCAATGCCCAACACGTCAGCTTAATCCACTGGCGAATACTCAACTAAACTACCAAAAGGTGGCACACGTACATTGTGTTCCTTATGCTAGGATTGATTTCGTATACCTGTGGAAACCTATCCAATTACAATGTGGGCGGACGCCCAACTAGAGGAGCATGTGACAATATAGTCGACGAATGTAAATTACACTTTGAATCTAGTGGAATTGTATTCTTGAATGCAACACGTGTTTCAAATTTTGAAACATCTGGACTCATCAGTGGCGTTATTTATACTGATATATGGTCGATATGTGTGGTATATATTGTATATATGGTCACGCGTTTTGAGGAACGATATACTGATACATTTTCAGTTTCGTAATCCCTCGACAATATTGATTTCAACACCGTGATTAATAGGTACATAAAAGGAGACGGCATCGAAAAGTTGGTAATTGAGTGAACGGGATGACATTTTTTTGTAGGAGCGCCAAAATTATGAACATGGCAAACACTTCCTGGTTCTAAACATTCAATAGCAAAAATTAAACACAGGTGTTGTTGTAACGATAATCCTATAACTACTCATAATATCTTAATTTGCAATTGTGTGATAAGAACTTGATTTACCGTACATTGAAAAGCCAAATTGTTTTATATCTGAATCAAATGCCTTTTTGAAACTCAACTTCCCTCTATGAACTTTTAAAACGCTCGAAGTTATGGAATGATGATTTGATCATAAACCACACATTAGCTTGTTCTCGTACATTCAATTCAATTTCAAAATGATTTGCAGAAAACAATTTCTGCTCGGTAAGCATTCTGTGTGTATCAAGTCCAATTTTGACTCGACGCTATTAAGCCCAAATGTGAAAAATAGTCCAACGTTATGTTTCATATCATTTAATTTTGGAAATTAACTAGTTAATTAATGTACGCTGGACCTGCTGTGTGCTGAGAAATGTAACCTTGATTTATTTTGCCCTTAGTTGAATCATTAAGTGAAACTGACTGAACCCGATGAGCGACATTACACTTTTCGTGACTCTTGGGATGTAACACTCCAGTTATCTTAAATTCCTGCTAAGTGGCAAGTTGTTTTAAGCTAATGCAAATATGACACAACGGTTACGTTACAGGAAGCATTTGTACTCTTTAAATATGAGCCCAGAACTCCGTTTTTCAATTACATCCACCTGTAGATGAGGTTGCCCAAAGTTTGGTTTCATTTCAAATCCTCACATTCAAAACATTCCCTAATACATTTAGAGTTGTCTGAATGCAGTGGGAGAAATGATGACCATTGACATGCATGCAGCTCAAGAATTGAGAGTAACCATTGCCAATCTTTAGCTGTAACAAATATTTTGACTCAGGATATATATCACACCAACACATCCACAAGTTACTGCGGACGTACGCAAACAATCCATACGCAGCCAATTTTAGTTGCATCTACAGTGACAAGCATATTCAACTTCAATTCAAAAGTCTGCTAATGCGAAAATGCGAAGATCAAAAATAATATTGCTGCATGGGTAAGAATTTGAAAGTTGATGGACATTTCCACATGATCATTGTCAAACTGAATGACCAATGCAACTCTAAAGACCACTCATGTTTGTGAGACGCGCTAAGTTGTTTCGCCACATTTTGAAGTGCGGACATTATTTTACACAACCTCATAATATACATGACGATTAAAATAATTAATTTGAGAATTCAGCCATTCATACATTGAATGGTTTAATGGAAGTGTGATAGTCGACAATTCAACAACTTAATCTAATCCTACAGGAATTGTCGTTGAAGAAATTGAAATAGTTTACAATAGTACGCTATGTCGCATCCTCAATTATCAAGTGGCAAATGTCCCAATACGGACATCATTGATGGGTTTAGAAAAAACTGTTGTGATGATTTAAATCCAAAATATTTAATTGCAGTCTAGTGATGTTGTAACTACACTTATGTTTGCTTAAAAAATAACATTTTCGAACTCTAGCCATTATCTACATCATTGGTCCAGATGGTAAATAATTTTCCATTTTATTTCATGAAAAGTTTGCGACGTATGATACGTTTCCAAACACGTGCACAGTAACGTTTATCGACTTTTAAAATCTAGACGGTTAATCTGTAATATTTTAACAATTATGAAGAATGCTATCCGCATCTATAAAACTATACCAAAAAAATATTTTCTTCTCAGGACGTATTTGCTACTCATTATTTTTCAAAGTGATTTGCAGAAAATTGCTGTGCAATAAATAATCTGTGTGAGTATTACTTACCTCTTATGATTGAATCTAAAGATACGGTGAGCCAAACTGTTGACCATGTTACACGCTGGAACTCCATTTCCAGTTTAAGAATTTCATGTTATAGTTTTAGTTCATAAAATTATTCCATGTTTGCGATGCTAACTTTGCAATTTTCATTTTTACGGAACTCATATACAATAATACTATTCTTCCAGCTGACCTTGCAATAGATACATTGAATATTTCGTAGAGCGAAATGAAAATGTGTACGTGTGAAACAAATCGCCACTCTCCCTTTGTTTGCACAAAACAAATGACGGGATAGTGTACTCAAGCACAAATCCATCACATACCCTAATGGGAAACTAACTTGTGAGTATTACAACACTTAAGTAGTTCCGTGCCAAAATTTGAATATAAAAAAACCTGCCGACACGCGTACGTTACATGTCATGGATAAAGGTATTAACAAATATCGCCATTTAAAAGACTGTACAAATATGTTTTGTGGATTCCTCAAATCAGAAACCCCAAAATAGTTGATACATGCACAACACTTAAATTGAAATATAAATTTGATTACAAGTACCTGTGGAAACCAATCCAATTATAATGGGTGCAGGCAAATACCTAGAGGAGTATGTGGCAAATATGTCACCGTCTGTACGTTCGACCTTGAATCTAGTAAAATTGCCTCATTGAATGACACTACATATTATACTTGTTCCTCTGCTCTGAATTCTTAATTAGCGTAATCAAAGAAACATCCCTTCACGCAATTCTTTAACTCCTTGGTTCCAATATCGTAATGCTTTCCAATTAGGAAAGTTAGAACACTGTTACAAGCAACAATTCTTTACGTTCGAATTAGTTACACTTGCTGATGTGACTTCTATTTGTAAATGTATTTTGAATCTGCTCCTGAATGTTGGAAACAAAATATTCGACTGGAGTTTAAAATTAAGGATGTCGAAAACCATTCCGCCTGCTTTCCGAACCTGATTTTGTTATTGCGTTTGGTGTTACGAAGATGGTCATCATCGTATTTAGACGCGCGAATGATCACCAGTTCAGCCCAAGTAGGAAATATAATCTAACGTTTTGCTTCATATCGTTTATATCTGAAAATGATCTAGTTAGTTAGTCTATTCCGGAGCAGTTGCATGCTAACAAATTAAACATCGACTGGCAGTTAGCAGAGTCGTATAATGAAGCCGAGTAATCACATTGTGGTACGATCCACTATTTTATCTCCTGGGATATAAACGTCAAGTTATCTTACGTTTGAGCTAATTGACTTATCGTTAAGAAGATTTTATCGTTAATGAGAATATCACACAGAGGTTCCGTAACGCGAAGTATTTGCACTAGAAAAGTTTTAGTCCATAACTCAGTTTTCTTTTCAATTGCATTCACCAATCCATGGTATCCATTAAAGTTTGGCCTGGTTTTTAAATTCTCACTTCCAAAACTTCTCTAATACCTTTAGAGTTGTTTGGTAGCAGTGAGGGACATGAAAGCCATTACAATACAATTATGAGAATATTAAATTCGAAAATAATATTGCCGCCTGGTGGGAAATGAGAAACGACAAATAACACTATCTTCCGAAAAGATCATTTTCAAACTGAATGAAAAATAAAACTCTAGAAATCGTTCATGTTTGCAACACGTGCTAATTGGATTCGCAGCACTTGACGGCCGGTTCCATCATTCATAACATCGTAATACATTTGACTGTTAAAGCAATTTTGTGCATAATTTGAAACTTCAGCCATTCGCACATTGAACGCTTTGTATATATGTGATGTGTCGACAATTCAGCAACTTTATCTTATCCCGCTCTATCATGGAAACTGCTGGTGAACATGTTTAGATTAAGAAAGGGGCATGCACGTCATAGAACAGTTGACGATTCCTGTGTACAGATTAAAATCGGAGTTTCATTTTACTTGCACGGAGATACATATCAAATTTCTGCGACACAATTTACAGCCAACCTACACCAACTTCTTGTGCCACGGCGTACATAAAGGAATTATGTTTTAGTATGGAGTATCTACATCCTTGTAAGTGATGAGATAATTAAAATTAGTATTTGTATTAAACTAGTCGTTCAGTTGACTGTATGTTTGTTTCGAAAGCCCATGGATGTATTTTTACGGAAGTAATGCATTCCATAATAGTTGAATCCCAGCTGACCTTGTAATATATACAGCTGATGATTATGTCCAGTCGAATATTAATGTGTAGGCGTGATACATATCGCCATGTGTACATTAATGCAAAATGACATTACAGAAAAATGCCCGGGGAAAGAAATAAGCTGGGAAATTTTCAACTTCATAATCCCTTGGTAACATCTATTCCCAGAAATAGGCTGGTTGACTGCAATGAAGTTCTACATTTAAAAATGCAGCTTCAATGCCGAGGTAGTTGTTCTGAAAAAAATATTTTCTTAGACAACAATAGAAATATTGGAAAACATTCGTATACTAATGACGTACACCATGATGTCTAGTTTGTACACCGTGATGAACACCGGCACTAGTTTTTCATTTGACTTGATATTGAAATTTGATTTACATTACATTAGTAAACAAATCAATTATTTTAGATTTTAGATCTGGGTCTACTGCCACTCTGAAACCATACTCAACGTAGGAACTATTACAACGCTCCGAGGTATGGAATGATGATTTCATCAATAAGCAAATGTTACTTCCTACAGCCCATTCAGTTGAGTTGAACGTCAACTTACATCCGAATTTTAAAACTACCGCAAAAAGGCAACTGTGAAGAAAATGTCTACTCACTATCATTCAATATTTTTCAGACAACAATTACATCACAGTAAGCATTCTTTGTGAACCTTACTTAATTCTGATGATTCAATCTAAAGATTCGATTGACCGGAGCTATTTCTAATACAGATGCGTATATGTTCAAACCACGACTGGCCTTCCTGTCGAGTACATATAAAAATAAGCTTACAGATCTCAAGTCACAATATGTCTACAGACACGTGTACATTACATTCTATCGACTTATGAAATCCAACCTAAGAAATCTGTTGAGCTGTGCACATCAAACGATGTCGAAGCAAACATGTTTGCCATGGACCAAACTAAGGCCGCGAAGTTGAGGGCACATACGTCGATACATTGACGCATTTAATGCTGAGGCAAGTGACTGCGCCTTTTCGTGATACTGTTTGTGATGCCTTCAATCATGTAAAATTGCCTCATTGAATGCCTATAAAAATTATACTTGCTCTTAACTACAAACTTGTGAATTCTTAATAAACGTAAATGAAAAAATATTCCTTCAGACAATTCTTTATACTCCTTGGCTACAATCTCGGAATGCTCTCCAAATTAAAGAATCAAAATGCGGCTACATAAAACAATCATTCACTTTCTAATTAGTTACACTTGCTTATGCGGCTTGTAATTATAAACGTATTTTGAGTCTTCTCCGGATAGCCCAAGACCAAATATGAGACCCCCTTGATTTAGAAACCAAATACAGACTCAGGCCCTTTGCATTTCACTATTGTACCGACATCAACGGGTTTCCAGCTTTAGCCAGGTATTAAATTGCTACACAATTGAACTCAACTTACAATTATTGAAATTCACTTGTATATGAAGCTATTGTATGCTAGCCATGGTTCCTCCATTAATTACATTTTTACGAAAGTCATGGATACCATAACACTATAGTTCCAACAGTCGTTGCAGCAAATGCAGTGAATGTTTTCGTGCAGTCAAATGAAATTGCTGAGGCGTGAAACATGTCGCCAGATGACGGCTATGCAAAACGGAAAAGACGATGAGAAACCGTGTACAAACACAAATTCATCAATATTCAAAATGGACGATTAATTATTGTACCACCTTATTAGTTCCGTGCCAAAATTTGTGTACAACAAGCGCCTCAGCGCGCGCTCTTTACATTCCAGGGTCCGAAAGATAATCATTCCTACAATTAAAGAATCTGGGGACATCTGTTATCTGAACCCCTCACCCGCACAACTGCAAAATAGCTGCCGAGCGTTTACCGAGCTGCAAGTATACCTAGTGAATTGCTGGAGGAGCATGTCAAAATACGGTGACATTGGTACACTACACATTCAATCCGGTATTGATCGCCATAAAAATTTAATTGGAGTCGCCATCGCAATGCTAACCTTCATTCAGATATCCCTAGGTATCACTTTATACTTAGAGATACGCCAACTTATATAACGGATTCAACAAAACACGTTTTCAGTACGTGCCTACGCACCTATCAATAAATAATGATTAAAGGTAAATGGCTTAAAATTAAATCAAAGTTGAACGTAACGGACATAATCACATGGAAACACTGTCAATCTTAATTGTAGAAAAACATGATACAATAGACAATAATTTGGGCGTTTAACCTCCGTACCTGTGGAGTTCAAACTTGCTGTGTCGTTTGCAGTGACTATCTTATAGTATTTTTGGCCTTGCGTTCGTGCACTAAAGGAGTATTTCCTATTTGTACTGCTAGTCGACAATTGTCGACTGAGTGTTACAATGTAATCAAATTTGAAGGAAATGTATAAATAATATGTTGTCTTGTCCTATTACTACCACGAAATTTTGAGATTGCACAGGGGTAATTCATAGATACGATCTCTCTTTATGAGGAACGATATCCTTGCGTTTTCGTGCTAAAAATGTAATATAATAATCCTCTCAACACGTGTACTTTATATGTGATGGGCCCAAATGATATTTACTCATAGACATTACTTATATTCCCTGAAATGCGCCTGTCGATTGTAATTGACTTCCACTATTTCTAGTGGTCGAAACAGCATCATCATCTCAAGACACTACAGGGCACAGTTTCCGTCACACTGACAACTAGGCGATTGTAAGGTAATTTACCGTAAGTAAGGTTCACTTTTAAATTCATAGCAAAATTAAGGAATGTAATATGTCTCCAAACACACGTACATTTAGTGTTGTCAACGTAATCCACATAAAGGTCTACATTGCAAAGATATAACCTCCTTCGGCTGCCTGAGAACATAATTTCATCGCAACATATTAAAGGACATAAAATTGTTAATTAATAGAATGGTTAGTCGTTGTTGCTTTAAGCAATAACCGACCATATCATTCCCGTCTGCAAAGGACTATATTGAATTATACCGCAAGCTTGTCAACAACATTGAGGAGGGTAGTGTCCATATATTCAGATTACGTGCTATAATGTGTACATTTTATCACAACCGAACGTTGACTAATGTCATTATTTAAATCTAACATTAAGGCGACACTTGTCATTGTAATTGTGTAGGCTGGATATAAATGTGCCTGTAATTTGTGGGTACCTGTCATCGCATTGTCACATTTTCCCACCACTACCTAAAATGAAGATCATCCCATACGATGAGCTGCTTCATTAAACTAATATCTTTGTACGTTGCTATTTGGTATAGATTGACCGAATGTATACTGTAAAAGCTAAATTTGTATCCGATTGCAGAATGACAAAGCGTGATGTTAATTAACAATTATATCATAACGTAGAAATACAATTCGTCAAACAATTTCGAGTTAGTTTTGTTTTAGAAGCAATCTCCATAGCTGCGAATTAATTACAACCATTGTTATCCATCAAGTAGTGAATATTGGCAACAACTCAGTTGTTCAGTTGCATTCATCTGTCGATGAGATCTCTGAAAGTTTGGTTTCGTTTTCAGACCCTCATTTCATAAACTTCTGTAATACATTTAAAATTGTTTGATTGCAGTGAGAGAAATAATGACCATTGAAAATCGTGCAGCTCAAGAACTGAAAGCAGTAAATTTCATTTTTAGTTGTCACAAATATGTTAATTCAGGGTATATAAGTATCACATGAACACATCCACAAGATATTGTGGATGTATTCTAACAGCCAATGAGCAGCCCGTGTTGAGTGGTATCTACAATGACACATGCATATTCAGTTCGCAATTATGAAAATACGAAGATCAAGAACCATATTGCTGCAAAAGGTACAAAATATTTGATAGTTGATGGACATTTTGGAAATTATCATTTTCATACTGAATGACAAATGCAACTCTAATAACCTCTCAAATTTGTAAGACGTGTTAAGTCGTTTCGCCACTAATTCAACACGTCACCATTAAATACAACCTTATAAAATACATGACGATTAAAAAACTTTATTTGAGAATTCAGCCATTCATACATTGAATGGTTTCGTGGAAGTGTGATGGTCGACAATTCAACAACTTATTCTAATCCCGTTCTCCCGAAGAAACTGTCGTTGAAGAAATTCTAATGCAGTTTACAATATTTTGTGATGTCGGTTATGCAGCTTAAAAAGGAGTTGTATTTCATTACGGAAGGCCAAACTGTTGACCATGCACTAACATGTTACACGCTGTAACTCAATTTCCAGTTTTAGAATTTCTTGTTAGAGTTTTGGTGTATAAACGTATTGCATGTTTGCGACGGTACCTTTGCAATTTACATTTTAACGGAACTCATATATAAACTAATACTATACGCTCTGAATTCTTAATTAGTGTAATTAAAGAAACACCCCTTCACGCAATTCCTTACACTCCTTGGTTCCAATATCGTAATGTTTTCCAATTAAGAAAGGTATAATACGGTTACAAGCAACAATTCTTTACATTCGAATTAGTTACACTTGCTAACGTGAATTCAATTTGTAAATGTATTTTGAATCTGCTCCAAAATGCTAAAGACAAAATATGAGCGCGTTTAGTATTGGAAACCAAATATTCGACTGGAGTTCAAAAGGAAGGGTGTCGAAACCCATTCCTATGCTAACCTTCATTCAGTATATCGCATTAATTGCTACCGGAGTTTTCTCTACTAGTATTAATACCATCAACGGGTATTTTGAAATTTGGCTCAACGGGATGTCATGGCCCGACGTTTAAGGCAACTCTGTGATGTTCATATGCAAGCAGCATAAATATCACGTGCATAACTTGTATAGCCCATATTGCCTTGCACATAGACGTGATCCTTCAACGCTGCGTCGGAATATATGCACTTGCTGGCGCGTCCGTAGATTTTTCTCATTCTACGTAACTTCGGCAGATGCGACTACACACTAACCAAAATTGATTGAAACAAGTTCAATTGAACAATTTGTTAATCAGTCTGCTTTCCGAATCTGATTTTGGTATTCCGCTTGGTGTTACGAAAATGCTCACCATCGTATTTAGATGCGCGAATGATCACCAGTTCAGCATAAGTAGGAAATATAATCTAACGTTTTGCTTCATATCGTTTATACCTGGAAATGATCTAGTTAGTTAGTCTATTCCGGAGCAGTTGCATGCTAACAAATTAAACATCGATTTGCATTGCCCTTTGTAGAGTCGTCTAATGAAGCTGAATAATCCCTTTGTGGCACGATGCACTATTGTATCTCTTGGGATGTAATTGTCCAGTTATCTTACGTTTGAGCTAGTTGACTTGTTGTAATAAAGATTTTATCGTTAATGAGAATATCGCACAAAAGTTGCGAAACACGAAGCATTTGCACAATAAAAGTTTTAGTCTATAACTCTAATACCTTTAGAGTTGTTTGGTTGCAGTGAGAGACATGAGAGCCATTGCAATACAATTATGAGAATATTAAATTCGAAAATAATATTGCCGCCTGGTGGGAAATGAGAAACAAAAAATAAAACTATCTTCCGAAAAGATCATTTTCAAACTGAATGAAAAATAAAACTCTAAAAATCGTTCATGTTTGCAACACGTGCTGATTGAATTCGCAGCACTTGCAGGCCGGCACCATCATACACAACATCGTAATAAATTTGTCTGTTAAAGTACTTTGGCGCATTCTTTGGAACTTCAGCCATTCGTACATTGAATTGTTTTGTATATATGACAAACCTCTCAACATGTCTACATTGCATGTGATGCGCAACAGCAATTAACAAAAGTCCCCTATTAAAAAACTGAAAGCGTACATTTTGTTAAGTCGTTAGTTCAGAAATTACTACGAAGCAAGTCTGTCAGACGGTTTTCCATATTTCATGTAGCCATCATCAACAAATATAAACAGCAGTAACAAATCAGTTATACTAGACTTCATAAAATTGATTGTACTTGTGGTAACGCCATGTCACTCGGCTACTTTATCATATTGACTTGTAGCATAATGCTTGTGCATAAGGGTAAATTGTAGATGTGCCATTTCTTTTTGAGGAAAAGTAACCTGGGAAGTTTCCAACTTTATATTCAGTTGATAACATATATTCCCTGCAATTGGCTTGTTGACTGCAAATGAAGTTATACATTTAAAAATGCAGCGTTAATACCAATGTAGTTATAATGAAAAATGTCATTTCTTAGACAACAATAGAAATATTGGCAAACATATATATACTAATGGCGTACACCATGATGTGTTTCCGTCACTTGTCTTTCTTTTGATTTGATTTTGAAATTTGATTTACATTACATTAGTACACATATCAATTATTTTAGCACTGGATCAAGTACCATTCTAAAACTATACTTAACATATGAACTATTACAACGTTCCGAGGTATGGAATGATTATACGATCAGAAAGCAAATGTTGCTTTGTACTTCCCCAATTCAACTGAATTGAACGTCAATTTACATCTGGTTTTTAAAACTACCACAAAATGGAGACGGTTATCAAAATGTCTACTCACTATCTTTCAAAAGATTTTCAGACAACGATTACATCGCAGTAAGCATTCTTTAATCCTTACTTAATTCTGATGATTCAATATAAAGATACGATTCACCGGAACTATTGCTTAATCGAGATGCGCATATTTTCACTCGATGATTGCTATGCGGGAATAGTGCATGCAAAAATAAGCTAACAGATCACAAATCACAATAAGGCTTGAAGCACGAGTACATTACATGCTATCGACTTATGAAACACCAGCAGCTAAATGTTTTAATTTGTGCACTTCTATCGTTTGCTATGGAAACTTGTTTGCCATGGATCAAACTAAGGCAGCAAATTTGAAACCAAGTATATCGATATATTTACGTATCATTGTATATTGCTGAACTAAGTGATGGCACTGTTTTGTGATGCTGTTTTTGATTTAGGCTCGTTTCTTTCCGTTTCTTTTGATTGTGCCGACACCAACGGTTTTCCAACTTAACAAGGAATTACGTTCTATCACGGAAAGCCATTCTATTGAATTAGTATTATCTTGCTACACACTTTAACTCGCTGACCTAGCAATCCATAGAGTAGATGTTTTCGTACAGTAAACTTAACATGATCAGGGGCGATACATATCGCCAGTACACGTATATACAAAACCAAACAAAGACGGGACATGTACTCAAGCACAAATTCATCATGGCCATTATAAAATGAATTATTGTAGCAGCAAAGTATTCCGGTGCTAAAATTTGAATATTGAATACCTCGAAACACGTGTACATTACATGCCATTGGCCAAAAAATCATCTCCACTATTTAAAGAAAATGGAAGTATATATTATGTAAACTCTTCATTGTGCAAATTACAAATAAGATTAGTCTATTAAATTTACTTTAAAATATAAATCTAAATTTGATTTCCGGTACATTTGGAAACCTAACCACTCACAACGTGTAAGAAAATAATTGTAAGGGAAGCGTGTCACAATGCGCTGACATCGGCGCATTACTTATTCAATTTAGTTAACAATAGCGTTAAAGAATGTCATTCAAAAATGATACATTTCATTTAAGAATAAACAGCTAAACTCATCATTGGCGTTATAAAAGCAGGATTCATTCACGCAGTTCTTTAAAATCCTCGATTGTAATATCGGAATGCCTGCAATATTGCGTGCAATGCAATATCAATTTCTAATGTGACTACTAATTAAAGTTTATTTTAATTCTGCTTGTGAAGGCTGAAAACCAAACATTAAAGCGTTTAGTTTTAATAGTCAAATATTGGAGCGGAGTTCACAATGACGAATCCTAGAAAACATCCCGATGCTAACCATCATTCAGTCTATAACATAATTTGCTAGACAGAGATTTTCCTACTTTGGAAAACCTTCGCACAGTATTGGCAAATTTTGTTTGTAATTTGGCGTAATGCCAGTAGTAGCACGTAACGATACCCATTCCAACTGACCTTACAATACATATTGTTAATGTTCACGTATTGTCTAATGGAAATGTTTGGGCGAGATAGATGTCGCCAGTGCACGGTATGATATTAATCATCGTCATAATCAACATGCCATCATTAATCGACCACAACACCTGTTAACAAAATTTTGTACTCATAAAATTTCAAAATGATTTGCAGACAACAATTTCTGCGCAATACACATTCTTTGTAGCCTAGCTTACGTTATGTGATTGAATCTACAAATGCGATTGACCGGAACTACTAGTACTTCCAGATTCACATATGTTCCAACGATAATTCACATTTGTGTCCAAATACATAGACACGGAATGTAGAGATCTCAAATCATGGCATGTCTCCAAACATTTGTAGATTACATGCTATAAACTTGTTATACCTGGAAAGCTTATTACTTTCATAAAGGCTCTTCTATCCATCTTGAAGGAAAGTTTTCTGACATCAGTACTTAGTTCAATCGGAAAATGCGTCGATACATTGACGCAAAATTGTCTCTTTCCAACAAATACCGAATCAAGACTAACGTCTTGAACAAATGTCATTGCGGTCAGCACTCGACAACTTTTTGGATTGTCAAATGGCCGTATCATTAATGTCAGTTGCAAAAACCGCATAAAATAAACAATAATATAGGCATTTAATTTGCATACCTCTGCAAATCAAACTTGTACTAGCTGGCGAAGGGTCATTATCATGTAATATGATTGTCATCTAGTTCCTGTACCTTTCTTTCCAACTTGTTAATCAAGAATTGTTACCTACTGTGCGAGCGCAAAATCAATTAATTTCTGTGCGCCAACAAACCTCTCAACACGTCTCCATTACATGCCTTGGGCAAGAGCTATTAGCAAATGGCTGTGCTAAAATTATGCAAATCCATATTCTATTGATATCTTCGTGCCGAGACTACTACGTGGTTGATACATGGTCAACATTTAAACATGAATCTATATTTGATTTCATATACCTGTGGAAACCAAATGAATTACAATGCGTGTAAATTTAAATATATTTTCACTCTATGCCGGAAAGCCTACTTAAATTAAAATATGACCATAAACATTGTTTTATTACACAACATGCTCCGGCTTTTATTAATTATCGTTCACCGACACATCTATTTCCCCAGAGGTTGAAATAACTGGTTATCTATTCCTGAATTTTGTCAATGCCCCTACCAACTAATATCTTTTAAAGACGATCGACACAATGTGATGACATGCCGTTGAGCAGTAGACTAGTCTTTAGATTTTCAACCGGCCACACAAACAATGGAAGTTGAAGTAGGAGCCATACATTACCACAAAATGGCATTCGGTAACAAAAAGCCGCACGAAGTACCTTTCAAATTGATTTTCAGACAACAACAACAAATCAGTAAGCATACTTTGTGAGCTTTACTTAATTCCAATGATTCAATCTAAAAATTATACTGACCGGAACTATTGGTTAATCCATTTTTGCATATGTTTAAACGACAACTGACATTTGGTCCAGTCTCCAGACACGTGTACATTACATGCTATTTGTGAGACCCAAACTGCGAAATGTTTTAATATTTTCACCTGTAATTATTACATGGAACACTTATCGGTCAGGTACTAACCCATGTCAGCAAAGTCGACATGGCATACACCGATACATTGACGTGCTATTGTATATTTGCTGAAGTAAATGAGGACACTTTTTTGTGATGCCGCTTATGATTCTGGCTCGTTGTTTTTCAATAATTTGCCTTCATCAAGAATTTTTTTGCTTTAAAAGGCATTACGTTCCATCATGGACAGCCAAACTATTGACTTAGTATTACAATGTTAAACACTAGAACTCAAATTCCAATTATAGCACTTCACCAATCCGTGAGACTAGTCCATGTTTTAGTTCGTCCGCCCAAAAGTTACACTTTTACGGAAGGCATCGAAGCTATAATTTCATACTTCTCTCTGACCTTGCAATAAATATAGTTGATATTTGCGTAGTAAATTGAACATGTTTAGGCGTGATACATATCGCCGGTACCCGTTTATGCAAAAGACAGGGGACCGTTCTTGCAAACACAATTTCATTATTAACCCTGAAGAGAAATCAACTATTACTCCACTTAAGTAGCTCCGTGTCAATATTTGAATATAAAAAAAACCTGTCAACACGTGTGTATTACATGTCAAAATCAGTCATTAACAAATGTCGCTATTAAAGGACTTCAAGCATATAGTTTGTTGGTATCTCAGTACAGAAACAACAAAATAGCTCATACCTGCGCAACATTTAAATTTAAATCTTAATATGTCAACGCCTATACATTATACCTTCAAGATAGTAAAATTGTGTCATTGAATGCCCATAAAAGTTATACTTGTATTTAACGTATTTAAAAAAAGATGCATCCACGAAATTCTTTATACTGCTTGGTTAAAATATGGGGATCGTTTCTATCTAAGAACGTTAGAGTGCGGCTAAGTGAAACAGTCCTTCCCATTCGAATTATGTACACTTGCTAATGTGATTTCTAATTATATCTGTATGTTGAGTCTGCTCTGGAAAGCTGAAGACCAAATATGAGCGCGTTTAGTTTTGGAAACCAAATACTCGGATGCTAACCTTCATTCAGTCTATTTACTACCCGGAGGCTTTTCTACTTGTGTTAATATCCTTCAACCAGCGTTGGCAAAATTTTCTTAAAGGGATGTCTTGGCGCATTGTTACAGACAATTTTGTCATTTTCACATGCAAACACTACAAATCTCAATTGCGGAAAAATAGTTATAGAATAAACAATAAGATGGGCGTTTAACCTCCATACCTTTGGAGTTCAAACTTATATCGTTGACATCGCGTTCCAGTATTTAAAAAAAGTATTTCCTTTTTAAATTGCTAATCGACAATTGTCGGCTTCCGATGCTGCAAGCAGCTGCACACACAAGCATCTCTTGTAGAATAATTATTTATTTAATTGTTTAAATCAACTTAACTTATAAATAGTGCTAAATTTTATATCGATCGATTCGTAACTTTCTAATCTACACGTAGCGATCATCCAAATTTAGAAATTCTGTGCCCAGCTTCAGAAAATTGAAAATAATCTTCCTCAGTTATTGGTCCAGTACTCTTTTGTTGAAACCAGATGACTCTTTACATGGAAAGGATAGGAATATATACCTATACAGATAAGTGATTTTTTTATATGGTATATGTATATCCGAGTTTACGGTTGGCGTTCCATACTTGAAGTCAAAGATACTGGCACCTCGTTTATGTTGTATACCGCAGATAATAAGCAGTTATTATGGCAACTGAAAACCAGACAACTGAGGAAATCGCAAATGGCCAAAGTAAAGCGCCAATGACCATTGATCAACTATATTCTCTGCTACGTCAGGATCTGATACAAGGAATGAATGACCTCAAAAGTGAAATCAAATCGGCACGGGAGGAACAAACTAAAGCAAACAAGCGCCTGGAAGTTGTAGAAACCGGTTTCTGTGAAGTAAAGGAGAATTTAAAGCGACAAGAAGAAAAATTTCAAGAACTTGATCAACGACTCACAACGGTAGAGGCAGGCGATACTTCAAATATAAACAACCAGTTCCATCGTTTGAAATCGGAGTTGAGGGCGGAAATAAAGGAGGAGCGCGATCAGGCGCAACGAAGAAATAATCTGATGATTTTTGGCATAAGTGAAGATCCGGCAGGCGAGAAGGTGTTTAGAGAGTTGCTAGATATTATTGCTCCTGATGAAAAAGCTGACATTATCCATCTTCGAATTGGGAAACCCCAGAGTAACCGACCGCGCCCAATTCGCCTTTCTCTTCCAAACTTTCCCCAAAAACGAAAAATACTATCGAATTGTAAAAAATTAAAGGGACTAGCGCAGTTTACGGGTGTAAGTGTCTGTCAGGATAAAACCAGGGCTCAAAGACTTCAACCAAGAAGTCCTGTAGTAACCCGCTCGAAAAAGTTCGTTCTACCTGGAGCGAGAAACGGTGCCCGACCGCAAAGGCGTCTAGACGCAGAAAAACGCTCCTTGGATGATGAAGAATGTGAAGAACACCCTGAGGACGATCCGCCTGCAAAACGACTCGCCTTCACTCAGAATGACCACATAAATACGGCAATGGAGAACAACGACTATAGTTCCGTTGACGGAGACATGGAAACAGAAAACGGGGAAATTTTATGAAGGTCTTGCAAGCGTGCGGGTAAAATACTACTTGCACACCAAAATGTGCGTTCCTATAGAAACAAATATAACATAATAAGCGGGTTGTGTCAAATGTATAAATATGATATTTTATGTATATCTGAGACGTGGTTAAATGATAGTGATGTTTGCCCTCTGCCTACAGGGTACAAATTTTTAAGGTGTGACAGATTAGATCGTGGGGGTGGCGTAGGTATTTTACTGAGAAACAGTTACAGGTCAAATTTAATTAACGTTCCAAAAGATGACTGGAAACTACCAACTTCATTAGAGTTAATAGCAGCCTCAGTTCAGGTGTCGTATAATAAATCATTCATAGTTCTATGTTTGTACAGAACGTCACACATCTCAAACGATATCTTTAATATTGGCAGGTGTTTCGAATTTCTTGCCAGAAGCGGGAAAAAATGTTTTATACTGGGCGATTTCAACATTAATTTTTTATCCAAAGATTTAAATACCAAGCGTTTAGAGGTGGTGGCAAAGAGACATGGATTTAGACAAATTGTATCCGAGCCGACAAGGAAGAGCAATTTGATTGATCTTATTTTTGTTGCTAACTGTAATTCAGAGGACCTTTTAGAATGTGGAGTGTCAGATAATAGTTGCTCAGATCACAGTTTGGTGTCGTGTACAGTTAAGTTATCAGCGCATAAAAATGTTAGAAAGTTCCGTTTCCATGATTATTCTCTCGCAAATTGGGAAGCAATCAGTACCCTTTGTAGAAATTCCCTAGAAAATATTAACGCTACAGATCCTGTATCAATTTGTCGTCAAGTAATTGGAACGTTAGGAGAGTCAATTAGTCATGTTCCAGCCATTGAAAAGCGTTTTACTGAAGGTCTACCCTCTGAGTACGCGTCTCATAAAACAAAACGACTTATCACTGTTCGACTCTATCATTATAGAAAGTGGAAAGAATCACGTTTTGATTTTCACAGAGAGAAAATGCGATGGTATAATAATTTGATTAGGGAATCCCTAAAATGTGACCTGACAAATTTCGTTCAAGGACAAGTAAAAAAATCAAATATCTGGGATACGATAAAAAATTTTATGAGCATAAACTTTAAGAGATCGTCTTCAATGCCAGCTAATATAGACCTTAACGAGTTAAATAAGTACTATTGTGAGATGGGATTTCCACCGGGCAGTAAAGTTCAGAACAGTCTCCAGGCGGGTAGTGCGGTAAAACAAACTGAAGAAGAGTTTCGAGTGGACACCGTCAGTCATTGCAATCTCTTTAGTGCGTGGAAACATTTGAGGCGAAAAACGTCAAAGTCACTTGATACAACAGGAGTTTCTAAATATTTTCTCGACAAATTGTTGCCTTTGCCTGCTGTGCATATGTCCATACTGAATTTGTGCCAAGCTTGTTTTAACACTGGAATTATACCGCAGTCTTTAAAAATATCCCGTATAGTACCAATTCCAAAAATTGATAATGCAAAGTTACCACAAGATTTTCGGCCAATCTCAATCCAATCGAATCTGCTTATGATAATGGAGAAGATTTTCTATGACAAGTTGGTGAAATATCTTATAGACAGAAGTTTCATTGCCAATTCACAGTTTGGGTGCAGAAAGGGGCATTCGACAGAACATGCAATCTTAGCTGTCACTGATTTAGTTATGAAGAATATAGACAAGGGTTTAATTGCCGTACTGATTTCGATTGACCTCAGAAAGGCGTTCGACTCCGTACATAGAGAGTTATTGCTTACCAAACTTAAAGACAAATACAAAATTTCAGATCATTGGTTGCGTAGCTATTTAGGGGAAAGAAAGCAGTTCGTAGAAGTTAATGGTCGAAGGTCAGATTGTCGAGACGCGTTACTAGGCATTCCCGCCGGCAGTGTGTTAGGCCCAATCTTGTTTGCGTTATTTGTGAATGACCTTCCCTCAGTGGTTGACAAAGGGTATGGTGTAATGTTTGTTGATGACTCAAATTTTATATTTTTCGGGTCACACAACTCTTTAGATCTTCTTCAGAGTTCGATAGAGTCTGATATGTATATGGTTTGTGAGTATTTCAAGGACAATAAGCTGTGTCTAAACTCTGATAAAACCAAAATGATAACACTGAGTTCGAAAAGGAAAGTATCAAGTCTAAATGATTTTTGTTTTAATTTAAATGGCACGGTAGTTCCTAACTCGATTTCATTGAAATGTCTCGGAGTCACATTTGACAGGAGTTTGACCTGGAACCTACATATCGACAAGGTGGCAAAGATGTGCTACATACGCATACGTTCATTGTATATGATTAGGGACCATTTAACTACATTGCAGTTAAAGCAGGTTGGTGAAGCACTTGTCTCATCAATAATGGGGTACATGATTGCAGTATATGGTACTTGTGCAAACAAATATCTCATGATTCTTGAAAGAATTACACGTACACTCGGAAGGTTGATTTTAAAGGTTAGAAAATTTGACCCGATAGCGGATAAAATAAAAAAATCACTGAAATGGTTATTTCCGAAAAAACTCTCTGATTTTAGGTGTTTGTGTCTAATGTATAAGATTGTAAAGAAAGGTGATGTGCCTTATTTTAATGACAATTTTCAGATGATAAGCAATGTGCACAGCTATAATGTTAGAAGGAACGGTGATTATAGGTCGGCGTTCTTTCCGAGACTTGAGATAGGAAAGCGCGTGTTTGAGTACAGGGTTGTAAAACTCTGGAATGGATTACCCGTCGAGTTGAAGTGTTGTGAAACATTCAAAAAGTTTAAAATGAAATTAAAAAACGTCATGTTAACTTTGTCATAAATATTATTAGTTAACTAATTTACTACTGATAATTAGTTGGGGTTACTTGCGTTTATAAATGTTAATTGTGTTCAGATTATACTGTGTTTTACGGTTTCACTAATTGTAATTTTTGTTTTGTGTAACTTTAGAGAACAATAATTGCCTACTTAGTAGGGCGTTCTCTACCAGTTTGTGACAAAGAAAGAATTAAATGAATAAAAGTGTCATTATTATATTATTATTATCAGTAAGCATACTTTGTGAGCTTTACTTAATTCCAATGATTCAATCTAAAAATTATACTGACCGGAACTATTGGTTAATCCATTTTTGCATATGTTTAAACGACAACTGACATTTGGTCCAGTCTCCAGACACGTGTACATTACATGCTATTTGTGAGACCCAAACTGCGAAATGTTTTAATATTTTCACCTGTAATTATTACATGGAACACTTATCGGTCAGGTACTAACCCATGTCAGCAAAGTCGACATGGCATACACCGATACATTGACGTGCTATTGTATATTTGCTGAAGTAAATGAGGACACTTTTTTGTGATGCCGCTTATGATTCTGGCTCGTTGTTTTTCAATAATTTGCCTTCATCAAGAATTTTTTTGCTTTAAAAGGCATTACGTTCCATCATGGACAGCCAAACTATTGACTTAGTATTACAATGTTAAACACTAGAACTCAAATTCCAATTATAGCACTTCACCAATCCGTGAGACTAGTCCATGTTTTAGTTCGTCCGCCCAAAAGTTACACTTTTACGGAAGGCATCGAAGCTATAATTTCATACTTCTCTCTGACCTTGCAATAAATATAGTTGATATTTGCGTAGTAAATTGAACATGTTTAGGCGTGATACATATCGCCGGTACCCGTTTATGCAAAAGACAGGGGACCGTTCTTGCAAACACAATTTCATTATTAACCCTGAAGAGAAATCAACTATTACTCCACTTAAGTAGCTCCGTGTCAATATTTGAATATAAAAAAAACCTGTCAACACGTGTGTATTACATGTCAAAATCAGTCATTAACAAATGTCGCTATTAAAGGACTTCAAGCATATAGTTTGTTGGTATCTCAGTACAGAAACAACAAAATAGCTCATACCTGCGCAACATTTAAATTTAAATCTTAATATGTCAACGCCTATACATTATACCTTCAAGATAGTAAAATTGTGTCATTGAATGCCCATAAAAGTTATACTTGTATTTAACGTATTTAAAAAAAGATGCATCCACGAAATTCTTTATACTGCTTGGTTAAAATATGGGGATCGTTTCTATCTAAGAACGTTAGAGTGCGGCTAAGTGAAACAGTCCTTCCCATTCGAATTATGTACACTTGCTAATGTGATTTCTAATTATATCTGTATGTTGAGTCTGCTCTGGAAAGCTGAAGACCAAATATGAGCGCGTTTAGTTTTGGAAACCAAATACTCGGATGCTAACCTTCATTCAGTCTATTTACTACCCGGAGGCTTTTCTACTTGTGTTAATATCCTTCAACCAGCGTTGGCAAAATTTTCTTAAAGGGATGTCTTGGCGCATTGTTACAGACAATTTTGTCATTTTCACATGCAAACACTACAAATCTCAATTGCGGAAAAATAGTTATAGAATAAACAATAAGATGGGCGTTTAACCTCCATACCTTTGGAGTTCAAACTTATATCGTTGACATCGCGTTCCAGTATTTAAAAAAAGTATTTCCTTTTTAAATTGCTAATCGACAATTGTCGGTGGAGAGTTCATCTTGACTGTAATTTGAAAAGGAAACGCTGCGTTTAGATAATAATTTGTCTTCCCCTATTACTACCTAAGACATCTCGAAAGTGCACCCGTTGCACCATACGTACCTTTAGTTTTGTAATACTGTCCACAATTATCTTAAATATTATATCCAGAATTCACTATATCTTGCGTCGTTAGTATACATTGCGTTTTAGTATAAATACTCCATTTATAAAGCATTCGCATTCCATCATAACAAAAACAACCTGTTGCAGCGGCTTGATGTTCATCATGTACTTCCAAAACGGGCCGTATCCAACGTCGCTGATCGCCTGCACAGATGAACTTATTACGACCTGAATAAAAATACGATTTTGTGAGACAGAATACAAAAAAACACTTGCCTCTATAAATTGCAAAACGTGCTACAATTTTCGTGAAATAATACAATTTGTAATTCGCATTTTCATTGGTTTCTTTATTTCTCCTTCCCGACAAGCATGCATGGCGTGCTCTGAGTCGCTGACGAAATTTCTAAAAAAAGTTAACGGACTGTTATTAAAACAGCCTCTTGTATTCACTATATTAATTATTGTTTTGGAACAGAACCATTAGATTACAATTATGTTAATAAATAATTACCACTCGCAGATCGGTGTAGTGTCGTCCATTGTTCGTCTTCCTCCATAATTATTTAGATAAATAGTGTAGATTTTGAACGCGAATCAAATATCGGGACACGAAAATGTCGTTTGGGTTATTTGCTCAGCTTCAAAAAGTTCTAAAGAAAGAATATAACTCGCTTAAATGATGACACACTAATGAAAGAATATTTATTACTTGCATGCTATTACAACTGAATTAACATAAAAAAGAACTTACGGACAAGACGTTCATATAAAGAGATCGTTTATTCTGTGATGGATCCTTCCCAAACGATTAAAAATGTGGATAACGCTATTTGTCCAGCCTGAACTGCAAAATATGAATAAAATTAAACATAAATTGGAACGTGCATACATATTTAGGAATTTATTTGAGTTTTACCGCAGCAGACGCTACGAATATCATTTTCAAGATTATATTAAGCTTTAACTTTTTTATAACTGTCCAGAATAAAGTTGTATCCTTCAACACCAGTACTGTATTAACAATACGCAGTAGAAAACTGAAGGTAACATGAAACGTACATGAACTCTTTCGTATATGCGGAGTAATAAATTTCAGAACTTTTGTGAAACAAATCATTTAACAATCCACCAGCGATTAACTGTGAACATGACGTAATGGTTGAATTCAAATAAAACAATAAAGCTAATGCCGATTTTAATTTTCGGGGTTCCGTTAGCAACGCACTTTTGTTAAATAAGGGAAAATATTTTGGACGAAATGCTACACTGAACGACTACAAAACTGCACCAGTGTGGAAGATACGATCCTTGTGGTACGAGCTCAATTTCAGAAATGAGTATCGTCCGCAAGCTTACCATTTTCATCATCATCCATTGTACATGGAGATAATAGCGGCACTGTGATTTCTGCTATTTCCGTACGACGTGGCCAGATCTCGCTTGTGACACGTCGTCCTGCCAATATCATACACATAAAATGATTACTTGAACACATTTTTCTATGAAATATGCACGGAAGAGATATATGTGTTATATAGTACTGCACAAACTGGCCAATTAGAAAGGCACACGCTGAGTTTTACTCTAGAGCGATACATGTTACTATGCATTGGCCACCGGAATAGCGCAGAACATTTGTATGTTGACATGATATGTCTTCATTTACTGAGTGCAATGTCGTGTCGCGAAACCTATACCAAGACCATTCACACAACCACTAAGTACGAAAACCGTATACTTACGTGTATGTATTATATACACAACATGGACATGTCAGAAACACATGAGCAACCACAATTTGAATATATGATACTATGCCAAACACCGATCAATTGGAATGGATCACGTTGCCTGCCTTTCTATCCGACCGTAGCCGGTCCGAGACGAATAGCAATGAGTCAGTCGCTAAAATGTGTGTACGTTGATACTTTGATTTCACGCATAATATAGAAGCGTTGCTTGGCATGAATGATGCCCTGCAACTGCTAACTCGCTTGAACATTTTTAGGTCTTTTGAAACAGAGTTCTACTCGTAACCGTACTTCAAGTTTTATTTCATGTGGCTTATAACTATTTGAATAAAAACGTACAGTTTAAAAACTCACTGACAGAAAGCACGGTGCGTAATGGTACATTGAATTCTACCTTAGACAAAAAAGATCTGGATGTCATAACTCTACTGATTTTTAAATATGTGCGTCTTTCCATACCTAGAGACATTAATGTATTTCCATTGCAGGGAAAATACTCAAAAAGAACGAAACCAAAAGTAAATTACTTCTTGCATCCATTCTGAAATAATTTGTACAATAGTTGTGAAATATTGATTATATAAAATATTATTAAATCTACTGTTACCTGCAAACCATAATAATTCACCGACCACTAAAACCATTAAAACAACAAAACTATGAACAATTAACGTTTTCGGTTTTCTCAAGAATACGTTTCCAGTAGACACAAACTATTATAAAGCTGAATTTTTGTTTGATGCCATCTTATCCGGAAAGAACATGATATGGAACCAGAGTTGAAAATGGTATCCGAACGGCACAAGAAAACTTTTTAGAATGGGTAGTGATTTATGCTACAGCCATGCTACGAACTATAGAACGATACCGCGAACTTGGTCGTAAACATTGACAATGGGCATTATGTATGCAGCAGAAATTAAGATATATGCATATATGACATTGTTATGACTAATTCTTAGCTGCTGGAATGCACTGAAATGCAGCCGGCCAATTGGAACGGAGCACGCTGCATCTTCCAAAAGATATTAACATGACTTGGATTAAAATTCAACCGGCCAATCTCTGCCTCACACGTTAGGCAATGCTCATGCTATACATCTATGCTGTGTGTTTGGAAAGGTATACATAGTGCGAAAAATGTATACACTGCTGCATATATATCCCAATTTAACAAATGATGTCAAGTAAGAACAAATTTGCGAAATAATGTATTATTACCTGAAAATACATACTTTTTCCATCACCGCATACAACATTTCAATGGCTTGAACTTGCTTATATACCGATACAGTATTCTTGTAAGCACATAATTACACTAAAGAACCTGAACAATGATTAAAAGCATAACATATTTAACTAGTAAGATAGGAAGACAAGGTGATATGCACGTTAGCTAAGAACTCACAGAAATGAGCAGCGACTGCCTACTTGCCCTGTAACAAATGAAGTATGTACGAAGTACATGATAAAGTCACTTTGCTATTCCAAAGAGAAATGACGTGGATACGGAAATGTACAAATAAACGTCGACCTAATTACGGTTATTGTAATGCTACGTGTCACAGTTCAACTTTTGACACGTCGTATTTAGAAAACTAATCCGAGACTTCCAAGTTGTCTACTGACAATAGAAACGTTATATGCATCTTCTGTAAACATGCGATATGGCGAATGAAAGAGTCCACACTATTTGACTATACTTGTCAGAAAGGGGTATTTACAATACAATAACATACATAAGAACTTACGCACTAGGTGTTCAAATAAACATCCCGTTAAATTTTCTCAAAGTTTCGTTCCTCCTGCACCAAATCTGCTGCTCGCGGTATTTCTGTCGTTTGCACTGGAAAATATAAATAAAAGAAAACATAAATTACATAATATATGTATGTAGTAGACTGTTTGTAATATAAAATAAGGACTTTATTGACGAAATGAATGGCTGATACGTCCGTTCAAGTATATGCTGCTCATAAATGTTAAACATATTTTAATTTGCTTTTCACACACACATTGAAGGGTTTATTTGAGTTTAAAAATACTGCCTGAATGCCGAAGTTACTCGAATTACTGAATCATTGGCAGTATTGGACTCTTGGTATGTCATGTTCAAGATATTTTTTAAACGGACATTATTTTATACCAATCTAGTAATATAGGTAAACTTGTACCTATCAGTTGTAGTACTGCATTCATATTACAGAGCGAAATAAGTTTAAAATGACGCGACACCGTGTAAGAACTCAGCAAAACTTTTGTGGAAAAGATAGTTTAATAATCTACCTGCGATTTCCTGTGAACTTTACTGTAAACATTCATTCCATTGACAAAAAAAACTTTTATCTACTGATTGATAAAACTGTTTTCAATTTGCAGATAATATTCCGTTAGCTGCGCACATTTGATAATAAATGAGAAACTGTGTTTCTGAAAATGTATACTGAACGAATGGGAAACTGCCGAAGAGTTGAAGATAGGATCCTAGTGGTACGACGTCAATACAAGAAATGAGTAGCGTCCATTTGCTAACCATTACCCAGCACAATATCTTACCGTTGTACATAAAGAAATGAAAGACGCTGCGATTCTTGCTCTTCGCATGCTGCGCGTGCTGATCCAGCTTGTTACACGTTGATTTGCCAAAATCACGCCGAGAACTATTACGTGCGTTCTCACGGTAGAAATGTATTCATGCATGTATACAATATTATACGGAAGCAGATTTATGTGTTAGAGTGTATTGCAAAAACGGACCAATCCGAATAGACCACGCGGATTTTGCGAGAGAGAACCATGTTCGCATGTATTTGGCGACAGAACCGACGTCGTGCATTCATCTGTTTATATCATATGTATATGTCTATGTTTGATCTACGTGGTCACACGTTGTCTTGAGAAACCAATACGGAGACCTTCCACATAGCAGCAAATTACCTAAACCATATACTTACCTGTAACTATAATATACAAAATACATGCCTATCTTATGTCAGCATACGTCATGACAAAACATTATAGTGAATTATCAAGCCAGCCAATTGGAATGGATCACGTTGGCGTTTCTACCCGACAGTTTATAACACGACATGAAATGCAATGAGCCAACCACAAACAGGCACGTTGAGACTCTGATTTCATATATTACGTTCAAGCGTCAAGACGCAATCATAATATGTTAGAACGACTTGTTCGCTTCAAACAAATTTCTAGAATATAATTCTAACCGTAAACGTGTTTTACATATTTGAATAAAATTAATTCAGTTCAAAATACTCACTGGTGTAAAGAACGATGCACAATGGTTCACTGAATGCTAGCTTAGACAGCAAATACTGGCTAGCATTACCAAAATGAATTGTAAAACTGAACTTCTTCACATCATCAGAAATATTGATGTTTTAGCATTACAATGAAAATACTAAAAAGAGAATGAAACAGTAAAGGAATTATTTTCTGCATCCTTCCAGAAATCAATTTCTCATCACATTGAATACATAAAATATTGCTATAACTGCATACTAAAATTAAAGTAAAGTAAAATTAAAGTAAGATATTATTAAAGCCGCTATTACCTGCAAATCAAGAGAATTCAACCAAACCACAGAAACTATTCACAGCTAAAGCAATCAGGTTGATGATGAATAAGCTTCCAGTAGGCACAACCTTTTATGAAGTTGAGAATATGATATTCTGAATGAATCTGAAATGGAACCAGAGATGAAAATGGGATCCGGAGGGTACAAACAAGTTTTCTAGAATGATCAGCGTCCTTTTGGAAACCACTCTACGACTGTACAACGGCTCGGAGTGATAGAAAGCATGCCGCATGCGCTGCTGCGATGGTACGAAATAGTACACGATTCCGAGAACATGGTCGTAAACACTGATAATGGCCATAACGTACACCGAATAAGTAATTCAGATATATGCATATATGCGGTTGGCATGATTAATGCTTAGCTGCTGTACTGAAATACAGACGGCCAACTGGAATGAACCACGCTGCCTCCTCTAACAGACAGTAATATGGCTTGGATTGAAATTCCGCCATCCAATCGTTGACATACGCGTTTAGGAAATGCACACACTAACATCATATAAATGCAACATATACATATGTGCTGAGTTTTTGCAAAAAGATATCTATTGCAAAAATATACCCTACAGCATGTGTATTGGAATTATGTGAAATTACGTAGACGGCAAAACGGAAAAATGTTTAAAATAATAATGCGTTATTACCTCAAAATTCAACTTCTTCTATCTACGCACACAACATTGTAATGGCGTGAAATTGCTTATATGCTGATAGAGTGTTTATGTAAGCAAAATGTTTCTATAAAACCTGCACAACGATTATCACCATGGCATTTTAACTAGTAAGATAGAAAGACACAGTGGTATTCACGTTATCGAATAACTCACAAAAATTAACAGCGGCTTCCTACTTGCCGAACATACTCACTAGGCGTTCATATAAACATGTTGCTCAATTTCCTCTGAAATTTCGTTCCCCCTGCATTCATAATGTTGCTTGCACTATTTGACAGTTGGAAATGGAAAATGTATATAAAATTAATCATGAATTCTCCAACACAAACTCCTACCATTCAGCATGAATACAAGAACGACGCTGTAAGATCTGCTGCTCACATGGTACGTGTCAAGATCTAGTTTGTGCCACGTCGTCTTACCAAATTCATACCAAGAACACCTCAACACGAACTGACAGTAGTAATATATGTATGCATGCACACATTGTTATATGAGATATGCATGTATGGAATGCATTGTGTTAAAATGTATTGCCACAACTGGCCAATTGGAATGGACCACGCTTCCTTTTACTCCAGAGACAAACATGTTCCTATGCATCGTCGACAGAAATGACGCCGTCCATTAGTCAGTTGGTATGATATGCTTTGATCTACTGTTGAACATGACGCTTTAAGAAATATATACCAACACGTTCCACATATCCACTGATTATGGAAACCGTATACTTACCTTTAAGGTATAATGCACACATGTGTCTGACGTCAGCATATGACATGCCAAAGCAATCTAATGAATTTTAAAACCAGCCAATTGCAATGAATCACGTTGCCTTTTCTACGCGACGGCGATATGAAATGCAATGAGTCCATCACAAACAAGTGTATTGAGACTTTGATTTCATGTAAAATGGACAAGCGTCACGATATATTAATAATATCCTACATGTTTGTTTCAACAATATTTGCTCTTGTAGAATGGAATCATACTCGTCATCGCAATAAAGGCTTTATACCATGTAGCTTATAACTATCTGAATGCAAAAGGTTCAATAATAAACTCACTGATGGAATGCACGGCGCAGAATGGTACGTAGAAAATACTGAAAAAAGAATGAAATCGTAAAGGAATTACTTTCGGCAACGCTTCTAAAATACATTTCTCATGTATTTGTGGAAAATTGAATAAATAATATATTACTATAGCTGTAATTACCTATAAACCAGAAGGATTCAACCAAAGCACCGAAACTATTCACGATTAAAGTTTTCAAGTCTATCGTCTCCGATAGACACAAATTCTTATACATTTGAATTTTTTGATGCCGTAATATACCGCATAAATCTGAAATAGAAGCAGAGTGAGTTGACTATGGGACGGTACGCGCAAACTTTTTAGAATGAATAGCGTACTATTGCTAAGCACTCAACTACTAAACAATAACTTGGAGTAATAGGAAGAATGAGAGGTTTATGCCGGTGCGATGCTACGAACTAGAGAACGATTCCGAGAACATGTACCTAAACAATGACAATGGCCATAATATATGCATCAGTAAGTAAGCTACATGCATATGTTGGATATCTATGAATGCTGGTTAGGTGCTGGAATGTACTGAAGTACAAGCTGCAATTGGAACGAACCACACTGCATCATCCAACATACTATTTTGAGTTGGTTTCTAATGCAAAAAATGCATATCCTGAAGCATGCGTATTGCAAATATATCAAATTACGTAGTTATCAAATGTGTCAGAAGATGTGTCAAAACAGAAAAAGACGTTTAATATAATAATGTATTATTACATGTGTAGTGTTCTCTTATGAGAAATAAGTGTGCGTGTGTGCAGCAGGCATTCCTTCACCTTAGAGGTAAGATTTCATTAGCGTGAGCTCTTTACCAAAGTACAGAGATTTCTGATTAGCCGCAAAGTCAGAATATGTCTGAATGAGTAAGGAGGAGGACATGACAGAGGTAATAGTAATAGAGTTGAGAGATAACGAGGTAGGCGACTGGCATCTCAGTCGTCTACACAAACAATTATTGAACGAAACCGATTTCTGATAAGCAATCCTTAATGACTTAAGAATATGGAAATATTCTACAACCTGAAAATTCAACTTGTTCTCTCAACTCACACAATATTTTAATGGCTGGAACTTGCTTATATGCTAAGACAGTGTTCCAGCAAGCACATAATTTCATAGAAACCAGGCACAATGATTAAAACCAAATCATTTTTACTAGTAAGAAAGAACACAAAGTGGTATGCACGTTAACCAAGAACTCTCAGAAATGAACCGCGATTTCCCTCCTGCCATTTAATAATTCAAGCATGAACGCACAGAGCCACGACGCTTTGCTATTCCACAAAGAAAAGACGTGGATGCAGAGACAATAAGGTCGATCTGATTTCAGTTGTTACAATGATACGGGTCACAATGTAACTTTTGACACGTTAGGTTTAGAACATCGATCCGAGAACTATTAGTTAGCCACTGACAATGGAAACACTGTATCAATACATGAAAGGAAGGCATACAGGAAATGAGATGCATTTGAGAAAGAGCCCTAACTATTAGACTATACCTTTAAGATGGTGCCAATTTGAATGCACCACATTCCGATTTTGACATGATAGTGGTATCCAACTCAGCAAAATTGTAAATCACAACATGAATCCTTATGCAATTTTACACTGCCTTTACCCGACAACATTCCATTGTGAGTTGAATTTGCTGATTCGAAGAATTAACTGGTTTTAAATAGATTTCGTGGTTAAAAATTAAATATACATTATTTGGTATAAAATTTACATCGTTTTATTGTGGTTACGACTAAACTTGCAACTGAAAGTTACTACGTAAAAATGCATTCAAAACGTCTATCAGGATTACGTATTTTACTTCTGCTCGGTTACTTAATGAAATCAACCGACAGTATTCCGCTGCATAGCTTGCAAGAGTATTTAAATTTCTTCGAAAATAGTCAGATATTTTTTATAATCTACCAGGGTGTCGAAATAGTCAGATGAGTGATCTTGTCATTTTGATTAATTAAAAAAGGTTCCATTACCCTAGGGGGAAATGGCCAAGGACTTCAACGCAGAGAGCTACGGCTAACAGCTTACCTGGTGATTAGCATCTACAATTTGGAGATGTGGGAAAAGGTTGCAGCTGACTCTTCTTGTCTTGGCTCGGGAACGTATTAGGAGATATACGTTTAAATAATAAGAAGTGGTTGGAGAATGGTACATGGGAACTGTGATACTTACATGATCTATAGGAATGAGCTCTCTACTCTGTATAACTGAAGTTGTTGGACATGAGTGCTTACTCGTATATTCACTATGGTTATGGTTTTGCTGAAGATAGCTCGCGGACTGGGTAATCCTCAGTTAATGGGTTAGGTGCTGCTTCACCAGACTCTACTGCTTTTATATAACTGGGCGACTGTTCGTATATAGACAGGGAGATTGCGGCGATAAATATTCCAGCGCTGTCGTTGTCCTTACAGTTAAATGAGTGAGTGGCTCAGGAATGCTTCGTACATGGAGCACAAACTCTCATTGCGCTGGAATGTGAAAGTTACGATAAGGATGATGCGAACAATAATCCTAGAGGGATACGGCACTCACTGGATTTACGTAGACGGTAGGACAAATAAGCTGACTCCATCTGAATAGGTATGCCATATTACATAATGGAAAGACGAGAACCTGGACACATAATAATGTAGTTGTGAATGCTGGTCTAGTGGAAAATCACTCAATGATTCTCCGAAAACAAATCCGGTGCACAGTTGTCATTTGCATATTACCTTAATCTAATAAAGATAATAGAATCTTCTAGTGGAGAAGCTAATTCGGGATCTTTGTCCTCGAGCCATTAAATTTCAGTATTTACATGAGCAACGAGTTTGCAATACAAAGGCGACTATTGGTGAGCTTTCCTTTATTTTGTCGTAGGAATTTAATGTTTTAGTTTACAAATGAATATATGGTTTCCTTGAAAAAATGCGTGCATTTGGCTTTTCTTCAATACGTCATTAATAATTTATTTATACAAGTGATTTATATATTTGTTTATAAAACCGCTTGTTTAAAACAATGTTTACCTCTGATTCCCAAAATAAAATGTAGTCAGCAAAGAATATTTAACCCATTTCGTTATTTTGAATTTGCCATGACGCGATTGTTGAACTTTGTTTGCAGAAACAATTACAGTTCAATACGAATTTGTACCGCTGCAGTTC
This sequence comes from Sinella curviseta, assembly GCA_004115045.4. Classification (NCBI taxonomy): domain Eukaryota; kingdom Metazoa; phylum Arthropoda; class Collembola; order Entomobryomorpha; family Entomobryidae; genus Sinella; species Sinella curviseta. The sequence goes on along the minus strand of CM023200.3, from coordinate 837,952 downwards.
CTCTACGCATAATAGAAGTTCCACCTCTTGATGTCACGATATCTATTTCTCTGTAAAGACCTGCAAAAAACCGCACACAAGAAAATAATAGCGAGCAAATATTTGTAGTGCAACGACCACATCGTTCAATGAATGAAATATTATCATTCCAGCATGTACCAAGCTAAATGGAACGTATATAAACGGAAATTGTTTGGAATACGCCAACGTTTTGGAAGATTTAGGATATGATGTTTTACCTGTAATTATTCTGTGTCACTGACTTTCCCTCAATCGTAATGTTGCGTAGAGCATCAACATCTCCCTGGCTTATTACGATGGGACTGGTAGCAACAATCCATGCTGACTGTCGGCACGTTGGCCCGGTATAAGATCCTAAATAACTATAAGCATTTTCACTTTGAAACAGATCAAAGAGTTCTAACTCTTCTTTCACATCGACTCCACCCGCAGTAATTTTACTCAAGTGAGGCAAGATCTGTTGCATAAATTTTGGAGAACTGTTGGCCGTTGGTGAAATCTCAAGGAATATGGCAACTGTAACGACAGAATCCGGCAGGTTTGCGATGTCAGCCTGTTCCATATTTTCATACTTTTTGTTGTAGAACTCTAAATGAACTTCAACAGGGAACGATCGGAAATTGATAGTGTGCTCGCTACCAATGTCGATTCTGCAACCCCAGTGAAAATGTAAACTGTCAAATTTATATGGTATCTCTTTGCGCCCAAGATGTAAGTTTTCCCAATTGAATGTCACGACGTTGATGGGATTTCTAGGAGTTACTTGTACTGTGTTTCCCAGGTATCGCATTTCAAAACTATCGAATTTAAAGCCAGACCTGGGAAAGTAAATTTCCTCTACACTCTGGTCCTCTTTGATTAAATCTTTTGACAAATTAATCGGCGAGTGATTTCTGTCCTTGTCAGAGCAGTAACTACTCCATGTTTTCTCGCCACACTTTTCTTCGTGATAGCACCAATTATACGGTGGCTGTCCATCAGCAGTAAACAACTCACTGGTTGTAGCAAGGGAGCTTGTAATAAGAAGTGAGAAGACGAACCAAGCCATTGTACCAAACGAGATTCTCCTTTGAACTATGTTCCGATGCGCAGCATGCAGAAATATATAAAATGATATAGGTTATCTGGAAATTCAGAAATAGAACGTTACACAAATTAGAAATGGGTAATATAAATGGCTTGGCGACTGTACAAACAACGGCACGGGGTGTATATTAAACGCAATGGCATGATGCATAGTCGATGTTACGTAGAGATAGAAAAGATTGTCATTTCAGGGCGATATAGGTGATGCACTAGATTCCGAAATGAGGATGGGCATGCGTGGAGTTATTCATGCAGGGAGAAGAGGACGAATAGCTGAAGTTGTTCGCTCTACTCGCTTTTGCATTGCAACGTGGCCAGACCTTGTTGGTGCCACGTCGCGTTGAGAAATCCATAACCATAAATTCTAACCACTGATCACGGAAGGTGTATACCGACATGAAAGTATAATATATGCAGTTCTTACACAAAGATAATGGTCCAATGGAATGGCTCACGCTGCCTATTCTTCAAAAAACATTACAGCACTGCCTACTGTCCAACATGACATGATACGCAATCGACAAACCGCAACTACGAACGTTAATGCTTTCAGTTGCACCGGAATTTAACGAACACACCGACAGCGTTTACGACTTAACTTACCTGGTTGATGATGAAATGGTCTCCAGCAGCCACAATCTTTAAAAAAAGAAATATATTTTCCACAGTATTATCCTGTACTAGAGTGAAACTGGACCGGAGCTATAAATGCGATCCAAGTGGTACGAGCAACCGTTTGGAAATGAGTAGTGTTCTTCTACTAACCTGCCTATCTACTCAACCACAGTCCATGGAGACATGCACGAAGATGTTTTACGGTGCTACGATGCAACGAACCTACGTGTCCAGATTTGGTTTGATACACGTAGTATTCAGAGAGCCATTCCGAGAACTTTAACGTTAACTTTGACAATGGAAACTAGATGAGGTAGCAATAAATATACATATTCATGAGGTTAGACTGATGGTGTGTACTACTGCAATAGATCAGCTCATTAGAAACTACCGCAGACTCATCCTATGGCGGATAGCAATATCACTTTATCTTACCCACGCATTTACCCACGTTTAGGAAATGCACTCAATCCAACAAGCATGTTGTACATTTGCAAAAATAATACCTAGTGCAAACATTATCATCTCCAATGAAAAGTGTACTTGTAGATGCCGTATATACTCACATGAAATATATAATAACAATGGTAAACGCATGGATTCAAACTTTGGACCATGATGACACCAGTTATGGCGTATTGATGGTGTCCGAAATTCCAAAAATATTGCTAGAATCGCTGTATCGTTTTTGTCAATGACACTGTCGCTGTTGTTGAAATTGGTTTGCATGTAACTGTGAATTGCTGGAATGTACTTCATTTTGTTTTTCGCATTGAGCAATTGCCTGCTCATACATGATATCACTGTGAGTGACGAATTGGACAAAAAGATGTAGTGATCCCGCAGATCAGCAAATATCGCCAATTAATCTTCCCGGCTATCACAAAAATATGACCACATTCACTCTCCCAACACTCGACTCGGAGGTGTCAGATTTCCGATTCCCTGACTTTAAGATGAAACTCAAGGAACATACTTTGCACAATGTTCCAACCGGAGCAAATGTAATAAAATTCGAAATATGAATGATCAATTGTACCTTTCATAGTCTACACTTTCATGGCGATACACAGAGGATACCGCCTCTGAGCATGCCATTGATGGAAGGATGCAAATCCATCCCCATGGAAGTTCACCTTGTTTATATTTTGTCCCGACATCAAAACCTTGAAAGTGCCATGGATAATGATGAACCGACAATACCTCCACCGGTTGCAGTGGCTGCCGTATTTCTTGAGGATGATGGCGGCCTTACATCGGCGCACACTTCAAATTTCCTGAAACCTATACTGAACCGACTGAACGGAATGTAGAAGAGTGCCTTGGACCTAACAGACTTTCGAGATCTCGTTGGAGCTTACAATTATTTCGGCACATTCACGTCCCCTCCATGTACTTATAGCTGCAACTGGGTCGTCAAACGAAACCCAGTTGTGGTTCCAACGCAACAGCAACACTTAGCATCAATGCGAAACATTAGGACCAAAGCACGTTTCACCGGACAATTTTAGGTTGGCTTCCCATAATACATTCTTATACTATGTAGGATGACCTTATATCAATATATTTTTATTGAATTTCAGGTCCATCAAGCGAACTCAAGATAATATTAAGTCGTTTACGTGCATCAAGTTTTACTAACCCATTATCAAAGGTGGTATATCATATAATCTGGTATAATAAATAGGGTTTGCTGTAACCAATCAGTCATTTCCAAGAACGAGTTCAAGCATGGGGTAGATTTTTGAAATCTGATATTCTAAATTATTCGATTGTTGTCCAAAGAAAAAAACTTTACAACAGTATAAAATCAATGCTTACTCATTCGGATTGATATTCGGCATCAATAAGTATGTCATGTTGAGAGAACATTAATTTGTCACATGCATATGTTGTTATGTCGGCCCATTTCAAGTCCGGGGAACTTTACTAGTGGTTATATTTGATGTTCATACAAATTGATTTTGCTCGTCTTTCAACTTATTGTGGTTTAACATTATTTATTTTCTTGCGTACTTCACAATTTAGGGATAATAGCTTTATCATCTATTTATTGCTTTGAAAATTTGCTCTCGATGCTTTTTGACATCTGAGGTTCCAAAGTAGGTTGTTTAGCGATTCGACGTATGTGTTTGGTATACACATATCACACAACCCCAATGTTTATCCCATAAATATAAGAACTGATGATCAACCTCACAGCATTTCCTTGCGAGATGAATTTTCAGATTCGTGGGATCTGTTCTATTTAAGAAAGATTATGCGGTTAAAATTTAAATATTCGCTAGTACGAGTCGACCATTTCTACTTATAAGCGAATAAGTTGTATTTCAAGTAACGGGCATGGCTGCCTTTTTCAAACGATCGTAGAGGTGTCGTGCATCACGCAATGCCACTCTCAAGAGAGTAATGAAATATAAAATTGGACTATTTTGCCAAACGATTAAAAGATTACTGGTCAGTTAATGAGCTTGATATATATTCATAGCTTTTGAAAAACGATATTTGAGGTGGGAAATATGATCGCGAGTTACTTGGCAGAGTGGACACCCATTCGGTAAACCACTGTATTCAGGCTTGTCATGTTGGATGTTCTAAAATCAATGACAATACTTTTTAAAGCTGCCATGTAACAATGATATATCTGGAAATATATCACGACTGGTGGAAATACTGTAAAGGGATTCTAGAAAAACTGCGCAAAATGAACGCTCAGTTTCTTTATTTAATACTTAAAGTACACTTGCTTGCCAAATTGGCAACACAAACTGAAGGCATTGAGGTTGTAAATCTGCACGAATATATTAACTTCTTTGAAGATAGTCTGATATTTGTCATAAATTACCAAGGAATGGATTTAAGCGATCGTATAAAAAACCCTGTTGTGTTAATGAGATACTACGTAGCCAGAGGCACACGTTACCTGATACCATCAGAACACTTCAGTTCACAAAATCCTACTGTCTCAAAGTACAATAACTTGAAAGCAACTCTTGACTATACAGCTTTAATTGAACATCCTAAAACCATTCTAGTGAAACCAATCCGCTGCAAAGTTGTAATGTATTTGAAACCTCCATCGTACGAAGAGGATTACACATTTTACAGGAGAAATGAATATGGGAATTATTTGAACGAACCAGTGCGCTTCAACAGGGACTGGAGCAACGCGCTTATTGACCGAAGGCAGCGTCTTGTCAAATTATTCCCAACATATTTTGTTCTTGTGACGTTTACTACAGTTGTGGATATAAACAAGGATTCCACATATATTTTATGGAGCATTCCACTTTCTAGGCTTTTTGTTGGCCCATTGGGTGACAAGTACTACATTGTCCTGCGTATGGGAACGGTTGGTTCGTGGGCATTAGCTTCCTCACAAAATGGAGACAAGCAGTTCATAATATCGGCAAACTATGTAGCTTGTTTTTACTGCACTATTTGCTCCAAAGTAATATTGGTTAAAGTTCTCGAGTTTCCAAAAATGCCAAACTTTGAAGCCTTGAAGTCGTTTTCAAAGAGATATGGACAACCAGACGATATATTCGTGGAGGTACATTCTCCTGTTCCTGAAGAAGACCAAGGAAAACGAAAGTCCAGAAAAACTTTTTTACAACAATTGGGAAAATTGAATAAATATGATCTTGAGCAGATATACTATTTAATGGACACTTACTTCATAGCGACCATTGTTTCAGAAAATACAACATTACGGTTCCCTGATAATGGATTGCGTCCGGATTACTGGAAACAAAAGAGTGACAATATGTCAAACTGGTTTGCTGGTAGAGACTACTCTTGCGGCCATATAATGCATCAATGGAACTTCCACGCTTGGATATTTCCGGATCCGAGACAAAGCATACTTGGATTTTCGGACACGTCGCTAGTACTCCATGCATCGCGCGTCAAATTTGTGAGTTGTCATTTGGAGGAAATATTTTGGATTAACAGTTTCATAAAATTAGTGAATACTTTCGACATAAGCATATGGTGCATGCTGTTTGTTTCCGTTCTCCTAACGTCGCATATAACTTGTAGTGCTGTGAAATACTTAACTAGAGCACGTGCTACCGGAAGTGTGAAGTACAAAGTGGTGAAAAGATCACAACTTCATGTTTTCTCTAACTTGGTTGTTTTGGGTCTTGACCAGGGATCCAATTATTTTAGCTGGCCGTCAGTAAGGGATCGGCTGTTTTACTTTCCACTAGCCATTTGGGTTCTCGGAAATGAGTTTAAAGGACATACAATTACTGAGTTAATTGCACCTCCGCAGCTGTTGGCATTTGACGTTTTCGACCGTCTTGTGGCACATGACTTTAAAATATATTCATTCCCTGTTAAACTTGGCCGATATTCATTGAAACTATTTCGACATGGCAAAAGGGATTACCAGCAGATAAGCCGGCACGAGGCGTTTCCCGTAATCTCAAAATTCTGGGCACATATCATATACACACGACACACAAGGAGTACTCAGTATCTTGATGAATTGAACAGCGAGACGCAGGTATATCTGAACAATTCAGAATTATTTCCCGATTGGAAGACATGCTACAACAACGAATCCAAACGCAATCCGTGTACATATTACGACCTCGTAATCCCACACATGTTACAATGCAAGCGCTCAGCGGTTATTTTAGATCAAGAGAATGCTATGGTTCTTAACTCGCAGCTTTCAAAACTGAAATTACCAGTGTTTTTGGGTAAGAATATTTTGAGCGAGTATATGAATGGATACAGGTTTTTCGGTACCGTTTCGGCGTCCAGCTTAACAAAAGCCAAGGGACTTTTTGAAGGAGGTATTATGGAATGGTGGCGAAAGTATATTGATTTGCTGGTTCCGCGAATGAAAACATTATTTGGCAAATCCGAGGAAATCCATTTTGGGGAAAATAAGTTGACACATTCTAAGAAGAGCGACATCAAAATACTTGTGTCGGCAATTGGCATTGCCATTATCTTAGCAACTGCAGCATTTGTAATTGAGTACATGAAACGAAATGATATTCGAGCCGCACATATTATCCCTGGCGAAAATGAGGTACTTAGTTTTCACTACCATTTGTATCAAAATAATAATTTATATATTTAGTTACAAGTATTGGCGCTTTGATGATTCTAGGCTGACATAAATCCAGAGTCCAAACATCGGCACTTCCGAACCAAATTTTCCAACGTAACTGACGGTGGCGATACTTCGCAAATGGCGGGATCATCGTTTGCAACAACCGATGACTGGAATGTGAATGAATTTGGCAGTACGCGGCAAGAGTCGCAGAATAATTTGTTCGAAGAAGCAGAATTTGTTGCCAACGGCGAAACCACTGATAGTACAGATGAGCTCCTAAATCAGTTGAGTGAAGGAGACTCAGGAAATGACGTATTTGTTAAGGAAAACCAACGACTAAGAGATCGATATGAACACATAATTTATTGCGTTACCCAAGGAACAGGTGCAGTTTCAGGTTCAGAGGTGGACGACCAGTGTTTGATACGCGGCAATGGTGAATGCACGATGCACATTGAAGAACATTGTCAAACAGTCGAATAATTTTTATTTACTTATTCATCCGGAAACCGAGATATTGTGAATATGAAAACGATGTATGTATTTATGTGGTCAATTAGGTAATAGATTAAAATTAAAATTCATTACATTGTGGTAAGACATGGATCGCCGTACTTTATTAGCACAGCTCTTCTCGGAATTGATTGTATCTTTTCAATATACATACGTACCAACTATTCTGTAAATCTGTACATGTTCTGTTGGCGAGGTCGGAATATGTATTTGGCAAACATTTACCATCAAATAAAAAATAGTTCACGACACAACAAAATATTGTTCAAAGCTGTAACAGAATATTCTTCTCTTATTCTTACGTGCTACAGTGTCATATAATCTAATATACAAAAAATGAACTGTGTTATATTTCACATAATATTTTATATTCACAAAAAAATGCACCAATCCAATGCAAATCATACACATATTATGTTTCTATGTCATTCAAAATTGATAACTAACCAGAAACAGAACTAGAAACACAATTCCTGAGAGAACCTTCATTGTGGTGGAGCACTTTAAATGGAGCAGAGATGCAATGGAATGTATATTCTGATGAATAGTTGGAATACGAGAATAATAAGAATAAAATAAGAATCATATGAATCATTTGCTCTTTTTGATGTGACAAATATCTAGCCACGCAAATTGTATCTAGATCAATGTGCCATAAAGTGAGACAATTAACAAAACATATCGTGTATTGTCCCATATGGAAAAGCTACGGATGTTAGCGCACTCTACGTATATATAGTACTCTACGATTCATAATTGATGGGAGTGAAACAATACGCTATTAAAGCATACAACGACTAACTGTATAGATGAGTAATCATTCATGTGCTCCGCTTTTTGGTATGTGTCCTTTGTTGCAGGATGATATACCGACAAATATGCTATGCCAAACTAATAGTCGCAATTTGATGAGAATGAAAAGTTTTTATGACTTGTTGTGGTAAAGAAACGGTTATTGCATCATTGTAAAAAATATTAACATTTATTCATGGGTACAAATCCTGTGAATCACCAAATAGATTTGGAAATTGCATTATCCAATTTCAGTTTCCTCATCTGGAACAAATATCCGCTAGACTTTGTATTATCCGGTCGTGGGATAGACAAACGCTCGTTTTTTTAACTTATGATTTAAGTTTGCTATGATCTAATATTTATTCAGAACCTGGAAATGATGGCTGACCACCATTAATTTAAAATTCGCTCTCCTTCACAGAACCAAATACATAACACTGTGATCCGGATTGTTAACGAAATGCTTGTCCAGAGGGGCATATCTCCCAAGACAGGGGAGACTTATACCTACGCGTAATTTTTTGATGATTAAATATCACGCTGTGATTCTTGTAGGATTTTGAGATTCCTTAAACCCTGCGCATTTGACAGGGGAAGATTTAATTTTGTATTTGCAGTAACACAAAAGAGGTTGGTTTGCTACCATAGTGAATGTTTCGTTAATATATTCGCGTAATATGCTTCCATGAGTTAATCCGATATCTGCAGTGAACCTGGACAGTGAGAAAGACTGCAATTGGAATTGTACATTTGGAATGTCAGAAGAACAAATTATAACGAATATTTAAAATAATTATTTACTTTATTGACCGGAAATACATAATCCTTCATGACGTGATAGATAATGAATGATATAATTAACAGTGTATTAATACCTTACAATTAGAACCGACATGAAATATCAGGTTATAACTTTATATATGTAGTCAATTGCATCTTACCAATTACCTCTTCGGAAACAAATAATACAAATGACGCCCTACGTTACATGACCAGATATATACATGTAAATAATTATATGACCGCACTACGATCATGGTACATGTGTAAGACATATACGTCGGCATCAAGTACAAGATGGAGTAGAGCGAAGGAACAATATTGTAATTGTGGTCATGGCAATCTGCGGTAAAAGGGTACGCTTATTAAATTTTCGCAAGAAATCTGCATTGGAGTGAGCTTAAAAAGCATATACTGTCTGAGTGCCAATTACTTGAAAGAGCGTTCCACAGGTGATTGGGAAAACTATTCCTCTGATGCAGCATGCGCCGGTCTTTGCACAACTAGAAAGTATGCGATTCAAATTTGCATTCCCGACTCGCTTCATGAAATCCTTCGTTTGGAGGTGCCGAATCGCTTTTATCTATAAAATATAACCATTGCATTTAAGCTCAAATAAATATTAGCTTGATAGTTCAACAGTTGACGTCAACTACCTTTTCAGCAAATACAATTGCCAACGTGTATTCCAGACTCAACATTGTTGTAGCAGATCCGGCAAATATTTTGAAATGAGCCGTTCGTGTCACATTATCCCTTTCCTCATACGTATTTGCAGCAAGCAGTAAGGAAAAGACCATAGCATTTGCGAGCAATCTATTCGCTTGGAATATCCCAAATAACCTATTGAATTGAGATGTGAGTCGTCGTATATCCTTAAATAATTGGTAGCCACATCTTGCGTCTATTTGTCCGGAACCATCCAGTCGCACGAAATCCGCGCTGATAGCGAGGAAATCAAATATATGAACCAGGTTCATTGCTGACATGCACATGTAGTAGGTGCAATAATTCCAGATAAACGCTTCCGAATATACTGCCACACAAAACTTGATGAGGGCGTTGGATTCAGTTGCTCGTTTGCTTTTCTCAATACCAACGAACCAGGCGACAAATGTCGAGAAGTATCGCTGATGTATGTCATAGGACGACGTTGTCGCTGACATTGTCCGAGGAATAATTACAACTGTTGTGCAGAATAATCCAATTGTAATTAGGATCCTCACGCTGTCGAATGTCTGAAATAAGATTGTTCAGACCCTCGATTCAAATTAACCTAACATTTTGAGCATATTAAATGATGTCACCTACCCTTTTTAATCCTGTCACATTTCGAGCTTTCGGATGGTATTTTTTCGAAAACTTTGCCAATTTGTTCAGGTAATGAATTTGTGAAGTTGCGCCTTAAGTATTGATGTATACCGTCGACATGACCATTGTAATTTGGAGAAAAACGGTTAAAATCCCCATGCTTGCGACTGGGTCCCCAGGAGCGCCCAGTCTGGCACGCTTGGATGCATCCCAAATGCAATTATGTATTTCAGAGATGTTATACCACAAAGTCTGACATAGGACCAGCAGCCACAATACCTGCAATTTACAAAAAATACTTTACTAAAATGTTTTACTAGCTATATAGGTAAATGGTAACTAGTGTACCCTTTGGAGCCAGTATGTCCTGGCTTTGTAGCAACCGGTGTCTGTCCGCCGCACACAAAAAGGAATATAGCCCACGTAATAAGCAAATTTGAGGACCCATGCAACATTCGTGCTGTAATCCCAATTATGCATTTTTGATTTTAGTTTGGGTGGCATTATTATCTAAACAAGTGATTTCGTCAACTGCGTTGTACAGAACAAGGGATGTCAAAACGAAGAAAACTTAAACTGTGCTTAACGATGATACGCAAAATCGAATAACTGTGCCCCTTAATGTACTTCCGAAATACTATTTTGAGATGTTTTGGTGTTGCAACGATATTTTTAACGCTGATAACTGCAGCTCTGTTCAGCACGAGTATGAGCATTCGTATGGGGGAAGCAGTACGAAAATATTGACAACATGAAGCCATTCTCTACAGAATATTTCATGCGACGTAGCAACTAAAATATTCAGTGATGCTGAATAATTTATTGCCTGGTTGAAAGTAAAAATCAATATATGCATACCTATCTAAAATGCAGAACGCACGGTATTATCAAATGATATTTCCTGTTATCATAATTTACACTACGATACTCATTTTGGCTTAGATAAAATACTACCTGTACTGATGTAGATACTAAGCTGTCGAATATTATTATTACCAGAAATCTATTTTTATGTGGCTAATATTTTCCTGCAAAACGGGATTACATGTCTAGAAATGCCATAGGAATCCGATGAAGAATTTTGGTCGATTTATATATTAGAAAGTTTGAAAGCATTTGTGGTAATCAGTCGATGGAAGTTTTAATAATGTACAGGTCGGATAAAACAAATTGTTTTGTGTGACCAGGTAAACTACGAAGATGTGAAGAGTCTGTTGGTAATTGTAAACCGTAGCATCGAGTGGACGGTGGCCGTTGTGTTGCGGCTGAAGAAATGACCACTGAAGTTGTTAAGTATAGTCCGCTGAGGAAGCCGATGGCAAAGATGTAACGCTTCGAAATATCATCGACGATGGTACATTAAGCCACAAGTGATCGAATCTTTTATTTACGCTAAAAATGTGATCGTAAATGATATTCAAGCCTGCCTTACATGATATTCAAGACGATTCAAGTCGTGTTGACTCTGGTAGGATTTTGAGATTCCGTCCATTCCACACATTTCGCACGGAAGAGTTCCTGCGATCTTCTCCCACAGTTTTCCCGGATGTGACAAGTAAGAGGATTGGTATGCGTGTATTTCCTACCGCAACGACAGAAGTGACCCAATTCCGTTCACTTGGCAAAGCCGCGGGGGATGGATGGATGTGCGTTTTTGGTGGCGAGCAGAGATATTTTCGCAACTCTTGGTACTTTTTGTGAACTTGAAAATTTCATGTGGTCCTTATTTTCATAGCAAGTCGTTGGCGTCCGCTTGATAGTCTTCTTTCGTGGCTTATTAAGAGATTCAGGATCGAAATCATCGTCAGGTCTTGGGACACTGGAGCTCCATATAGTGGGTCGGAGTTTTTCTCAAGTTCGCTCAACACAAATTCAGTTTTTACGTGAACGGGATGTTCGATGATGGTGGAGTCTGCTGCAAATGGAGCGAAGAAGGATGCCTCCATATCAATCAAAGGCTCAGTCCTAACCACAGTTGTTGCGGGATCATTCAATCTCTCCATGTCATTGTCGTCAGTGGAGTCCTCGGGACTAGCAATATCTATATTATCTGTAAAATGTTAATAAAATAGGAATACTTAACTTTTTAAAACTTTATCATTATTAACAATGGCATTTCATTTCAGCGTAAGTTAAGTCAGCTAGTGCCATTACCACAAACAAAATCACCAAACACGACGGGTTCACCGATGGCGTCACAGGTGGTCGTTTCCCCTCCAGTTGTCATGGCACCAACATCTTCAGTAATTTGGGTGGTGTGGAAGAAAGTATCCATGCCAAACATGGGCTCCGTCTTAATGACGACCTTGGCTGCCGCGGAGGTCCTCCTAGCGGCGTCACCAGCCTTTGATTCTTCAAGAAGGAATGGGTAAATCACTGGACAATCATAGCTGCCTGCTACAAATAAATGAAAAGTTAAGTTAATAACTCATTGTATTATTATGTTGGACCTAAATCGCATAACATTTAATTTTCATGATCAATTTACCAGGATTAGAGAGCACAAATTTCCGACACTCGGCAGTGAAGCTGTGCGATCAGAGCAAGTCTCTACTCCTCTTCCAGTTTGCTTCATCATCTTCAAAATTTCCCGCTTAACCGCCTTGTAAATCTTGGTGTACTCAAGGATCTCCTGGTAAATCCTCTTGGCGTTATCAATCGCGTCTCTGCAGCTGCCGCAGAACACCACCTTCCATTCGGCCGGATTTCCTACAGTCCTCGTGTACTCCTCCAGTTTGTCTATGGGGATTTCGAGAATTTTTCTAAGCACAAAGATGACATCAAGCTGGTCATGGAGCAGTTGTGATTTTGAGGGAGCCTTATATGTCTTATCTTCAGCAGCAACACGGTTTCAAATTAAATATTGACACTGATTATGATAACTCAAGCAAGTATCGTCCACGGCTTGCCCTCGCACGTGGCCCACAGGATGATTTGCCATTTTCCCGAAAATTTCACCTCTCCGTTCCACTTCACTGGCGGAGCAAATTTATTGTTTAATCGTGCGTAACATTAACTGGATACTAAGCAACCAATAAACTGATTAGCGATAACCAATGATATATCTGTAACTTATGTAAAAAGTAATTAGCCGCAGCCGCAATCCGACGTCACTTGACTACTGCAAAACAAGAAAGAACACAAGCCAAATGAAATTACGAGCTGAGCAGTGTTGAGTTTCTGGGTCTGCGTCTGGGATCAAATGGGAAAGCAAAACAGAGACAGCTGCCAGAAATCTTCCGTGTACATTCTTTGTTGTTGCTTCCCTTCGTTAAGTCATCTCGTATGAAATGACGGCAAATGGACTCACCGGCTGAAATGACCCTCAATGAAATCATGACGCCGCCTGATTTGCGGACTGCTTGTTCTCGGTTGTCTATTTGGGCATTCCATTTTAAATCTAATTGATTAAGTGGCAATTTTTTGACGAATCTTATAGCGCTTGAAGAAACGAATGGATTAATGTATACTGAATGATAGTATGTAATTTTGGTGACATTAAATATAGTGATTTATTGAAACATTTCACATGGTTAAATCGTTTTAGAATTCTTTTATTAATTAATTTAGGAAAACATAACGTGACTAATGCTACGTGGCGTTTAGATTTTACATAAAATTCTTATTATTAACATATAAAATTAGGAACATTAACTGCATCGATTTTATACTAATGTCATTGTAACATTTACCGTATTGTTACAATTAGAAGATATTTCAGATGCAGTAATTAATGAACATTAATCAGAATTAATAAATTGTTGGACTGACCGCGCACGGATAGACCGTACTGTTGCAAACAGATACTTAAAATAACACAATATGCATGTTGTTGTTTTTAAATAATGAATTACTTTCGTCGGTATCTTCAACTCATTTTGAACGATATCACCTCCAACCAATCTGCTAAAATAACACCATATTTTTTAGAGAAATCCATCTGTATGGCCTTCTATATACAGCGCCCAGCATACATTTCTGGACGAGACATATGCATACAAAATACAGTTGACATGTGCTCAAAAGCCCGATAAGACTAACGTACGTCAATGGAAACGACAAATTCATAGAACGCTTCCTAACTATTTTTCCATATTATCTAAACATACCTGTTACCTCACGATTTGTATTTTTATTCAAAATCTTTCAATGCAAATAGATTAATATCATTTTGATTTCTATTCTCCGTTACAAGCATTAACATCCATTTTGGGATTAGGAAAGGACGGTCAGTCAATTATCAGTGACATTGACCAATTTCAACCCTGGTTTAGAGTGCTCAGATAATCGTAGCGAAACAAGGACAATCAGTTCTTTAAGATAGAAAGTTATTTTTGTCTTTAAAACAATACATTTGATTTTAAAGACCTGGGCAGATTTTTATGCGGACGCTACCGCTATTCTCGCGTTTATCGTTCGCGAATTTCTTTACAGCTTCATTCACGAAATTTTCAATAGAAATGTACCTACATCATTGTCACTTTAAAAATTTAAGCACATTTTTTGTAAATCAAAGAAACCAAATATGGTGGAGTCGATAAGGGTAAGCCAATTCTTTGGCTAGCTGCTAATGCTAATTGCTAATGGCACAATTGTGAAAGGTACCATTATATGTATGTACATTTTTTGTCCAAACACCTGACATCATAACTGTTTTCGCAAGTATGAACGTAACCAAGAAATGTGCTTCTTACTTGCGTAGCAAGATTCAAGCTTATGGATAAACAAATTCTAAAACTACAAGATCAGTGCCGAAAAGGGCTAAGCTGCTGAGCACATAAACACTTGTGTCAAATACACCACTGCATGCGTTCATGTTATACCATTTACATTTATACCAGATTATGTTCTTCAACATAACCATTCACAAATCATTAATGGTATTTCTGTATTTATTTGATGTTCCATAACAATATTTGAAACGGCGTTACATCCTGCCAGTCAACAGCAGGTGGAACAATTCGTGATCCAGAATGTTGCTTGGAGCAATTTAGACAAGTGGATAATGATTCATGATTTTACCAACAGTTATACTAGCATTTTCAGCTTGACCCTACTTATGAAGGTTCCAACTGTCGAATTCAGGACAGTTTACAATTTGTTTTTAAATTCACGAATTTACATTGACGTTAAGAAACGTTAGTCAAATTGCAGTTTCGTGTCAACTGTCGATGAACTACATCAAATAATATAACGGTCATATGTAATATAATTTCCTGCCTAGATGGGCAGCTAACCCTTCCATAGCACAATCATTCGCTGCGAATTTTCAATGAACGAAATCATAGGACACGTTTCTTATCGCCGATTGTGCAATGTATTTCTAACAATTGTTCTCGTTACGTTTATACACGTTATTTGAGAGGTCATATGCCATGTAGGTTAGATAACTTAGTTTTCAATATATAATATCAAAATAGTAAAAACGCCACAGAGGAACTAGAAAATGAAAAGCATCATGTGGGAACTGGACTGCATGAAATATTGCATCACCACTTTTTACATAAATTTATCTCAATTCTATTTTTGTAAATAAAGAATTGATGGCAAACACATTTTTGCCACGCTATTCATTTGAGAAGTTGATATCAGTAATATGTGGTGCTGGTTCCAAAAGGGACAACTGCTGGTTGGAAGCACATAATTTCCGTTACCAAGAAGTCAAAACACCAAGCTTTATATAAGACTTCAATTAACTTCAACGGGATACGCAAAATGATATAACGTGCGTAATAGAGACTGTATTATACAATGATGCTTACCAAGAGCGAGCGTCTCTTCTGCACTCAATTTGGCGGATTGACGCTAAAGATGACAATTGTGTAACTGCTTTCTTTACTCAGTTTTCCAATGTGGTGTCATTTGACTTGATGTCGTTACAATTGTACATTTGGCTGGAAACTGAAGTGCAAAGCCATTTTTGTCTGCAATGACTTGGTTATTAACGCGGCTAATTATCGAATCAGCATATTAAATAACCAATAGTATGTCTACCACTAAGGCGTACAACTTACGCACTTCCCAAAGTGAAGTTACATGACATACGATTATATGGAATTTTCATACCGGATCTAAGCAAGGTGGTATTGTTTACCATTCAATCCTATTTCCTGTGATATATTGATTAACATAAATGAAATTGAAAGCATTATGATGAAACTACTACCTAAGTACATCAAAACTTATAATTACGTGACAATTTTAATGGAATTACTTTTTCATATATCTCCGCTCAGTATTTTTTAACTAGTCCAACATGATAACGTGAGTTTTGTATTGTTATAAAATTACTACGCTTCTACTAAACTCACTTCAGTTGTCTACGACTCGACTACGATAAGCTTTGAGGGATATCTATTTGTAGCGCTAATTGGGGCTTGAAGTTTGCAGGAAAAGTGTCGCTAACCAGTCGAAGCAACTCGATTTTTGGCAATTGGTTTCATGCTAATTTTGCTTTCTATTCTTACATATTATTCTCAAAGATATCAAGTTTAGTTTCTAATAGTTGTGATTGGGAATAAATACAGTAATAATGTCAAATTCCAAAGCACCAAATACAAGTTCCTGATCACGAACACAACTTCCTATTCCGGATGTCAACACACTCACGTTCCAGCTGCACTGATGATTCCAGTTTGGGGCGTTGTAACTCGGAGCCACAACCTCCATAATTTTTCCAATGTGGGCTCCAGGCGACCATTTTATGCTCTTTCTAACGCCGACGTGTTTCAACTGAACGAGTCAAGCTGGTGGAGTACTAGGAATGAAGGAGTAATTATTTATACTAAATGCGAGATTAAAACGAACGCAAGTGGCGAGAAAACTGAATAGACGATGCTGCTTTGGTATATAATTACGCTTACCTAAATAGGGCACTGCTGCTGCGCAAATGACAAATACCTTCTATTCTTCCATATCTAGCATTTA
This sequence comes from Sinella curviseta, assembly GCA_004115045.4. Lineage (NCBI taxonomy): Eukaryota > Metazoa > Arthropoda > Collembola > Entomobryomorpha > Entomobryidae > Sinella > Sinella curviseta. The sequence goes on along the minus strand of CM023200.3, from coordinate 820,830 downwards.
GTCACCCTTTTGCTTTCCATCGAAAAATGTTTGGTTTCCGGGAATGGACCATCCTCTCATCCCGCCAACAGAAACCTGTTACTGGGTGTTCAGAATTAAAAAAATATATTTAAAAACACTTCCCTGCTATTTATATCTGTGTTGGTTCACATGTAAAACTTAATTGTCTCAGTTAATGCTACTACGGCTAATTTCAAGATAATTGTATTTACCTGTACGGATTTTGCTGTTAGGTTTTTGATTGAAGCGTAATTTTTTGTTCACATTTGTATGCGGTAGAGTTATCAAAACGAACTTAAGCAACGCGTTTTGAGTGATGGGACTGGGTAAAAGAATAACAACGGAATATAGATCCAAGTGGTTTCACAAACTAGCAGGAGAAATGTAATAGATGCTCTCTTGCCTAACCAGCAATTCACAATGGTGCATGGGTTAAACAAACCGCACTCCTAGGGTTGACAATAAAAATAACCCAAGCCAAGCCAACTCATAGCTCCCCTTCTCTTCTTGTCAGACATTTAACATGAAAGGTACGAGGTTGGATCCGGCGCCTAAAGACGGTCAGACTTTCTATAAAGGGCCAGGTGGAAGAACATAGAATGTAGCATGCTTCTTGCATGGAATAATGGCACAGTGTTGCAGATATGTTTGAGGCCCTTCTACTAACCTTTCAGAGTTTTTGCCGAGAGGAGTTTGCCTTGCTCACTACTTCGTCAAGGAAAAGGGTTCACTTCTCTCAAGGAAAATCATTTGCCATACCATTTCAAGTCATGCCACTGTGAGTTTTTGTGCGGCCGTCCATGCGATTTCCACGTGATGAATTATTTTTCATGTCTTGTTTTCCCTTACGCTTGCCTTTGGATGTTGGGGTCACGAGATATGTTGCTTGTTGCGGTGCAGCGAAGGACGGCTGTATTCACTCCTGGCACTGAATACGTCTATGCACGCTCAATGCTTACTGCATCCTGTTATGTATTTGCTCTTATGTGAATACCATGAGAGGTAAATATGCACTCCGATAACAAGTTCGCTTGCTCAAATCCTTAGAGAGAGAGTATCCACCTACCTCCCCATCGGACGAAGGACGAACATGCTTATTCATAACTCACCAGCAATATAGAGGTGATGCGTGTGGCGTCCCTTTCACTTCTCACTCTGCTTCAGTTTTCTTCCTAAACAGCAGGCAATTCGTGCAGTGTTGTTTCCTTTTGAATAATAATTTGGTAGTTCTAATTAATTTTCAAGAGATCAGCAATTATATGACTATAATCAAGTGTGCACAAGATACTTCAGAAACTTTGGTTACATCTGTCGTATGTGATCTTGAAGTTAGTTATTTTCTGAAGCAGTTCAGTCGTATGATAAATGGGTAAATTGTCCTTTAAATAATAAACTTATCTAACAGTCACATTTAAAATATTTGCGATTCCACATACATTTGTTCACTTTAATCCTTTATCTTATTTGTTTATGCCTTTTCAGTGATGATGTGCAATTTAATTCAGGCGTGCTTTAATGATAAAGCACATTATTGTCTGCGGAGAAACGTGGCATCTTATGAGGTTCCGCTGGCCATGCGATTTTCCAATGAGTGTCTACTTCTTCTTGAAATGGTGAATTTTGTGATTTGTAGAATTTCCAATTCGTTAAAAATTAAAGGTCATAACTGTACCATACTAACTAATGTGATATAAAAATTTGTGGCGTTTCCAAATTTTTTGGTGGAAGTTAAGAGACAACATGGTCGTCCCATGAGAGACACGGAGCCGTTTGGTGGTTTATTTGTGCCCACATGGAAACACCAGCGGAAAAAATATGGTAGGTAGCTGTAACAATTTTCTGAAATGCATGAAAATTATCTGTAACTTTTCAATTTATGCCATATTTCTGAATGTGGAAATTTTCCTGTTTTATCAGCTGCCCTCCTCAAGTTTCAACTGAACGCCAAATATTCACAAATCGCTTATGGTAGCCGAATTGGAACCATATTCGTTCCATTTGACCTTTCATCTGCCCGGACTGACGCTGCATTTATTATGGGTTACGGTTAAGTTAAATAATAAAAAAATAAACAGTTGGTTTTAGTTGTAAGTGAACATGGCATATCGGTGAAAGAGTCGATGATGAAACGGAGTAGTTCGTATCAAGTAGAAACGTAGTTCCCAGCGCACTAAGGGCCTTCAGACCTTGCACCATATAAAATACCTGATTTAGTCTAGGGGCTAGGATGGTATACTATGAGGACGCCAAATTTTGTGAATATAATTTTTTGGACTCGCAATTTCAAATATAATTTACACTAGGATTGCAATATAGGCTGCAAAGTAGGAAGGACGTTGGGGTAGGAACATATTCTGAAACACTACTTGATAAACGGAAGGCTTATAGTGCGCACTATAGTGACGAGAGTTTTGATGACGCATTATTTTAAAATGATCAGCCAGAAAATCACAGCATATTACGATAGCTTTAATGGGGGTACATAGTATGGTATGTATATCAGTAAAACCTTTTGTATGTATCGTAGTCCTATTCACAGGTCTTGTTTACGCACACATAGTTTGAACCAATGTAAGGTTACAAAATGGTAATACTCAATATCAAATATAGTGCTTAGTGTTTTTGCATACGCCGGATTTGCATATCCGATAGGGCATGTCATAACAACGCCATTTGTCGTTTAATTTGTCCGAGTTGCTTCTGGATGAAGATGTGAGCAGTTAATACGTTCATTCATGTAAGGCATTGTAATGCAGTTGCTCTGGTTCCGTTAACCACTTCAGCAATTTTGTGGAAATTTTAACGTTCTCTAATACATTATGCAAAACACATGTTGCTCTATGTGCTTCGACGAACGCCGTCTGTATATGGTTAGGGCGAACAGTTCATATAAGAAATATATAGATTAGCCGAATTATCCTTCGACGGTCAATATCCATTTATTGTAATCACAGCCTACCGAATGGCAAACCTTGACGTGGGTGTGTCTAGTCTGAAAAGACACCGGTGTGCGTAGCATCTTAGAATTTCTTATGCATTCACAAAATGTTTTGAGCCAAGGTGCGGTTTCAGAATTATCATCTCAATATAAAAATATATACGTAATATTTACTTAATCACTTCGTCACTTCCATTTTGAAAATTACAAATGTTTCGTTTATTACAAAATATATGTAATTTATTGTTAATTGATAACGGGTTGTCGCAACTATAGGTACATCAGCCAAATGTGGCGGTTGTGAGTGGTCATTATTCTTTAAATTAGCGTATTGAATTCGGGACAGTACAATTGTTTGTGGCACAAACAGAACATATCAAATTTCTTTACATTTTGTATACATTTAGTTTTTCGTACATGGCACTCAAATCAGCTATGCCGTTGTGTTAGCCAGAAAAAAATGCAATGCCGGTATTGCGGATTTTTGAGGTAGTGAGACTGCATAACTAGTTTGTGACAGATACAGGGTAAAGACAGGAATACATCGTTTGCAAGCCATGCAGAATAACAAAAACTACACTGTCACCTTCTAGATGAACCTGCGTTGCCATTTATTAGGTAATGCGGCAGTTATTTACATATTTGCAATACTTATTAAAAGTAATTTTTCAATCCAATTTTAGAAATCAGCCATCTGAAAGATTGACATAAATGTTGTAACGTGATTAACTTGCTATATTTAAATTGTTAATCTGTCACAATTATGCTAATAGTTACATGTACAAAGGAAAGCAATAATTTTAGAGGATACGGCGTCTTCCAATTAGTGCACCATTTATTACTGGAAATGTAATTGGTGTTGCTTTTTCATGAAAGCCTGTCATAAATTCTCTTAATTATACTATTGAATTTATGTATTCAAATTATTTATGCATCTAGTCGCACAAAACTATTTTGAACCAAGGTGAGGTATCAAAATTACTCAGTCAAATATTTAATTGGTCAGGTGTTATTCCGCAAATTTGATGCGTTTAATGATTTGCGTGACTTAGTGGCAGATCATATTCACGATCTCAATATGAAATATATCTGTTAAATACGTGTAAAATACATTATTATAAATTGTCCGCTTTGGTGATAGAATTTGAAAAGTATCGCGGCGATAGTTTAATCGATTGTTACATGCAGCTCTTATGTTTTACGTTGTTCAGCAATAACAAGAAGCAACAATTTGTTATATGAAATAACTAGAAGACTTTCAGATAATACTAACTTTTTACTTATTTTTACCGACACACTGAAATAATAATGAACGTATGTATTTCGTTACATTAGTTAGTTAAATAACTTGTTGTCAACACTGATAACAAATATATTTTCATTGATGCGATAAATGCTGTTAAGTTTTCAGGTTACTACTGTATACTGTGTGTTATATTTAACCAGCTGGTATACTACGGAGAGTGACTCTGTATGAAAATATTTCGTATTCCGTAATTTTGACAGTAACTGTCATACCTCAAACTACTTGGGCGTTAGTGTTAATTGGGGTTTCTTTATTTGATCGGGGATTGGGTTGGTGTTGTTGTTGGAGCATGGTAGTAAATTATTTGGGATTTGGATGATACGGGCAGTAGATAATGATTAAAAATCAATGTGTGATGATGGGATGAAATAGAAGGATACTTTTTACTATCTACTTTCCTTTCTTTCCTGTCTATCTCGCTATTGGGCTTTTTAGTATTAATGGTCAGAAGTTAAACAAGTATTCAAAAAAATTCGAGAAATAGTTATTTTGTGAAGAGATTTGGATCATTAGTTTTTATATAGTCTGAGAAAATGCGTAAACATTGAGTTAAAATAAAAAAAGTAAACTAGTAACAATTGTAGGACATGATATTTTAGAAAGTATATGGAAGCTTGGAGTTAGTTCGTCCTATGTTCGTACAAAATATCAAATGCAGAGCGCGACTACATTGCTGTGCTTTGTTGCTATTTGATGCATGCGAAGCAACTTTGTGCACGGTGCGGCATATATCGCACTTTTTCCGTATCAATGTAACGTACGGAATCTATGTAAAACAAACGGTAATTATAGTTTGGTGTTACCAAACGAAATTATGTCAGGGGAACCCTTATCCACACTCATTGGAACATGGAAACATTTATATTTACACAAAAATATCAAACCTGAAGAATTGAGCACCGTTATTCTAGTTGCAGCGTCCCACATCTGTCTATATAAGCTTCAAAACTGTTTTCGCGGCAGCCATGTCTTGAAATGGGCACGTGAAAGAGCATGGGCAAATTACTTATTGCAAGGGGTACGCGGCTGCTTACAAAGATTCAATTTAAGTTAATGATGTGTCATAATTCCAATGCAAGTAGCGTTGGGGTATAACGGAGACACATAATGTTGCGAAATTAAATATTATGTTCTCGATAATCACATAGTTAAATCATTTCGTTCTACTCCGGTTAATATTGTCAAATGTATCGCCATACTTCCTTTCAACTATTAGTCCTCTTACAGCCAGGTGAATGAAGAAGGATAACATTCTGATTGCATGTATTTGCTCATCAGAGTGTTGTCTTAATTTGGTGAAGTAACGTCCAATTAACTTTACAAAATAATATGGTATTGTTAGGAAATGTGCTCCTACAACAAGCCATATGATGGGTACTTTTTCTTTTTAAGCAATCTTGGTCGTAACTTTTTAATTATAATTATTCATAGTTTAAAATGTTGTCCATTAATTGTTATTAATAAAACCAATTTTACTCAAAAACAATTGTGGTCAATTTGAAAGAACTTTATTTATGTTTACATTCTACATAAACTGAAAAAATGAATATTAACTGAATATATGTTCGCGAGTTGGAACCACCACCCGTCATTGGTAACAATCATTCTTCAACTTACTAAGACTGATCGTTCAACGAACTGTGCTACACAGATAAAACTGGATACCCGAATTAATCATGCAGATTGACCAAACTGCGGACTCAACATATATGCGAAACATAATATATTATTATGCATGAAAAGTTGATTTTCTACTCATGATGCAGTGCTTGACGTCAGACATCAGCCAACGCAGGACGAGCTTTTAAATCAGATTGAAGTACAATTGACTAACTTGGCATGTTCCATACTAAAAAATATGGGAAACTTAAGATTTGTATTTCGTTCAGGAAAGAATACTGCGTTACTGAATATGTTACAATGCAAAAATTACCATTAATCCGCAAACTAAATTATTATTTTAAAATACAGGTATTTATTTAACTTGGTAAATAAATTTCTACAAATCAACTTCTAAATTAAATTGTTATTTTGCAAAATTTGTCTTCGGTCTCAAATTGGATAGGCTTTGCGCTCACAGATGATTCCATTACAGGGTTCTATACCATATTGTGTAAGTAACACATATTGGAACAGAGTAACGGCCTTCCATCAACATTTGAATATTCTCACATTCACCCGAGTGTTCAATGAAATAATATCCTTCCTACAATTCAAAGATCATGTTTCACGTATCCACGTATTTCGTGTGACCAAGTTACGTCAGTTATTGTAAACATGTGTATGTATTGAAATTCCAATTTCTCGACTTACTTCACAAAGCATTTCTTCTCGTCGGAAGGTAGGAAGACACTTGTAGTATTTCCGGCAGTTTCTTGGGTCCGCGATGTAGCCCGCCTGAGTACATTCCGTGCTGCGGTCACAGTCTGAACTGTCGTCCGCGCGTGCTACGAGCATTACAGTTAATAGTAAAATTGCTGATAACAGCATTAAACGAATTGCGGAATGGATTTTCATGCTACAGGAAAAAATATGAACAATTTCAGTTAGTTTTGTGTGACTATTATTCCAGATTGTCGGTTTGGCTTTGCACAGTAATTTATAGTTTACGCTTACCTGAACTCCGATGATTTGCAAATATTGAACGGATTTTGTTTTTTAGCACAGATAATAAGTATATCAACGGTCGTGTGTTTTGGAAACCCAACAAAAACTATTATATCAAACTACGGAAATGGAACACCAAAAATTAGATTCTAAACCCAACCAGTCTTGGGGCTCCTTTCAGTCGTTCTTGTGGCCAACGTCAAAATGTTGAACGGAATTTGTGAGAATTTTCAATTCCTTGCTAACAACATCGAAACCATGCACTCTAAAAACAATCAAGAATTGCACATTTGGGTTTATGGGAGACCAATAAGATGCTTTCTTCTCGAATGAATATCCTTGATGTATCCTGAAGGCATCTTAAAATATATTCATATAATAACACACAGCCGCCTTCCCAAAACGCAAAAGTACCCAAGAAGTACCATCTTACTATTTTAAGATACACAAAAGCTGCTAAGTCCAAGTTATTTATGGCAATGAAAGCTATTGAAATATATATTCTTCTGTGTTTACTAGTCCGTCAGATGCAACAGTACAAATGCATTTAAAGGCGGATGGTGGTTACTGTTGTGCCTGTACCTGAAGAAAATAAGGTCATCCTTTCCACGTGGAAAAATATTAAGTGACATGGGAGAACAGAAGATAATATAATGCATTTTAAAGCCACTATAACAGTGTAAAAACTGGTGGAACTATCTATGCATAATATTATTTTATGATATCCAACACACAGGAGTAGTCAGTAGGGAGACATTCTACGACAACGTAATTGAAAAAAAGATACAATTCATTTGAAGGTTTGTATTAATATCGAACCCAATATAAGAGAATTATACTTTACATGATTTATAAGTGAATCTTAAAAAATCCCAAAGAATCCTCGGTAAGAAATGAATTAGTATTGCTTTTCAGTAATATTGTCCCAATCCGCGGTAGAATTTACATAATTTAGATAAAGGCGCCAGTTCTCATTTTTCCTTTTTTGATTTGATCCTTTTTGTAGAGACTGGTTAATTGGTTTTTAAGAAAAATTTGTTTATCATTCAATTTAATGTCATTTACATAAAAAATGTCGTCAATGAAACTTTGAGAAAAAGAATAGTTTATTGAAACTGGTCGAAACCAGCTCAATTAGTCTGCTAAAGCAATTTTTGTAATGTTAAAAGTGTGAGTAAGATGTCAGTCGCCTGGCTTCGTTAAAACTAAGGTAATTTAATTTAACTGGGCGAAATCCTCGATTTTCTTGGGTAGCCTTCTGCACGCTCAGTAGTTTTTCCTATCACTAGCTCCTTGCTCAGTGTGAAGCAACAAGCTTTTCGTTCTCTGATAAAAAGTCTTAGATCGCCCCAGCGAGGCATTCTAACCTGCTTCAAGCCAACCAACAATTCTGTAGAAAAAAGTCGAGTTGTACTTGAGTAGGTATTTTTTCAAAGTCATTTCAAAACAGCCAAAAAGGCTCAAAATTATTGTTGTTTAAATAATTCGGGTTGTGATTAAAATCGTTAAAATCATAAACCCTTCGATCTTGTACTCTTGGCAAGTTATTTTTTGTCATATTCATTATACATTTCATGAGAAAAGCGGCACGACCGTGAATTATCAAAAAACAATGTTCATAATGCACTGTCCTGAGATCCGAACATATTTCATTCTTCTGTGAAGTCAATATTGCGTAAAAATATTTGAAAACTCATCCGAAACGCAACAAATATATTTAATTTATTTCGATTCAATTTAGTACAAAGTTGACGAAATGTCAAATTTCTATAAATGAATAGGAAGTAAGGGATCGTCCATTTAGGACATCACGCCCGGAGGTGGGGTCTGCACTGAGCGTGACATTACATGTTAAAAGGGGTACCCTGTAATTGTGACATGGAGGGAGGGGGGGGGTCTGAAAAATGGGAGATTTTTGCGTGACGTCCTAAATGGACGATCCCTAAGGATAATGATATTTTGATTATATTAGACATGTTTTACAGGACATTTTCGCCTTGAGATTTTTATAAACATGCACATATTTGTGTCGTAAACAAACTAATATACAATATTTCAAATATTTGGTATTACAATACTACATTCTCCTACGGACTTTATTTTATTACAATGAAAAATTATAAAATTTAACAAGAACATATATCTTACAACTAATAAATAAATTTACAACTCATACTTATTGTTGACCGGCAATAATACGAAGGATGTATGGAAACAATACGGACCGCAATTAATGACATTTTTGACGCCAGTACCCTCACTTCGTAAACACAAGCATCCCTTAACTGTTTTACTATTGCGTACCATTGCAATACAAGACAACAGGTGGAAAATGTATCACAATCAGTGTAAGTTCCGAATGACCAAGGCTTAGTCGTCAGTTTAAACCACCGGCGAATACTCAAATAAACCACCAAAACGTGGAACATGCTCATTGTTTTCCTTATGCTAGTTGAAGAATGATACCGCATTAATTAACCCGTTAGAAAATTGGATAACCTTTAACGGAATATGACATCTACCTTTGTTACATCTTGGTACGGCATTTTTTACAACAATGACTGCAATACACGAACATTATTCGGCAATGCGATTCATCTCACTTTTACTTTGGCATCGAAGAATCTCAATCTATCAACAATTCATCAGACTCCTTGCAATAGTTATGTATTAATGAAATCATGCTCCATTTTTGTTGTAGAAGGAAAATCAATTGCACAAAGTTAATAACATACATTGATATCAATGAAGTTGCGAAAATTTTCAGAACAAAAACACCCATGTTTGTTCCCAAGCAAAAATCGGCCTGCAGTATCATGCGTTTCACGATACAACACAATTACATTTCGAACAATCCCATTTGAACTCAAATTATTTAAGCCTATGATTTGGATTCTTTTGATTCCGTGCTCAGTTTCTTCCTATGGTCTCTGGCTCTTAACATATCACCTGAATATAGAATTTGCGTTAGCACTACTAACTTCTATTTTCGTAATACGAGTTTAGATGTATAAATTGCGAATACATTGTTAATAAACACATCTTCATTCGGTGCAGCAGCGTTGATTATTTTAATTACGTACCTCGGTAATTTACACCATAAACACATCTGCAACGAATCACATTTGTCTTTATAGCAACAAAAGGTTGTCCTTAACAGAAATGTGTGTTCATGTTCCCGTAATGCACTGGCACACCATATACCAGCAATACGTACTATTATTTTCTGAAGTAAGAGCAATGTTCTGGAACCTATAAGTGACACACCAAGCATTCAAAATCGGAATCCAGTACGAATGTTTTGTTTATTTGGGTTCTAAAACGTTCGTAACTAGCAGTCCCCCTACCTACGTACAATGTTAGGGGCAAATGAGATTTACTAATAGGTGTAAATTTATTCCCTATAATTCGCCTGCTGATATCAATGAAATTGTACATCATAAAAAGCCAGTATTAATGGTGTAGACATGGAAACTATGTAAATATTCGTCTATGGCCGTAAATGGACACAATCGATATTGACTTGTATGTTACTGGCGTAAAATACATTTTTACGGCAGCCGTGGATTCCAAACAATTGAATTCCAACTACCTTGCAATAAATACGGTGGAGCAACCTATAGTTAAACATAAGTGCTAGGGCGTAATACATGGCGCCACTACATGGTTTTAAAATAAAGAAGAGATGTCGTCTATAAACATCAGTTCATCAATAAATTAAATACAAAATTAAAACTAAAACACTAATTAAAAAATTCCCTCCAAAAATGTGAATATGACTAACCCATCAACACGTGAACATTATGTGCCATGGGTAGAAGCAATTCACAACTGTCTCCAAATGAACTAGAAGCATTTATATTGTTGACAAGATATTATCATAAATTATCGTAGCTCTCGCATGCGCAACATTTAAATGGGAATAAATATAAACATATCCATCGTCTATAAATATAAACAGCATACCGAAAGCCGTCACACTTAACCTCATGGAATTATAAGGGCTCTTGGTAACATCATGTCGCTCGGTTACATTACCTCATTGACCTCATTACTAATGTAGGTATAATGAAAAATTTCTTCTGTGGACAACAATGGATGGGGTGTGTATTGTCATGGCATCATCACATATATGAATTGCAGAAAATAACGCATTCAATAAGCAATAATATGGACATTGAACTTGCATACCTGTGCAAATCAAAATTGCATTTAAACACTTTTCCAGGTTGGTTTTTGCGTTCAGGGTGCCATGACTAATGTAAGGCCTGATCACGTTCCCATTTTGGTCCGCCGCCAGCCAAACCAAAAGTTTCTTAGGAAACTTGGATAACCCTTTGCTTTTCTCAGGTGTGGCAATTAGTTTAGGATCGGAAGCATAAAAAATTGCGTCCCCGGGGTTTGGGAGGGATCCCGTATGACATAGGTCTCGTCATCCATGTTGACAAGGTTTCGTACCAATTTTGTGTGCAGCAATGGAATGCGGTCTTTGACAGTCGTTTTCTGAGAACAGATTTGACTGGAGGTGCTCTTATTGGTTCTCGCTGGAATCGGCAGTTTCCAAACTTCAATCTCCTTCAAAGTTCCTCCCTTAATTTTCATTTTCATGGCCGCTTCTCGGGTGGAAATTGAGGGACAGCGCTGGAACAAGCGTTTTACGGCGGCCATCTTGGTTTTCGTCATTATCTTGGCCACTCGACCACTTTGGACAATGACCTTGCATCTACCAGATTCAGCAGGGTTTTTGATCCATCGCTGGATTGTGTCCAACTTATAACCCTCATTTTTAAAAAACAGCCATGTTTTCACCTTGTCACATTCAGACACGTTTTTGTACTTCCGGAAAACACGGGCGGTGAGCTTCGCATTCTTCTGTCTGTGTACTTGCTGACAAACAATTTCGGTAAAATTGAAGATGCCCAATTTGTTCAGCATTAAAAGCTCTATCTAACGGCATAAAGAATTAATTCAAAGCGTACACCGGCTTATCAGCGTACCGTAAGGAAAACCCACTCATCCCGTCGATTCTCTATTTAGCGAAGAAGTCATTATCCTAAAATATCATTGATATGCAGTGCATGCACTCAACAACGCTTTTCTTTCCTAAATTGCTAATCGGAAGATTGTGACATGAGAGCTGAAGGAAATGGAAACTATTAAACGCTACATGGATATACTAATTTTTATCCACCTTATCGATAAGATTGAACTGAATTGATAAGACCGAAACAAAAGTTATTACAACAAATTTAATTAGAACCGCTGGTAACATATCTGCTTTCCGAACCTGATTTGGGTGATAACGCATCGTGCTATGGGGATCCCCAGCAGCATATAACAGTCCAGTTATCTTTAGTTCGCAACAAGTGGAATGTTCTTTTAATATTATTATATTAATTCAAATATAAAGCAATGGTTTCGCCACACACTGAAGCCGTCACCAGTATAAACAAACTAATATTATATATAACGATTCAAAGACTTAATTTGAAAATTCAGCCGTTCGTACATTGATTGATTTCATTTCATCCGCTATCTGCGTCATTAAACCAAAATGTTAAATGGTTTTTCAACCTAATTTTATGAAAACTTTCGACGTATAATTAGTTTTCAAACACGCGGACAGTAAAGTTTATCGACATGTAAAATGTAAATATCTAAACGGTTGATCTGTTACCTTCTTGCGATTACGAATAAGGCTGTTGTGCCATGTATCAAATTATCTCAGCAAAGCTGACTAAACAAACGTCGATACATTGACGTATTATTGTCTACTTCTGAAGTAAGTCGGAACAATGTATCATGACATGGTGTATCGCAGCGACGTTTTATTAAATCTAGTGGCGATATCACATATTTTTTAGCATTACATATGCTTATATTCAATCGCGATGAGCCAAGATTTTTACTTCATTCTAATTTGTTGCTCACTAGAACTCAATTTTAAATTACATAATTACAGTATTCCATGCGAATATTGAATGATTGCTTTAGTCTGCCCATAGGTTACATTTTACGGAGGTGTGGTATGTCCCAGACGCGAATTCGAGTTGACCTTGCCATAATTACTGTGGGTGCTTACGTACAATGGGCGTGATATATATCAACAGTTCACATTTATGTAAAACAAAAGAAAATGAAAAAATATGCACCTTTACAATTTCAGCAATAGCCCGAATATAATATTAACTATTCCACAGTAGGAACCTTTTCTGTGAATATTTGAATATGACAAACCTATCAACACGTGTACATGACGTGTGATTGGCAATATGTACTAACTAAGATCATTGTTAACAGAATGTAAGCATATATTTAGTGGATCGGCGATCTCTGGAGAGAGATTAAAAACCTAGAGAGAGCTGCTTGTCACTTCGAATTAACTGATTGAACAAAACACGTTGGTAATCCGTGAGATATGCCAAAGCGCCTCTCACCAAATACCCATTTAAGACTAATGGCTTTAAGAGGTGGCAATGCGGTGAGCAGTCGACAACTTTTTGGATTTGCAAATGGCCGCACCATCAATGTAAACTGCTGAAAAATCGTACACAATAAAGAATAATATGGGCGATTAATTTCCATAACTGCGGAAATCAAACTTGTACTAGCTGAGGATGGAGTTATAATCATAAAATATCATGCACATCTAGCTCCACTATTGAACCACAATTTTCAGACTTGGGCGTCAGAGAAAGTGGAAACTTAAAATATGCTACATAGACTTATTAATTTGTATCCCTGTTACTAATAAAAATACAATATACTCACAATATCTATAAAATGTCTTTTAAGCATGAGCTAGAAACCGGAACCATGTTTCAAACTTTGAGGTGCTCTTGTGGCACTGAAGACGCCCATACTTTTGTAATATTATCTATACATAATATCGCTATTACATACAAAATATTATGTATGGAACGTGGTTAATGTAGTTTTTTTCGTGCCTATCAACACTTGTACAAGCCAGGCCATGGGTAAATGCAGTAAACAAATGTCTCTAAAAGACAGGAGGCGTATGTATTGTTGACTCCTTTGTGCCGATATTACTAGGTAACTGACACGTGCACAACATCGACAACAAATTATAATCTTAGTTTGATTTCCTGTACCTGTGGAAACCAATTCAATCACAATGCGTGCGGACGACCACCCAGATGATCATGTGACAAAATGTCCACGTATGTACAGTAGGCCTATAATCCAGTTCAATTATGAAATGGAATACAATAACAGTCGAACACGTGTTTTTGTCTGAAAATTCAAGATTTATCAATATCGTTATATCTACTTATACTTCTGCATGATGGTATTTTGTAAATATAACCTCTCATTTTGAGCAATGGTATCCTAGTACATTCCCAGTTTCATAACCCCTATACATTACGTATTTCAACACAAGTTACTAAGCAAAACGAAAAATGGCATCAAAAGCCGGTAGTTGGATTGGTAGGATGTCATATTTTGTACCAATGCTAAAACGATGAAAGTAGCTGAATCATCCAGATACTAAACATGTATACATCACGTGTATTTTTCTCTGTGATGCCGAACTTGTTTGTAATTAGTAGTACATAAACATTTTTACAAAACTTCAGGCAGAAATGATATTTACTTATAGGCGTAACGTAAGTTCCCTTTAAAGCGTCCGTTGACTGTAATGAAACTAGACCCACTGATGACACATTATTAATGTCAAGGTAGGCATAATGTAATTTCTTCTCTAGGCACCAGTCGACATATAGTCGACATACAGTCGACGGCAAACATTTGTATATTAATGGGGTATACCATGATACGATTAAGGCACTATTTTTTCAAATAAGATATCCTCATATATACTCTACTTATATTATCTTAAATGAATAATTGTGTGATAAAAAATTGATTTACCTTACCTTGGAAATCAATTGAATTGTTGTAACTCTGGATTTTCTGTCTGTATGAAATTCAACTGCCATATATTAACTTCTACAACTTTCGGAGGTATTGTGTGATGATTTGATCGTAAAGCGAATGTTTACTTATACCTCACCATTCAACTGTACTGAGTGGTCATTTAAACTACATTTTTAACACGACCACAAAATGGCAACCGCTATCAAAGTTTCCTACTCATTATCTTTAAAAATAATTTACAGACAACAATTTCTGCGCAGCAACATTCTGTGTGAACTTTACTTACTTCTACTTGAGTCTAAATATACGATTTGACCGGAACACCTGCTTCATCTAGATTGTCATATGTTAAAACGATAATTCACATTCCTGTTCAGTACATGCAAACGCAATGTAGAGATCTGAACTCATGATAAGTCTCCAAACACTCGTACATTACGTGATATCGACTTGTGAAACCTAAGCAGCTAAATGTTTTGATCAGGTCTCTTCTAACGATTAAGAAGGCAACTTGTTAGCCAGGACAAACTCAGCAAGTTTAAATCATTTACGTCGATACATTGACGTATTATCGGATTGCTGAAGTAAGTGAAAACGCCGTTTTGTCATGCCTTTTATGATTCAGGCTCGTCGCTTTTCAATATTGTGGGTTCAAATGAAAATGTTTAGGCCTGATACATATCGCCAGGAAACATATATGCCAAACCAAACAACGTCGGGAAAGCGACCACAAGCACAGATTCATCTATTACCTTAATTGAAAATGAATTATTACACCAGTTAAGTATTTTTGTGCCATAATTGGAATATAGCAAACCTCGTGACATGTGTACATTGCATGCCATCGGATAGAAAAAAATCACTTCCACCATTTAAAAATACTGGAATCATATATCATGTGAACTCTTCAGAGCACAAACTACAACATAGATTATACGTGCGCAAGGTTTAAATGTGAATCTTAATTTTATTTCCGGTACGTGTAGAAACCAAACAAATTACAACGTTTTGGGGACGAATTACTAGAGAAGCATTCCACAAAACGCTGAAATCGACACGTAACTGCTTCAATCTAGTTAGCAATATTTGCTGTAATGCATGTCAATTTAAATGGTACGTGTTTTTAAATATAAACTTATAAATTCGAAACAAGCGTTATTACAGAATGATACCTTCAAGCAGCTCCTGATATTTTTGGTTACAATAACTGAATGTTTTCTAAAAAGGAAAGTTAGAAAGCGGCTACAAGAAGCAATCTTTCAAATTCGAATTAGTTACACTTGATAATGTGACGTATAATTCTAAATGTATTTTAAGTCTTCTTCTGAAGGCTGAAGACCGGTATTGGAAAACTTGATTCATAATATGACTAAATGACAATTATTAATGTTGGCATCTATTGACACGATTTTTGCCCTCCTCTGAAAGCGTCGATGAAAGAATTCTACTAAAGAGCCCTTAATCACTTCAACTTAAAGGACTCGCCAAACTATGTTTTCAATCCGATATATGTGCCAACACCCTTATAAGCAAATATTGATTAAATTCTAATGGCTTTATGGGATGTCACGGCGCATCGTAGCAGACAATTTCGTCATTTTCATATGGCAACACCATAAATCTAACTTGCAAAAAAACTTATACAATAGTTAATAAAATTTGCGTTTGAGCTCCATACCTGTGAAGTTCAAACTTGTCCTGGTCGACAAAATCACTATCTTATAATATCATTGACATCGCGTTCCAGCACTGAAGAAGTATTTCCATTTTACGCTGATAATTGGCAATTGTCGACTGAGAGTTAAATTGAACTTTAATTTGAAACAAAAACGCTGCGTTTAGATTGCCAAGCTTAACTTTGATCTATGTTGCCATGAATAGAATCACTAAGTGAAACTGACTGTTCCCGTTGAGTGACGATGCAATTTTGTGTTCCTTGGGATGTCTTGCCTAACGTTTGGTTTCGTTTTCAAATTCTCATTTTAATAACTTCTCTAATACATTTAGAGTTGTTGGATTGCAGTGGGGGGAAATGATGGTCATTGAGACTCGGTTCAAAAACTCACAGTAATCATTTTCATTCGTCGTTGGTGACCAAAAAGTTGAGTCACGTTTTATATCGTATGACCACTTCCATAAGTTATTCTATGTCCACTCTAACATCTAGTGACCACCACATTTCTTGTTGTATCGGCCATGACACAGGGATATTCAACTTCAATTGGACACTTTGTAAATGTGAAAATCCGAAGTTCAAAAACTTAAATGCTGCTTGGCGAAAAAGAAACAGCAAATAAAATTGTGCTGCGGAATGATCATCACCATACCGAATGCGAAAATGAAGTAAAAAATAATGTATCATGT
The DNA here is from genome assembly GCA_004115045.4 of Sinella curviseta. Classification (NCBI taxonomy): domain Eukaryota; kingdom Metazoa; phylum Arthropoda; class Collembola; order Entomobryomorpha; family Entomobryidae; genus Sinella; species Sinella curviseta. Next base: position 803,716 of record CM023200.3, on the reverse strand, counting down.
TTGTAAGACGTGATAATTTCTTTCACCATATTTGAAAGTCTACACTACTACATCGATCAGAGTATTAAATATGACGGTTAAACGATTCTGGTGCATATTTGGAAACTTCAACCATCCATACATTGAATGATTTCGGGGACGACTATTCAACAACCTATCGCATTCTTCTGCATAATCTGATGTTCTAGCGAACATTTGCTAGGAGGAGGAACGATATCCTGGTACATTTCTAGTTTCATTATCCCTCAACAATGTCGATTTACAAACCATTGATTATTGGAAACCTAAACGAAAACGTTATGTATATATATCCTCTTAAAACCGTCGATACAAATAAATGTACTGCAGAGCCAATAATCGTTTGTATCTAACGGAATCAACAAAACATGTCTTGAATCCGTTAGATTTATGGACGTGTCTAACATGAAGTAATGATTAATGACTAATGCCTTAAAGGAATGCCATGGCGTCTTGTTACCGTTACAACTTTGTTATTTTCATACGGCAACACCATAAATGTCACTTGCAGAAAAAACGTTTACAGCAAACAACAATATTAGCGTCTGACTTCCATACCTGTGGAACTCAAACATGTACTAGTTGGTGAAATCACTATATAATAAGAACATTGACAAATATTGCTCGTACAGAACAGCAAATGAATTGTTTTATTGATAATCTAAAGTTGTCACCACCGGCCTAACTTCTACTATCTCTGGGGCTCGAAACAACATCTTCACCTCAAGACGAGACTGAACATGATTTCAGTCGTACTGACGACGAGGCGATTAAAAATGAAATTACTATTAGTTTCAGTTGGAATTTCGTTGAAATATTGTAGAATAGAACAAGTCTACAAGCCCGTATACATTTCGTGTTTTCAACTTGATACACATAAAGGTCTACATTGCAAAGATGTGATCTTCTATTGCTTACATATGCGCTATATTTATGTTATAGTTGTTTTAGTTTGGTTTGCGCTACTTGCGGAAACCAATCGGCACGGGGCAGACCAAACGCTCGATTAGGTGTACGTCGTAGAATCTATCGTAATCTGGACATGTTTCCCACTAACTCTAACGTTATCATCTGATTATAAAATCAAAATCATTTAAACCGAATCTTTTATAAACGAGTTAACTTAAAAGTGTCCCCACAAATTCAACGAAAACTGTAGTGATAAGTCTCCAAGGGCGTGTACAATAGATGCTATTTAATTGTGGGACTCAAACTGCTTTGTGTTTGAATATGTGGTCTTCTTACGATTGCAAAGAAACTTGTCCGCCATGGAGCAAACTTACAATTACAAGTTGAAATCCATACGTCGATTCATTATTGCAAATTGCTCAAGTAAGTTACGGAGATGTCCTTCTGCTACAGTTTAAGAATCAGGTTCGATGCGTTTGCAGAAAGAACACAAACCGCAAGGGCTTAAAGAGTTGTATTTCTCATTTCGTGTCCAAATGATTTTTATGCAACAATTTCAGCTAAGTAAACATTCTGCGTGAGATTTGCTTACTCCGTATGATTGTATAATTTGTTAGCATAACTTGGATGAGCTTTTTTGTCATTTCGGATGGCAAACAAAGTTGAATATAAAGTGAATACTTGTTCGACTAATGTTATGCTTTCAACGCGTGCACGGAATTTACAATTGCGGTCATATTGATCCCATTAGTAGTGTGTATCATAGTTAAAATGGTGCATAAGCATACGGCATGACATGAACTGGTGCGAATACGTGTTGAGGAAAAAAAATAGTACACCAAATTTAATCGGAACAGTTGTCAACCAATCTGCTTTACAAACATAATTGCGCGATAACGTTGCGTGTTGCACGGATGTTCAGTATCGAATTAGTAATATTTCGACTCACGGCAGTAAACCCCAAATGAGAAAAACAACAAAACGTTATGCTCAACATCCTTCACGTTTCAAAATGAAATAGTGAATTAATCTGTGCTGGGCCTGCTGACAAATGTAACCTTGATTTATATTGCCCCAATGAGAATTATTAGGAGACGATGACTGGGCTCCTTGAATGAGGATATACTTTTGTGATTCTCGGTATATAACACTCCAGTTATCTCTTGGTCCTTCTAAGTGGAGTATTCTTTTAATATTTTTAAGTTGATGCAAATATGACAAAATGGTTTTATAACGCCAAGCATTTGCACCCGAGAAGTACCAGGCAGGAACTTAGTTCATCCGTTAAATTAATCTGTCGATGAGATAGCACAAAGTTTGACTTCGTTTTAAGACCTCCATTATAAAAACGTCTCTAATACATTTAGAGTTGTTTGATAAAAGTCAGAGAAATATTGACAATTAAAATACATTCAGCTCAGGTCTATAGTTACGACAAATATGTTGATTCAGTATTTATATCACGTGAAAACAGTCACATGCTATTGAGAATGTACCCTAACAACCAATGAGCAGCCCATGTGTCTACAATGACATAAGCATATTCAACCTCAATCGAACAGTTTGCAAATATGAAAATGCAAAGTTCGAAAAGAATATTGCAGCTTGGGGACAAGAATCCGAAAGTTGATGGACAATTGGACAATTATCATATTGATACTGAATGACAAATGTAAGCCTAAAGCCCTCTCATGTTTGTAAGACGTGCTAAGTCGTGTCGCACTTTAAACCCATCACTATTATACACAACCTTGCAATATATATGACGATGCAAATACTTAATTTAAAAACTTAGCCATTCGTACATTTAATGGTTTCGTTGACGTTTGATAGGTCGACAATTCAACAACTTGATCTAATCTCGTTCTCCTGCAGACTAATAAGTCTGCCACGTGTAACACTTTTTCAAGAAATGGCACAGTAAAATGTACCGACTTGAATACAAACATCCAAACGGTTGATCTGTTATCTTCTATCGATTATGAAGAACGCGTTACCGTTATATATCATATTATCTCAGCAAAGCGGAATAAACAAACGTCCATACATTGACGCATTATTGTCTTCTTCTAAAGCAAGTCACAACTCTGTTTCATGACACGATTTAGTCCTGCGAAGATTTTTTCCATCTTGCGCCGATATAAAATATTTTTAATGCATTACATGTGCTTCTATAAAATAGTGGAGAGCCACGGTTTTGACATCGTGTTAAATTGTTACTCACTAGAACTACATTTCTAATTACAGAATTACACTATTGCATTAGTGTATGTAATGTTTGCGTTAGTCTGCCCATAAGTTATATTTTATGAAAGTCATGGATGTCACTAACGTGAATTCGAACTGACCTGTAACAATAATTACTGTAGATGCATACGAATAGTCAAATGGGCATGTATTGGTGTGACATATATCGACACTACACATTTATGCAAAACGAAAAAGCATTGGAATCATGTATGCATGAAATTTCATCAATAATCATAATTGAAAATTAACCGAACGAAAGTTTAAAATTTATCTGTGAAAATTTGAATATTACAGACCAATCAACACGTGTAACTGGAACTAGCAATATAGACTAACTACGACCATGGTCATAAGACAATTAGCATATATTTTGCCGATATCTATGCATCTGAAGTACCAAATAGCCGATATGTGTGGAACCCTTAAGTTAGAGTCTAAATTTGATTTCATGTACATTCGGAAACCAAACAATAGAAACTCGTCCTTAGAATACCATCCTGATGACAATATGGATTCAGGCCGGCGTATTATTTCCCATCCCTACATTTTCTAATCACAAAAAATCGCAATGTACCGACACTTATTGACAAATTTACTGTGCCATTTTACTGAAGAATTTCCCTTGACATGCATTCGGCCATTGTCCTATTGAGACGACGGCAATGTTTAAAAACGATTCTACAGGGACGCTTATCAATTCGAATTAGCGGAATGAACAAAACGCTTTGGTATTTCCTGAGATTTGTCAAAGCCTCCCACCAAATACCCATTTAAGACTAATGGTTTAAAGTGATGCCACTGCGGCGAGCATTCGACAACTTTTTGGATTATCAAATGGCCGCATCTTAAATGTCAATTCCATAAAGACGCATAGAATAAACAATAATATTGGCACTAAATTTCCATACCTGTGGAAACCAAACTTGTGAGTGACAATCATGAAATATCACAAACATCCGGTTCCTGTTATCAACTACACCTTTGTGTCCTAAATTGTTAGTCGAATACTGTGACCGCGGCGTCAGGGAAAATGAAAACATTCAATTGTACTCGCCCATTCAATAGAATTGAGTAGCTGTTTACGCACTAAGCATTTTTTGTGAGCTTTATTTACTTCTTAAGATTCAATCTGAAGATACGCTTGACCGGAACTATTGGTCAACCCAGATGCGCATATGTTCAAACAATAATTGCCACTCCCGTCCAGCGCATGCAAAAGAAAATTAGGTATCTCAAATCATAATAATAAGTCTACAGTCACTTCTACATTACCTTATGTGGACTTGGGAAACGTAAATAGCTTAACTTTTTTATTAGTGATCATTAAACGATTGCGCAGGAAACTTATCTGCAATGGAGCAAACTAAATGTCAGCAAAGCTGATATCACAAACGTCGATACATTTACCTGTGATTGAATATTTGCTGAAACTATACGTGACTACGCTCTTTTCTGATGCCGTTGATGATTCGGGCTTGTTGTTTTTCAATATTATTATTTTACCGACATCAACGGTTTGCAGCTTTACAGGGAATTATGTTCCATCCCGGAAAGCTGTACTGTTGAGTTAGTATGAAATTGTTACACACTTGGACTTTTTCAATTATAAAATTTCACGAGTCCATGAGATTATTAAAAGCTTGCTCTGATTTGCTCATAAGTTACATTTTTACGGATATGTCGCGTGCGTGTTTACGTAGAGTCAAATGAAAATGCTTAGGCGTGATACATATCGCCAGGTCACGTATATGCAAAACTAAACGACGCAGGGAGGCCGGCCACAAGCACAAATTCATCAATAACCCTAATTCAAAATGAATTACAACACCAGGTAAGTATTTAGGTACGGAAGTGTTAATATAGGAAGCCCCGCAACACTTGTAAATTAAATGTCATGGCAAAACAAATCATTTCCCCTATATAAACTTGGAGACATATTGTGTAAACTCTTCAGTAAACAAAGTGCAACTTGTATTATTCCTGCGCAGCATTTAAAAGTGTGTCTAAATTTTATTTCCGGTGCATTAGAACCCAAACCAATTAAAACGTGTACCGAACGAATTGCAAGAGAAGCATGTGACAATAGGATGATATCGGCATATTGCACCTTCAATTTATTTAACAATTGGGTTAATGCACGCAATTCAAATTGATACATTTATTTTTTCGAGAAACTTCTAACTTCATCACTAGCGTAATTTTGGAAGGATTCCTTCCCGCATCACTTTAAACTCTTTCGTTACAATATCGGAATGCCCTCTAACTAAGAATGTTAAAACACTGTTACACGAAACAATCGTTCACATTTGAATTAGTTGCAATTGTTAACATAACTTGTAAATATAATATTATTTTCAGACTGCTTGTGAAGCATGACGACAACGCTTGCGCGCGTATTGTTCCTAAATTAGATTTCTAAAACTGTACTGCAGAGCCGCGTATTCCTTGGTATTTAATTTACGGACTGAACAAAACATGTATTCAATCCGTTAGATATATTGATGTGCTCATCAGAAAATAATGAATAATGACTCATGACGTAAGGGGATGTTATGGCGTAACGCTCCCGAGAACTTATGACAACAAATTTGAATATATGATTTTCACATGGCGCCACCATAGATGTCACTTACAGAAAGAAACGTACAGAATAGAAAATTTTACGGGCGTTTAACTTCCATACCTGTGGAATTCAAACATGCCCCAAATCGTGAACCTGCACCCTTAGCTCAAAATGCTTCCTGACTTTTGTAATACTATCTAAAATTAACTTAACTACTGCACCTATATTTCATTTTGTCTTGCGTCGTTAAGATACATTGCGTTTTCAAACAAATATTTCATACATAAAGCATTCGCAACTCTATCACAAAAGAACCTGTCGCAAGGCCTTGATGCTCATCATCCAGTTCCAAAATGGTCCGCACACAATGCTGCTGCACACAAGCCAGGATGAAGTCATGATGACCTAGACAAAAATAAATTTTTATAAGACAACATAAAAAATACATGCGTTTAATGATAGCAAAACCAGTTACATTTTTCGTGAATATTAAAATATGTCATCCATCTTACCATTTCTCATTTTCATTTGTTTGTTTCTTGTTCCATCCAGATATGTATGTATGTATACATGATGTGTTTGTGGCCCAAATTTCTGAATAAAGTTATACGAATGATATCAAAACAAGATTAATTAATTTTTTAGCACAAGAACATAATAGTACACTCTGTTACAAATATGTTAAGAATTTGTTAACACTTACATTGTACTGCAGTGTCCTCAATTGTCCGTTCTCCTCCAATTTGTTGCAGACACATAGTTTAGATTTGGAATGGAAAAAAGCAAAAGCCATTCAGGTTATCCATTCACCCGCAATAATGTCTACCAAACAGAATACTATTAGCTCCAATGATGAAGAACTAACGAAGCAGCATTTAATACCTTCACGATATAGCTACTAAGGTAACATAAAGCAGAACTTACCGGCCGTCGTCCATATAACCAGCTCATTCAATTTTCTCAGACGTTTCGTTCCCCATGGATTGAAAATTTGGCTCGCGCTATTTGTGCAGTTTGAACTGGAATATATAAATAAAAGTAAATATATAAATAAATAAAGACAAATTAAATAATGTATGTACTGTAGACACGTAATTGAAAATATTAACTACATTTCAACATGGAACGTTTGGCAATTGCTGCTGGGAGTCAAATCTTTAATTTTAGAATCGATTGCAAGCTTTTCGAAGCAAATTACTGTGTTGGCTTGAGAAACAGTAAACTTGCATATTTTGTAACTAGCCTGGAAATGCAAATTGCACCTTTCTGCCGCACTGATGTATTAATATTAAAGGAAAAGAACCGAAGATGACGGAAAACGAACAGGATCTCCTTCGTGCGGCGTAATAAAGTTCAAAACGTTTCTGGAATAAATGATTTAATTAGGTATCCGGCTAATTCCCACCAAGTGGGTTCCCACCAGGAAGATTCCCCCCAGTAAATTCCCACCATGGGTAATTCCCCCAAAAGTATATTCCCACCAATGCATTTCTTTCTTCATGAAATGTATTGATGAAACTCAGTTCTGCGTCTATTGCAGTCAATAATGGTTTCCACAATTTCAAAGGTGTTTTCCTGATGTACAATTTTCACACAATGTATTTAACACTATAGGTTATATATGCGATGAAAGAGTGAAACGCTGACCTCTGATGATACAGCGCACACCTAATGTGACAAAAACGTTAAATATAAAAACCTTACATCATTTATGTTGGTTCAGTGGGTACCACCAACCGAACTGTATCATATATACAGCCAAAGAAATTACAATAGAATTTTGTGCTACGTATTAATGTAAATGTTTTGTCAGCATGGTAGTACTGTCTAAATTGTTAATCAAACCCAGCAAAGTAAAATGTATTATGAATGCAATTTATAAAGTTGCCGTGGATGTTCGGTCATTACATAGCATTGGTTGGTCTCAGTTGATACACACTCTCTTTGTCTTAGTGAGGAGACTAATCATTGAAGAAAAGAAATGTTCATTAGTGTAATATGATTGGGAAATATTAAATAGTGGCAGCACGCGGCATGCAATGGTGGGAATATTCCATGATGGGAATGATCTCTGGGGGGAGTATTCCGTGGTGGCAAATTTCTCTGGTGGGAGTCTTCCGTGGTGGGAATTTACTTGGGTGGAATAAGCCTGGAGCCATTTAATTATCTACCTGCGAACCTGACGTTATACTTCAATTCCAATAAAACGGTTAACAGATTATATTTTCTGAGTTCCGTTATAAACACAAACTTGAAAAAAAAGAAAATATTTTTGATGAAATGCCGTCGTGAACGAATGTGAAACTGTGCCAGGGTTGCAGATATGAACCTTGTGGTACGTGCTCACTATTAGAAGTGACGACCTGTTGCATACCATTATCAAACTCAACCATTGTATTTTAAGGCAAGAACGACGCTGCGATATATGCTCTTGCGATGCTACGTGTCCAGATCCAGCTTGTGACACGTCGCCTTGTCATGCCCATACCGGGAACTACTAGGTTAGCTCTGACAGTAGAAATTGAATGTACACATGAATACACCCGTGTATGAGACTCGCATCCAGGAGGTTAATATGTAAAGGTGTATTGCAAAAATGGTCCAATTGGAATGGACCACGATGCGTTTTCCTCATGATAGTAACATGTTACAATTCATATAGTAACAAAAATGACGTCGACCATTTGTATGCTGTTATGATATATGTCTTGATCATATGTGTGAGACGTTGTGTTAATAAACCTATACCAAGTCCTTCCACATAAGCATAAATTATGGAAAACGCATACTTAACCGTAAGTTTATTATACACCATATACACATGTCTGACGTCAGCATGCTACATGCCAACACAACATAGGGCACTATAAAAGCAGCCAATTGGAATGCATCACGTTGCCTTTGCTACCCGACTGCTTACGGCACGACAAGAAATGCAATGAGTCAATCACAAACAAGCACGTTGGGGCTCTGACTTCATGCAAAGTGTCCGGAAACTACTTGCTCGCATCAACATTTACTTTTTATAGTGGAATAGAATTCTGTGCGTAGTCGTGCTACAAGTTTTAAATCATGTAGTTCAGAAATATTTGAAGAACAACACTGCAATTTAAAATCTCACCGATGGAAAGCTAGGTGCGCCTTGATTCACTAAAATGCTAACTTGGAAAAAAATATCGGATGTCATAACTCAAATCATTTTTGAACACTGTACTTCATCATCTCCCTTAATGTATTAACGTGTTAATATTGTAGAGAAATAAAGAGAAAAACAGGCGGATGCCCTAAAGAAATTATTTACTGCTTTCTGTTTCAAATATATTTCTTAATGTGTATGTGTGTGAAATGTTGAAGATATCAAATATTACTATAATTGCAATTACCTGCTAATCAGAAGAATTCAACTAATACACCAAAACTGTTCACGATTAAAGTTTCCCGGTTAATTTGAACTGGTTTCAAGTATACACAAACTTTCGTAAAGCTAAAAATCAACTTGATTCCACCTTATTCGTAATCAATCTGAAACCGAACCAGAGTTGAAAATGGGTTCCCGATGACACAAGCAAACGTTTTGGAATGAATGGCGTCCTTTTGCTAACCACTCTCCGAATGAACAATAACTACGAGTGAAAGGAACAACGCTGGTTTCTGCTGCTGCTTTGCTACGAACTAAACGACAATTCCGAGAAGTTGTAGGTAAACACTGACAATGGCAAGTCTGTACGTACAGCTAATTAAGACGTATTTATACATGGGATATATATAAATGATGCTTAACTATTAGAATGTACTGTAACACAACCGGCCGATGGGAATGAACAACGCTGCCTCTGCATTCAGATATTAGTATGACTTGGGGTTGAAATTCCGCTGGCCAATCGCTGGCAGCCACGTTAAGGTAATGCACACAATACACCCTTGTGATATGGTTTGTAAAAAGATACCTAGTGCAAAAAATGTATGGTGTACCGCATTTATACTGCATTTTACAGATAGCGTCAAAACAGAATTAATACATGTTTAAAACAATAATGTATTATTGCCTACAAATTCAACTTTTCTATAAACGCACAGACCATTTTAACGGCTTGCAGATGGGTATATACTGAGACAGTCCTCTAGTAGGAAACAACGTATACTAGAAAACATGAACAATGATTAAAAGCAAGACAAATTTTTCTTATCGGTCTCCACGTTAACAAATAACTCTGAGAAAGTAGCAGATATTTTCTACTTTCCTTGTAACAATTCAAGCATGAACGATGCACATAGGAAGTACGCTCTGTTATCGCTCAGATAAACGACGCGGAGACGGAGACAGGAAAGGTTGCTCCGACTTCTACCTTTACAATGCTGAGTGACCCAACTAAATTTTATCATGTTTATAAGATCCATCCGAGAACTACTAGTTAGCCGCTGACAATGAAAATGTTATATGTTTGTGTGAGTAGGAGATATAGTGACGAGATATTTGTGAGTGGAAACTATTAGCGTGTACATTTAAGAATTGGATATTTCCAATAAGATAACAAACAGCAAAACTTACGGACTAGGCGATCATATAAACAGCTCGTTCTATTTTCTCTGACGTTTCCTTCCCCGGATTCAGAATGTTTCTCACGCTATTTTCCCGATTCAACTGGAATATTATACAGATAAATACGAATTAAATAATACTTATTTGTTTATTAAACTCCATTGTTTATACGGCGTAAAAATTTCAAAACTTTTATGGAATAAATTTTTAAATTATCTACCTGCAAAACTTAAGTTATACTTCAATTCAAATAAAACCATAAAACTGTTAACGATTTAAATTTTAAGAGGTCCGTTAGCAGCACATCTTTGCTAAAAAGAGAAACTAGTTTTTATGGAATGCCGTCATGAACGAATGTGAAACTGGACCGGAGTTGAAGATATGATCATAGTGGTACGTGCTCAGCACTAAAAGTGAGTGAAGTCCTTTTGCCTGCCATTCTCCAACTCAACCAGTCTACATTAAGACACAAACGACGCTGTGATTTCTACTTGTCCGGATCCAGCTTGTGGCAAGTCGCCTAGCAAAAGCCATACCGAGAACTCCTACGTGTTGTATACTGACAGTAAAAATTGTATGTTCTTATAAATACATTTGTATACGGGACATGAATGCAGGAGGTTAATATGTACAAGTAAATTGCAAAAACCGTCCAATTGGAATCGACCACAATGCGTTTTCCTCGGATAGTAACATATTACAATGCATAAAAGGACACCAATGACGCTGTCCATTCCTATATTGCATTGATATATATCTTGAACTACTGCGTGAGACGTCGTGTTGATAAACCAATATCAAGACCATCCACAGAACCATAAATTATGGAAACCGTATACTTAACTGTAAGTTTACTGTACACAATATATACATGTCTGACGTCAGCATGCTACATGCCAACACAATATAATGCACTATAAAAACAGCCAATTGGAATGCATCACGTTGCCTTTTCTACCCGACTGCTTACGAAACGGCATGAAATGTAATGAGCCAATCATAAGCATGCACGTTGTGACTCTGATTTCATGCAAAATGTAAAAGCGTCACCGCAAACGCAAATGTGGTTCAATTTATTTATTGTGCTACGTCGTTAATGACACGCTTCAAATTTTTGCGTTCCCAAATGACATTTATACAAATTTTAAATGTGGTTCAATTTATTTATTGTGCTACGTCGTTCATGACACGCTTCAAATTTTTGCGTTCCCAAATGACATTTATACAAATTTTAAATGTGGTTCAATTTATTTATTGTGCTACGTCGTTAATGACACGCTTCAAATTTTTGCGTTCCCAAATGACATTTATACAAATTTTAAATGTGGTTCATTTTATTTATTGTGCTACGTCGTTAATGACACGCTTCAAATTTTTGCGTTCCCAAATGACATTTATACAAATTTTAAATGTGGTTCAATTTATTTATTGTGCTACGTCGTTAATGACACGCTTCAAATTTTTGCGTTCCCAAATGACATTTATACAAATTTTAAATGTGGTTCAATTTATTTATTGTGCTACGTCGTTAATGACACGCTTCAAATTTTTGCGTTCCCAAATGACATTTATACAAATTTTAAATGTGGTTCATTTTATTTATTGTGCTACGTCGTTAATGACACGCTTCAAATTTTTGCGTTCCCAAATGACATTTATACAAATTTTAAATGTGGTTCATTTTATTTATTGTTCTACGTCGTTAATGACACGCTTCAAATTTTTGCGTTCCCAAATGACATTTATACAAATTTTAAATGTGGTTCAATTTATTTATTGTGCTACGTCGTTAATGACACGCTTCAAATTTTTGCGTTCCCAAATGACATTTATACAAATTTTAAATGTGGTTCAATTTATTTATTGTGCTACGTCGTTAATGACACGCTTCAAATTTTTGCGTTCCCAAATGACATTTATACAAATTTTAAATGTGGTTCATTTTATTTTATGTGCTACGTCGTTAATGACACGCTTCAAATTTTTGCGTTCCCAAATGACATTTATACAAATTTTAAATGTGGTTCATTTATTTATTGTGCTACGTCGTTAATGACACGCTTCAAATTTTTGCGTTCCCAAATGACATTTATACAAATTTTAAATGTGGTTCATTTTATTTATTGTGCTACGTCGTTAATGACACGCTTCAAATTTTTGCGTTCCCAAATGACATTTATACAAATTTTAAATGTGGTTCAATTTATTTATTGTGCTACGTCGTTAATGACACGCTTCAAATTTTTGCGTTCCCAAATGACATTTATACAAATTTTAAATGTGGTTCATTTTATTTATTGTGCTACGTCGTTAATGACACGCTTCAAATTTTTGCGTTCCCAAATGACATTTATACAAATTTTAAATGTGGTTCATTTTATTTATTGTGCTACGTCGTTAATGACACGCTTCAAATTTTTGCGTGCCCAAATGACATTTATACAAATTTTAAATGTGGTTCAATTTATTTATTGTGCTACGTCGTTAATGACACGCTTCAAATTTTTGCGTTCCCAAATGACATTTATACAAATTTTAAATGTGGTTCATTTTTTTTATGTGCTACGTCGTTAATGACACGCTTCAAATTTTTGCGTTCCCAAATGACATTTATACAAATTTTAAATGTGGTTCATTTTATTTATTGTGCTACGTCGTTAATGACACGCTTCAAATTTTTGCGTTCCCAAATGACATTTATACAAATTTTAAATGTGGTTCATTTTATTTATTGTGCTACGTCGTTAATGACACGCTTCAAATTTTTGCGTTCCCAAATGACATTTATACAAATTTTAAATGTGGTTCAATTTATTTATTGTGCTACGTCGTTAATGACACGCTTCAAATTTTTGCGTTCCCAAATGACATTTATACAAATTTTAAATGTGGTTCATTTATTTATTGTGCTACGTCGTTAATGACACGCTTCAAATTTTTGCGTTCCCAAATGACATTTAGACAAATTTTAAATGTGGTTCATTTTATTTATTGTGCTACGTCGTTAATGACACGCTTCAAATTTTTGCGTTCCCAAATGACATTTATACAAATTTTAAATGTGGTTCATTTTATTTATTGTGCTACGTCGTTAATGACACGCTTCAAATTTTTGCGTTCCCAAATGACATTTATACAAATTTTAAATGTGGTTCATTTTATTTATTGTGCTACGTCGTTAATGACACGCTTCAAATTTTTGCGTTCCCAAATGACATTTATACAAATTTTAAATGTGGTTCATTTATTTATTGTGCTACGTCGTTAATGACACGCTTCAAATTTTTGCGTTCCCAAATGACATTTATACAAATTTTAAATGTGGTTCAATTTATTTATTGTGCTACGTCGTTAATGACACGCTTCAAATTTTTGCGTTCCCAAATGACATTTATACAAATTTTAAATGTGGTTCATTTATTTATTGTGCTACGTCGTTAATGACACGCTTCAAATTTTTGCGTTCCCAAATGACATTTATACAAATTTTAAATGTGGTTCATTTTATTTATTGTGCTACGTCGTTAATGACACGCTTCAAATTTTTGCGTTCCCAAATGACATTTATACAAATTTTAAATGTGGTTCATTTTATTTATTGTGCTACGTCGTTAATGACACGCTTCAAATTTTTGCGTGCCCAAATGACATTTATACAAATTTTAAATGTGGTTCAATTTATTTATTGTGCTACGTCGTTAATGACACGCTTCAAATTTTTGCGTTCCCAAATGACATTTATACAAATTTTAAATGTGGTTCAATTTATTTATTGTGCTACGTCGTTAATGACACGCTTCAAATTTTTGCGTTCCCAAATGACATTTATACAAATTTTAAATGTGGTTCAATTTATTTATTGTGCTACGTCGTTAATGACACGCTTCAAATTTTTGCGTTCCCAAATGACATTTATACAAATTTTAAATGTGGTTCATTTTATTTATTGTGCTACGTCGTTAATGACACGCTTCAAATTTTTGCGTTCCCAAATGACATTTATACAAATTTTAAATGTGGTTCAATTTATTTATTGTGCTACGTCGTTAATGACACGCTTCAAATTTTTGCGTTCCCAAATGACATTTATACAAATTTTAAATGTGGTTCATTTTATTTATTGTGCTACGTCGTTAATGACACGCTTCAAATTTTTGCGTTCCCAAATGACATTTATACAAATTTTAAATGTGGTTCATTTTATTTATTGTGCTGCGTCGTTAATGACACGCTTCAAATTTTTGCGTTCCCAAATGACATTTATACAAATTTTAAATGTGGTTCAATTTATTTATTGTGCTACGTCGTTAATGACACGCTTCAAATTTTTGCGTTCCCAAATGACATTTATACAAATTTTAAATGTGGTTCATTTTATTTATTGTGCTACGTCGTTAATGACACGCTTCAAATTTTTGCGTTCCCAAATGACATTTATACAAATTTTAAATGTGGTTCACTTGATTTATTGTGCTACGTCGTTAATGACACGCTTCAAATTTTTGCGTTCCCAAGTCAAAAATTTTAAATGTGCTTCACTTTATTTATTGTGCTACGTCGTTAATGACACGCTTCAAATTTTTGCGTTCCCAAATGACATTTATACAAATTTTAAATGTGGTTCATTTTATTTATTGTGCTACGTCGTTAATGACACGCTTCAAATTTTTGCGTTCCCAAATGACATTTATACAAATTTTAAATGTGGTTCAATTTATTTATTGTGCTACGTCGTTAATGACACGCTTCAAATTTTTGCGTTCCCAAATGACATTTATACAAATTTTAAATGTGGTTCATTTATTTATTGTGCTACGTCGTTAATGACACGCTTCAAATTTTTGCGTTCCCAAATGTTACAAATTTTAAATGTGGTTCATTTTATTTATTGTGCTACGTCGTTAATGACACGCTTCAAATTTTTGCGTTCCCAAATGACATTTATACAAATTTTAAATGTGGTTCAATTTATTTATTGTGCTACGTCGTTAATGACACGCTTCAAATTTTTGCGTTCCCAAATGACATTTATACAAATTTTAAATGTGGTTCATTTTATTTATTGTGCTACGTCGTTAATGACACGCTTCAAATTTTTGCGTTCCCAAATGACATTTATACAAATTTTAAATGTGGTTCATTTATTTATTGTGCTACGTCGTTAATGACACGCTTCAAATTTTTGCGTGCCCAAATGACATTTATACAAATTTTAAATGTGGTTCATTTTATTTATTGTGCTACGTCGTTAATGACACGCTTCAAATTTTTGCGTTCCCAAATGACATTTATACAAATTTTAAATGTGGTTCATTTTATTTATTGTGCTACGTCGTTAATGACACGCTTCAAATTTTTGCGTGCCCAAATGACATTTATACAAATTTTAAATGTGGTTCATTTTATTTATTGTGCTACGTCGTTAATGACACGCTTCAAATTTTTGCGTGCCCAAATGACATTTATACAAATTTTAAATGTGGTTCATTTTATTTATTGTGCTGCGTCGTTAATGACACGCTTCAAATTTTTGCGTTCCCAAATGACATTTATACAAATTTTAAATGTGGTTCATTTTATTTATTGTGCTACGTCGTTAATGACACGCTTAAAATTTTTGCGTTCCCAAATGACATTTATACAAATTTTAAATGTGGTTCATTTTATTTATTGTGCTACGTCGTTAATGACACGCTTCAAATTTTTGCGTTCCCAAATGACATTTATACAAATTTTAAATGTGGTTCATTTATTTATTGTGCTACGTCGTTAATGACACGCTTCAAATTTTTGCGTTCCCAAATGACATTTATACAAATTTTAAATGTGGTTCATTTTATTTATTGTGCTACGTCGTTAATGACACGCTTCAAATTTTTGCGTGCCCAAATGACATTTATACAAATTTTAAATGTGGTTCATTTTATTTATTGTGCTACGTCGTTAATGACACGCTTCAAATTTTTGCGTTCCCAAATGACATGACAAATTTTAAATGTGGTTCATTTTATTTATTGTGCTACGTCGTTAATGACACGCTTCAAATTTTTGCGTGCCCAAATGACATTTATACAAATTTTAAATGTGGTTCATTTTATTTATTGTGCTACGTCGTTAATGACACGCTTCAAATTTTTGCGTTCCCAAATGACATTTATACAAATTTTAAATGTGGTTCATTTTATTTATTGTGCTACGTCGTTAATGACACGCTTCAAATTTTTGCGTTCCCAAATGACATTTATACAAATTTTAAATGTGGTTCATTTTATTTATTGTGCTACGTCGTTAATGACACGCTTCAAATTTTTGCGTGCCCAAATGACATTTATACAAATTTTAAATGTGGTTCATTTTATTTTATGTGCTGCGTCGTTAATGACACGCTTCAAATTTTTGCGTTCCCAAATGACATTTATACAAATTTTAAATGTGGTTCATTTTATTTATTGTGCTACGTCGTTAATGACACGCTTCAAATTTTTGCGTTCCCAAATGACATTTATACAAATTTTATACGTGGTTCATTTTATTTTATGTGCTGCGTCGTTAATGACGCTACAAATTTTTGCGTGCCCAAATGACATTTATACAAATTTTAAATGTGGTTCATTTAATTTATTGTGCTACGTCGTTAATGACACGCTTCAAATTTTTGCGTTCCCATATGACATTTATACAGATTTTAAACGTGGTTCATTTTATTTTGTGCTGCGTCGTTAATGACACGCTTCAAATTTTTGCGTTCCCAAATGACATTTATACAAATTTTAAATGTGGTTCATTTTATTTATTGTGCTACGTCGTTAATGACACGCTTCAAATTTTTGCGTGCCCAAATGACATTTATACAAATTTTAAATGTGGTTCATTTTATTTATTGTGCTACGTCGTTAATGACACGCTTCAAATTTTTGCGTGCCCAAATGACATTTATACAAATTTTAAATGTGGTTCATTTTATTTATTGTGCTACGTCGTTAATGACACGCTTCAAATTTTTGCGTGCCCAAATGACATTTATACAAATTTTAAATGTGGTTCATTTTATTTATTGTGCTGCGTCGTTAATGACACGCTTCAAATTTTTGCGTTCCCAAATGACATTTATACAAATTTTAAATGTGGTTCATTTTATTTATTGTGCTGCGTCGTTAATGACACGCTTCAAATTTTTGCGTTCCCAAATGACATTTATACAAATTTTAAATGTGGTTCATTTTATTTATTGTGCTACGTCGTTAATGACACGCTTCAAATTTTTGCGTGCCCACATGACATTTATACAAATTTTAAATGTGGTTCATTTTATTTTATGTGCTACGTCGTTAATGACACGCTTCAAATTTTTGCGTTCCCAAATGACAGACAAATTTTAAATGTGGTTCATTTTATTTATTGTGCTACGTCGTTAATGACACGCTTCAAATTTTTGCGTGCCCAAATGACATTTATACAAATTTTAAATGTGGTTCATTTTATTTATTGTGCTACGTCGTTAATGACACGCTTCAAATTTTTGCGTGCACAAATGACATTTATACAAATTTTAAATGTGGTTCATTTTATTTATTGTGCTGCGTCGTTAATGACACGCTTCAAATTTTTGCGTTCCCAAATGACATTTATACAAATTTTAAATGTGGTTCATTTTATTTATTGTGCTGCGTCGTTAATGACACGCTTCAAATTTTTGCGTTCCCAAATGACATTTATACAAATTTTAAATGTGGTTCATTTTATTTATTGTGCTACGTCGTTAATGACACGCTTCAAATTTTTGCGTTCCCAAATGACATTTATACAAATTTTATACGTGGTTCATTTTATTTTATGTGCTGCGTCGTTAATGACGCTACAAATTTTTGCGTGCCCAAATGACATTTATACAAATTTTAAATGTGGTTCATTTTATTTATTGTGCTACGTCGTTAATGACACGCTTCAAATTTTTGCGTTCCCATATGACATTTATACAGATTTTAAACGTGGTTCATTTTATTTTGTGCTGCGTCGTTAATGACACGCTTCAAATTTTTGCGTTCCCAAATGACATTTATACAAATTTTAAACGTGGTTCGTTTTATTTATTGTGCTACGTCGTTAATGACACGCTTCAAATTTTTGGGTGCCCAAATGACATTTATACAAATTTTAAATGTGGTTCATTTTATTTATTGTGCTACGTCGTTAATGACACGCTTCAAATTTTTGCGTGCCCAAATGACATTTATACAAATTTTAAATGTGGTTCATTTTATTTATTGTGCTACGTCGTTAATGACACGCTTCAAATTTTTGCGTGCCCAAATGACATTTATACAAATTTTAAATGTGGTTCATTTTATTTATTGTGCTGCGTCGTTAATGACACGCTTCAAATTTTTGCGTTCCCAAATGACATTTATACAAATTTTAAATGTGGTTCATTTTATTTATTGTGCTGCGTCGTTAATGACACGCTTCAAATTTTTGCGTTCCCAAATGACATTTATACAAATTTTAAATGTGGTTCATTTTATTTATTGTGCTACGTCGTTAATGACACGCTTCAAATTTTTGCGTGCCCACATGACATTTATACAAATTTTAAATGTGGTTCATTTTATTTTATGTGCTACGTCGTTAATGACACGCTTCAAATTTTTGCGTTCCCAAATGACAGAAATTTTAAATGTGGTTCATTTTATTTATTGTGCTACGTCGTTAATGACACGCTTCAAATTTTTGCGTGCCCAAATGACATTTATACAAATTTTAAATGTGGTTCATTTTATTTATTGTGCTACGTCGTTAATGACACGCTTCAAATTTTTGCGTGCACAAATGACATTTATACAAATTTTAAATGTGGTTCATTTTATTTATTGTGCTGCGTCGTTAATGACACGCTTCAAATTTTTGCGTTCCCAAATGACATTTATACAAATTTTAAATGTGGTTCATTTTATTTATTGTGCTGCGTCGTTAATGACACGCTTCAAATTTTTGCGTTCCCAAATGACATTTATACAAATTTTAAATGTGGTTCATTTTATTTATTGTGCTACGTCGTTAATGACACGCTTCAAATTTTTGCGTGCCCAAATGACATTTATACAAATTTTAAATGTGGTTCATTTTATTTATTGTGCTACGTCGTTAATGACACGCTTCAAATTTTTCCGTGCCCACATGACATTTATACAAATTTTAAATGTGGTTCATTTTATTTTATGTGCTACGTCGTTAATGACACGCTTCAAATTTTTGCGTTCGCCCACCAAATAATAATGCCCTGCAGCAACTTGTTCGCCTCAACATTTTCAATTCGAATAGAATTCTGCTTGCAATCGTACCACAAGTTTTAAATCATGTAGTTCAGAAATATTTGAAGAAAACTGCAATTTAAAAACTCACCGATGGAAAGCTGGGTGCACCTTGATTCAAGAAATGCTCACTTAAAAAAATATCGGATATCATAACTCAAATGATTTTGAACACGTGTTCAGTTATCCCTTCAATTTAAGTATTAATGTCTCAACTTTGAAGGAAAATACATAGAAGAATAGGCTGAAACCCTAAACGAACCTATTAATGCGTCTACTTTTAAATTAATTTCTTATCGTTTGTGAAATATATATATTACCATAATTACGATTACCTGCAAACCAGAAGAATTCAACCAAGACACAGAAACTCTACACGATAAAAGCTTCCAGGTTTATTATGAACTGATTTCCAGTAGACACAAACTTTTATAAAGTTAAAATAATTTTTATTTCACGTTTGCCGTGATGAATCTGAAATCAAACCAGAGTTGAAAATGGGCTCCGCACGATACAAGCAGTCTTTTTAGACTGAATATTGTACTTTTGTTAACCACTCTCCGACTGAACAATAACTTGGAGTGATAAGAACAATACTGGTTAATGCTAATACCTAGAGAACGATTCCGAGAACATGTACCAAAACACTGATAATGGCCATTTTGTATGCACAAGTAATTAAGATACATATAGGCATATATGAGATAGACATGTATGATGCTTAGCTGATGGAAAGTGCTGGAATACAGCCAATTGCAACGAGCCACGTCGCATATTTCCACAGATATTAATGTGACTTGCGTTGAAATGCCGCCGGCCAATCGCTGACACACACGTTAAGTCAATGTACAAACTATTCTTTTGTTTTTGTAAAAGACCTAGTGCAGAAAAGCTTACTATATTGCAATTTTTCAGATAACGTTAATTCAGACAAATGTTTAAACTAATAACGTATTATTACCTGATAATTCAACTTTTCAATCAAAGCGCACAACATTTGGTGGCTTTATCACTGCCGAGACGGAGTTCTAGGTTGCACATACTTTTACAGAAAATTTGTAAAATGATAAAATCCCAAGTATTTTAACTCGTAAGTAAGAAAAAAAGATATATATGTTAACGAAGAACTCTCATAAATGATCAGCGACTTTCTACTTGTCTTGTGGCAAGTCAAGCATGAACCAAGTACTGAGCAAAGACGCCTTGGTATTCAACAGAAGAATGACGTGGCGACAGAGGTGGATACAAGAATGTCGGTCTGGTTTCTGTTGTTACAATGCAAAGTGTCCCTATCACACTTGTGACACGTCGTGTTTATAAAATCAAACCGAAAACTACCTGTTAGCGACTGACAATGGAAACGTGGTATGTATTTGTAAGCAAGAGGTATAGTAAATGCGGTATATGTAAAATAGACGAAACCATTAGATTGTACTTGAAAGAAGCGGCCATTTACAATAAATTAACATTGAGCAGAACTTACGGACTAGGCGTATGACTGAAAATAATAACTTCATTTCCGAAATGGAACGTTGTACGAACGTACGTGGCACGATTTTAGGCTTTTCCGAACCAATTTATTGTGTTCGTTTGTGCGATAGTAGGAGAGAGAACACCACCTGATTGCAAGTATATCTGTCTTATATCTGTATGTGATGGCTCACGACCAAATTAAATACTTGGTAACAACATATACAGCAACGTACTCTGCTCATAAACGTGTAACATATTATAACCCACCAAGCGTATATAAATTAGAGAATGTATTTTAAAGCTGGTGGTTTGTTATAACCTTCCCGAAATAAAGTTGTAAATATCAGCAGGAGTACTGTATTCACATTAGAAAGAAAAATAAACTGAAAATTACCCGAGACCGCAGATAAACTCTTTCCTGTATCCAACGCAATAAATTTCAGGAGTTTTGAGGAATACATAATTTACATCTACACGCGATTTCCTGCGAATTAGATGTTATACTTCAATAAACATGAAACAATAAAACTGGAATCGATTTTAATTTTCGGGGTTCCGTTCGCAACGAACTTTTTATAAAAAATGGTAGACAATTTTCGATGAAATGCCACACTCAACGACTGTGAACCAACAGAGTTGACGAGATGACCCTTGTTCTACGAGATCAGTAATATAAATGAGTAGAGTCCGTTTTCTTACCATTCCCCAACTCAACTTTGTACATGGAGACAAGAACGACGCTGTGATTTATGCTTTCTCGATGATACGTGTCCAGATTTAACTTGTGACACGTCGCGTTACCAAAATCATGCCGAGAACTCCGACCTAGGCACTTACAGTTGAAACGTACTTATGCTTGTATTATACAAGTTGTATACATTCTTATATGATATTTGCATGCAGGAGGTTTAGGTGTTAAAGTGTATTGCAAAAACGGACCAATTACCCAAAATGAAATAATAAAAAAGCAATAAAGTTGGAAGTTAAGTTTCAATGTTGTAGATTTGCTGTATTACGGTGTATATGGTTCTAACTGACTCTGTCACGGATATATTTTATTATCGCAAGATTGGCAAGTACAAAAAGATTTTAAGGCTAATAACCATGTCGTTACCCCCTTCCTGGAGAAAACGTTTAGATGACACTGGATCCTCCCAAAATTTACAAACCCAGCAGGATCAAACGCGACAATCGGATAGAAAACGCGGCCAAAGAAAAGAGATGACTTATGTGCCTGTGACAAAATTGACAATTCTTCCTCTACACTCTGGATCCGATGTGACCTCTGCAAAAAATGGTTCCACTCGTTATGTGCTGGACTAAGTGACAAACAAGTCGCGACACTGGGCAGTGACGACGCTCAGTGGCATTGTACAGACTGTGATCTACCATCTTCAACTACAAGGATCCCCTGTCCACTTTCACCGTCCAGGACTTTCAAGACCAAAAAACGGCTAGAAACCCATTTTAAAAATAAACATCCAGACAAATTATCACTCCTGGAATCAACAACAAGCAATAACGTAGACTCCCTTCTCGAAAATATAATAAACACTCGCCGTACCACGCACACACTGAGAAGAATCCCGAAAGGAGCCCGTCCATCCGCAGCTGAAAAACTTACGAATGTAATTTATGATTGCCTGAAGACAAACTCTACCTTTGCATGGGAGAATCTACTACTATTCTCCTATATCTCTTTTTCAATTGGGGATAAAAAAGACAAAAACCTCACGACAAAAATCAAAGAGAACCTGAGAAACTTTACCACACAACCAACCAACAAGAAAACAGGAAAGAAATATACATCGAGTTTGGCTGACAGAATCACGAGAAAATTCAATGAACATGACATCAGTGGTGCAGTGAAGGCAATGAGCTCTGAGGACAGTTTGGCCCCATTCGACCTGTCAACTCTGAAAAAACTTAAGGAGAAGCACCCATCCGCTACCGGAAAAGTCAATATACCGAAATTTGATCCTGAACACTTTTTGGCAGTAAACGTGGCTACTAATTTAAAAGCGATTAACGCTTTCCCATGCGGATCATCTCCTGGCCCAGACGGTATGAGACCACAGTTCTTGAAAGATATGATATCCTTCAGTGCAGGGGAAGCCGGGAAACCTCTTCTTACTGCTTTAACCGCTCTGTGTAACTTTTTACTTGCCGGAAAATTGAACTCCGAGATTGTCCCAATATTTTTTGGCGCCACACTTTGTGCACTTACAAAGAAAGATAACAGCGTTCGACCTATAGCTGTAGGAAATACCTTCAGAAGACTTACCGCGAAGATAGCTTGCGAACAAACTCGAGAGCAAGCACATAATTACCTGAATCCACATCAGTTAGGAGTTGCAACGAAACTGGGAGCAGAAACCATAGTACACGCTGTACGAACATATATAAATCAGCCGGAAAATGTGAACAAGATCCTTATCAAAGTGGACTTCGCTAATGCTTTCAATTCCATCAACCGTAGCTCAATGTTATCAAGAATACAAAATATTCTTCGGGAATTATCCCCTTTCCTCATCCAAAGCTACGGAGACTCATCCTCACTAATTTTTGGAACCGATACGATCGCATCAGAAGTCGGCTGTCAGCAAGGTGACCCGTGTGGCCCTTTAGCGTTCAGTATAACAGTTCAACCAATTGTGGAGCTAATGACATCCGAACTCAACGTGTGGTATCTTGATGACGCAACCTTAGCTGATAACCCGGACGTGATTATTGAAGATTTTAAAAGATTAATTGACAAAGCTGACCAAGTCGGCTTAAAAATCAATCCCAACAAATGTGAGGTCTTCTTCTGCTCTGGCTCTGTAGATGATGAGGTTCTCTCTCAAGTAAATGACATTTCTCCTGGAATAATCGTTACCACAAAGGAATCTTTAGAAATTTTAGGATCACCAATTTCGGAAGAACGTTATGATAGTGTATTTTAAAAGAAACTCGACAAATTCAAATTACTATGTTCCAGATTGAAAGATGTCAACTCCCACATAGCGTATGTTCTCCTTAAAAATTGCCTCTACATCCCAAAACTAATTTACACCCTACGGACCTGCGCTTTGTGGAAATATCCTGATCTCACCAACCAAATGGACAATTTTCTACGAGAAAACTTGGAACTCATCATGAACGCCAAACTCGAAGACAGCCAATGGACCCAAGCCACACTCCCAATCAAACACGGCGGTTTGGGAATTAGACGGATAACTGATGTAGCTCATCCTGCGTTCCTAGCTTCATCACATGCATGTTTTGATCTTGTGTCTCTCATTCTACCCTCTCAGGACAGTGAGATTAAAATATCACATGTAGAAGAAGCTTTACGAACATGGGAAATAAATTTTAATGGAATAATGACGCCTGTTCCAAGCATCCAAAAGAATTGGGGCAACATAATCATCAAACACATTATGGAAAATGACCTTCCTTTGTCGAATCCTGAAGACTCAGCAAGATATTTAGCCCTACAACAACGGGAATATAATGCATGGCTCCAAGTTATCCCTTCAACAAACATATGCACCATGATGAGTGATCAGGTCTTCCAAACGTGTATTGCATTACGATTAGGCTGTAAAATATACCAAAAACACATTTGTCAATGCAGCGCAGCGGTTTTCGAAAATGGACATCATGGATTAAGCAAAGGCCGGATCTCCCGTCACAATGAACTGAACCAAATAGTACACCGTGCTTTGACATCTGCTCATATCCCTTCAACCCTGGAACCAGTAGGTCTTAGTCGTGACGATGGAAAGAGACCAGATGGGGTCACCCTTGTCCCATGGAAAAGAGGCCAAAATCTTGTCTGGGATGTTACATGCTGTGATACCTTTGCTGAGAGCTACATTTCGAAGACTAGCAAGGAGCCAGGAGCAGCGGCAGAAATAGCTTATAAAAGAAAACACGACCAATATAAGCTAATCAAAGCTTCAAATTACATTTTCGTAGCACTATCCTTTGAGACAATGGGAACCTGGGCTGAGGAAACGAAGAAATTTATAGACGAAGTAGGCTCACTATTAATCAAGGAATCAGGAGACTCGAGAGCCAAACATTATTTTCACCAAAGGATTTCACTTGCTATCCAACGTGGGAATGCTGCTTCTATCCTAGGATCACTACCTAACAAAGAGTCAAAACTTCCACTGTCCACCCCTATTTCAGTGGAAATTTCCACCTGGACAAAAGTGGACTGTCCAGTGGACAGTATACATATAGTATCAAAACTTCCACTGTCCACCTCAATTTTAGTGGAAATTTCCACTTTTGTCCACCTGGAAGATTTCCACTATCCAGTGGACATTGATTCTCTGCTACCTAATAACATTCCCATGGATGAAATTTTCCATATATAACCATTACTATTTCTACTTTTTAATTTAAATCACCCATAAATACATTGTGCAAATTATCTCGTTTAAAAATGTAATGCGTACTGTTTGAATAAAATTAAATTTTGAACTTTTATTATTAAAAAAAAATTAGAATGCACCACGCTGAGTTTGCCTCCGGATGATAACATGGTTCTGTATATAGGGACAGTAATGACTCCGTCCTTTGCTACATGCCTTAAGCAACTATGAGATACGTCGTTCTAAGAAACCAATACCAAGACAGTTCACAAAACCACAAATTACGGAAGCCTTATACTCAATTCTAAATAATATTATGCACAATATATACGAGTCTGACATCAGCATGTCAATACATTATAATTTACTATAAAACCGACCAATTGGAATCGCTCACATTTCCATTTCTACCCGACAGTTTGTAACACGACATGATACGCAATGAGCCAATCACAAACATCCACGTCGAGACTTTGATTTCATGCATGATTTTCAAGCCTCACGAGGCATTTATAATGTCATAGATGTATTTGTTAGCGTCATTTTTTTTCTTTTGGAATATAATTCAGGGCGAAATAGTACAAGTTTTATGCCATGTAGCTTATAAATATTTCAATAACAAAAGTTAAATTACAAACTCACTGATGGAAATCACTGTGCCAGATGGCGTGGAAAAAATACAGAAACAAGAACGAATCCGAAAAGAAATTATTTTCTTCATCGTTTCTGAAATAAATTTGTCAGCATATGTTGAAGATTTAATAATTAATTATTACTCTAATTACAATTACCTGCAAACCACAAGAATTCAACTACAACACCGGAAATGTTCACTTCTAAAGTTTACAGTTTTATGATGAATATGCTGCCAGTAGACACACGCTTATAATGATCACTTTTTGATGATATGTTATTCCGAATGAATCTGAAGTCAAAATAACCCAGAGTTGAAAATGGGATCCGCACGATACAAGCACACTTTTTGGAATAAATAGCGTCTATTTTCTAACCACTTTCCGCGTGAAGAATAATTTAGAGTGATAAGAACAATGCCGGTTTATGCTACTAACAAGAGAACGATTCCTAGAACATGTAGGTAACCACTAACAATGGCCATTCTATATGAACAAGTAATTAGGATACACATATGCATGCATGAGATGGACATAAATGATGCTTTACTGTTAGAATGCACTGGAATACAGCCACCACATTGGAGTTAGCCACGCCGACTCTTCCAACAGATACTAATTTGACTTGATATACAATTCCGCCGGCCAATCGCTAACACATAGGGTAAGGCAATGAACAATATTATAATTTTGTGTTGCGTAAAAAGAATACCTAGTGCGAAAAGTGCTTACTCTACTGCATGAATAAAATTGCAATTCTACAGAAAATCTCAAAACGGAAGGAAATGTTTAAAATAATAATGTTATATTACCTGAAAATTCAACTTTTTCAATCAACTCACACAATATTTTGATGGCTTCAACGTGCTTACATACTGAAACCGTGTTGTCCTAAAGATATAATTTTACCACCAACCTCAGAATATATTCTTCTTTCTTTCCCGTCCACAACCTAAAATTCTTTCTACTTTATTTCTGATCATTTTTGACAGAAAAGACGACACTTGTGTTGTTCTAGTTTGCGTAACGTATATTTTATTTCAGAAACATAATCGAAATGTAATTTCCTTTATCTACTTATTTGTTATTTTGTCTTTGGATTTACATGTTTTGGTTTACAAATGAATATATGGTTTTCTTGCAAATAAATGAGTTTATTTGCATTTTCTTCATTACAATATAAATCATTTATTTATACATGTAATTTATATATTTGTTTATAAGTTTACAAAACCGCTTGTTTAAAACAATGTCTCCCTTGGATTCCCTGTTACATCAAAATATAATGTATACAGGCATGAATATTTAACCCATTTCGATATTTTGAATTTGCCATGACGAGATTGTTGAACTTCGTTTGCAGAAGCAATTACAGTTCAATACAAATTTGTACCGCTGCAGTTCCACTACGCGTAATAGAAGTTCCACCTCTTGATGTCACGATATCTATTTCTCTGTAAAGACCTGCAAAAAACCGCACACAATAAAATAATAGCAAGCCAATATTTGTAGTGCTACAACCGCATCGTTCAATGAATGAAATATTATCATTCCAGCATGTACCAAGCTAAATAGAACGTATATAAACTGAATTTTTTTGGAATGCGCCAACGTTTCGGACGATTTAGTATATGATCTTTTACCTGTAATTATTCGGTGTCACTGACTTTCCCTCAAATCGTAATGTTGCGTAGAGCATCAATATCTTCCTGACTTATTATGATGGGACTAGTGGCAACAATCCATGCTGACTGTCCGCACGTTGGCACGGTATAAGATCCTAAATAACTATAAGCATTTTCACTTTGAAACAGATCAAAGAGTTCTAACTCTTCTTTCACATCGACTCCACCCGCAGTAATTTTACTCAAGTGAGGCAAGATTTGTTGCATAAATTTTGGAGAACTGTTGGGCGTTGCTGAAATCTCAAGGAATATGGCAATTGTAACGACAGAATCCGGCAGGTTTGCGATGTCAGCCTGTTCCATATTTTCATACTTTTTGTTGTAGAACTCTAAATGAACTTCAACAGGGAACGATCGGAAATTGATAGTGTGCTCACTACCAATGTCGGTTCTGCTACCCCAGTGAAAATGTAAACTGTCAAATTTATATGGTATATCATTGCGCCAAAGATGTAAGTTTTTCCAATTGAATGTCACGACGTTGATGGAATTTCTAGGAGTAATTTGCATTGTGTTTCCAAGATATTGCATTTCAAAACTGTCGATTTTAAAGCCAGACATGGGAAAGTAAATTTCCTGTACACTCTGGTCCTCTGTGATTAAATCTTTTGACAAATTAATCGGCGAGTGATTTCTGTCCTTGTCAGAGCAGTAACTACTCCATGTTTTCTCGCCACACTTTTCTTCGTGATAGCACCAATTATATGGCGGCTGTCCATCAGCAGTGAACAACTCAGTGGTTGTTGCGAGGGAGCTTGTAATAAGAAGGGAGAAGACGAACCAAACCATTTTAGCAAACGGTATTATCCTTTGACTAATGGTCCGGTGGGTAGGATACACTTATATGTAATGCTATAGGATATCTAGAAATTCGTAAAAGATATGTAATAATAATTGAACGATATGACATCGTAAATGCTTGGGTTTGCATCCGATATGGTTTGTGGTTGATAGTGGCGTTGAACCACAAATTTTTAGATGGGTACTCTAAATGGTTTGGCGACTCTACAAAAGGCACGGGATGGATATTCAACGTAATGGCGTCATGAGGATAGGCATGCGTGGGACTATTGCTGCAGGAAGAAGAGGTCGAAGAGCTGATGTCGTTCGCTACTTGATTCTGCATTGCAACGTGGCCAGACCTTGTTTGTGCCACGTCGCGTTGAGAAATTCGTAACCAGAAATTATAACCCCTTAATACGGAAGGTGTATACCGACATGAAAGTATAAAACATGCAGTGCGTACACAAACATAATGGGCGATTGGAATGGATCACGTTGCCTTTTATTCCAGAAACATTACAGCACTGCTTACAGTCCACACATGACATGAAACGCAATCGACAAACCGCAACTACGATCGTTAATGCTTTCAGTTGTTATGGCATCTACGCCTTGTGACGCAATATAAGATACACCTTGATTCCCTGACTGCTGTCTCACAAAAAAATGCTGGATATCAAGAAAATCATCGCACACCTGGTTTTGAAATCCATATTTCCTCCAAACCTTAGATACATTAAGATATTAATACTATGGACAAAATACTGAAAATGAACAACACCACAAAGGAATTCCCATTTGTAAACAGACTTTCCAACTTTTCGGAATGAATAAAACTATTTCTCAGAACCTCAATTTGTACCGGAATTTAACTAACACACCGAAAGCGTTTACGATTTACATTACCTGGTTGATAATGAAAGGTTTCCAGCAGCCACAATCTTTAATAAGAGGTGAAATATATTTTCCACAATGTTATCCTGAACTAGAGTGAAACTGGACCGGCGCTAAAAATGCGATCCGTGTGGTACGAGAAACGTTTGGAAATGAGTAGTGGTCTTCTACTAACCTGCCTATCTACACAACCACAGTCCATGGAGATATGAACGACGTTGTTTGACGGTGGTACAATGTAACGATGCTACGTTTCAAGGTTCGGTTTGAGACACGTCGTATTCAGAGAACCATTCCGAGAACTTCTACGTTAGGACTGTCCATTGTCCATTGACAATGGAAACTGTGGATGAGTTAGCAATAAATGTACACATTCATAAGGTTAGACGGATGGTGTGTACTACTGCAATAAATCAGCTCATTAGAAACGAACCACGGAATCATCCTGCGGATAGCAATAATACTTTATATTATCCACGCATTGACCGACGTTTAGGAAACGCACTCAATCCAACGAGGATGTTGTACATTTGCAAAAATAATACCTAGTGCAAACATTATCATCTCCAATGAAAAGCGTACTTGTATATGCCGTATATACTCACATTAAATATATAATAACAATGGTAAACGCATGCACTCAAACTTTGGACCATGATGACACCAGTTATGATGTGTTGGTGGTGTCCAAAATTTCAAGAATATTGCTAGAATCACTGTATCTGTTTGTCAATAGCACCGTTGCTGCTGTTGAAATAGGTTTGCAGGTAACCGTGAATTGCTACAATGTATTATATTTTGTTGTTAGCACTGTGGGAAACGTTAATAGCGGCCATAATCGATGTTAATTGAAGTTCGTTTTTCTCGTCATTCAATTGAATGTGGTGCCATACAATTTATCCATTTGCGTATTTCACACTTTAGGGATAGTAGCTTCATCATCTTTCTCTTTTTGACTTCGAAAATTTAATATAAATATTTTTTTACATCTGGGGTTCCAAAATAGGTTGTATAGCTATCCGACGTATATGCTTGTTATACATACATATATCACACAACCGCAATGGTTATCCCATAAATGTAAGACCTGATGGTATTGCTACGAAGTAACAGCGGTCACCCTGACAACAATTCTTTGTAAGTTGAATTTTCTGATTCGAGGAATCAGCTGTTTTTAAGAAAGATTTTGTGGTTAAAAATTAAATATTTGCTAGTAGCAGTCGACAATTTATATTTATAAGAGAAGTATGTAGTTATCTCTCAAGTAGTGGACATTCTTGCAGCGCTTGTAGAGGTGTCGTGCATCACGAAATACTGCTCTCAAGAGCATAATGAAATAGCAAATTGGGCTATTTTGCAAAACAATTAGAAAGATTGCTGGTCAGTTAATGAGCTTGATATATATTCATAGCTTTTGAAGAACGATATTTGAGCTGGGAAATTTGATCCCGAGTTACTTGGCAGAATGCACACCCATTCGTTATACCACTGTAGTAAAGCTTGTCATGCTGGATGTTCTAAAATGAATGATAACACTTTTTAAAGCTGCCATGTAACAATGATATATCTGGAAATATATCACGACTTGTGGAAATACTGAAAAGGAATTTAAGAAAAACTACGCAAAATGAACGCTCAGTTTCTTTACTTAGTACTCAAAGTGCACTTGCTTGCCCGACTGGCAACACAAACTGAAAGCATTGAGGTTGCGAATCTGCACGAATATGTTAACTTCTTTGAAGATAGTCTTATATTTTTAATAAACTATCGAGGAATTGATTTAAGCGATCGTATAAAAAACCCTGTTGTGTTAATGAGATACTACGTTGCCAGAGGCACACGTTACCTGATACCATCAGAACACTTCAGTTCACAAAATCCTACTGTCTCAAAGTACAATAACTTGAAAGCAACTCTTGACTATACAGCTTTAATTGAACATCCTAAAACGATTGTAGTGAAACCAATCCGCTGCAAATTTGTAATGTATTTGGAACCTCCATCGTACGAAGAGGATAACACATTTTACAGGAGAAATGAATATGGGAATTATTTGAACGAACCAGTGCGTTTCAGCAGGGATTGGAGCGACGAGCTCATTAACCGAAGGCAGCGTCTTGTCAATTTACTCCCAACATATTTTGTTCTTGTGAAATTTACTAACGTTGCGGATATAAACAAGGATTCTACATACATATTATGGCTCATTCCACTGTCTAGGCTTTTTGTTGGCCCAATGGGTGACAAGTACTACATTGTCCTGCGTATGGAAAATGTTGGTTCGTGGGCATTAGCTTCCGCACAAAGTGGAGACAAGCAGTTCATAATATCCGCAAACTATGTAGCTTGTTTCTACTGCACTGCCTGCTCCAAGGTAATATTGGTTAAAACCTTAGACTTTCCTAAAATGCCAAACTTTGAAGTCCTGAAATCGTCTTCCAAGAGATATGGAGAACCAGACGACGTATTCGTAGAGGTACATTCCCCTGTTCCTGAAGAAGACCAAGGAAAACGAAAGTCTAGAAAAACTTTTTTACAACAATTGGGAAAATTGAATAAATATGATCTTGAGCAGATAAACTATTTAATGGACACTTACTTCATATCGTCCATTGTTTCAGAAAATACAACATTACGGTTCCCTGATAATGGATTGCGTCCGGATTACTGGAAACAATCGAGTGACAATATGTCAAACTGGTTTGTTGGCAGAGACTACTCTTGCGGTCATATAATGCACCAATGGAACTTCCACGCTTGGATATTTCCGGATCCGAGACAAAGCATAATTGGATTTTCGGACACGTCGCTAGTACTCCATGCATCGCGCGTCAGATTTGTGAGTTGTCATTTGGAGGAAATATTTTGGATTAACAGTTTCATAAAATTAGTGAATACTTTCGACATAAGCATATGGTGCATGCTGTTTGTTTCCGTTCTCCTAACATCGCATATAACCTGTAGTGCTGTGAACTATTTAACTAGAATAAGTGCTACCGGAAATGCGATGCGAAAGGTGGTGAAAAGATCACAACTTCATATTTTCTCTAACTTGGTACTTTTGGGCCTTGACCAAGGATCCAATTATTTTAGCTGGCCGTCAGTGAGGGATCGGCTATTTTACTTTCCACTAGCCATTTGGGTGCTCGGGAATGAGTTTAAAGGACATACAATTACGGAGTTAATTGCACCGCCGCAGCTGTTGCCATTTGACGTATTCCACAGGCTTGTGGCACATAACTTTACAATATATTCATTCCCTATTAAACTTGGCCGATATTCATTGAAACTATTTCTACATGGCAAAAGGGATTACGAGCAGATAAGCCGGCACGAGGCGTTTCCCGTAATCTCAAAATTCTGGGGTCATCTCATATACACACGACACACACGGAGTACTCAGTATCTTGATGAATTGAACAGGGAGACCCAGTTATATCTGAACAATTCGGAATTATTTCCCGCTTGGAAGACATGCTACAACAACGAATCGAAACGCAATCCGTGTACATATTACGACCTCGTAATCCCACACATGTTACAATGCAAACGCTCAGCGGTTATTTTAGATCAAGAGAATGCTGTGGTTCTTAACTCGCAGCTTTCAAAACTGAAATTACCAGTGTTTTTGGGTAAGAATATTTTGAGCGAGTACATGAATGGATACAGGTTTTTTGGTACCGTTTCGGCGTCCAGCTTAACAAAAGCCAAGGGACTTTTTGAAGGAGGTATTATGGAATGGTGGCAAAAGTATATTGATTTGCTGCTTCCACGACTGAAAACATTATTTGGCAAATCAGAGGAAATCCATTTTGGGGAAAATAATTTGACACATCCGAAGAAGAGCGACATCAAAATACTTGTGTCGGCAATTGGTATTGCCATTACCTTAGCAACTGCATCATTTGTAATTGAGTACATGAAACGAAATGATATTCGAGCCGCACATATTATCCCTGGCGAAAATGAGGTATTTAGTTTTCAATTAAATTTGAATGAAAAAAAATATGTATTTATTTTACAACTATTGGCGCTTTGATAATTCCAGGCTGTCATAAATCCCGAGTCCAAAGAACGTCACTTCCAATCCAAATTTTCCAATGCAAGTGACGGTGGCGATACTTTGCAAATGGCTGAACCATCGCTTGCGACAAGCGTGGACAAAAATGTGAATGAATTCGGCAGTACGCGGCAAGAGTCGCAGAATAATTGGTTGAAAGAAACAGAATTTGGTGCCAACAGCGAAACCACTGATAGTACAGAGGAGCTCCTAAATCAGTTCAGTGAAGGAAACTCTAAAAATAACGTGTTTGCTAATGAAAATCAACGACTTAGAGATCGATATGAACAAATAATTTATAGCGTAACCCGAGGAACAGGTGCAGTTTCTGGTTCAGAGGTGGACGACTAGGGTTTGATACGTGGCAATGATGACTGCATTGTGCACGTGGAAGAACATTGTCAAACAGTAGAACTACTTTTATTTACACATGCATCCAGAAACCGAGATATTCTGAAAATGAAAAGGATGTATGTATTTAGGTGATCAATTAGGTAATACATATATACATATGCCGTATATACTCACATGAAATATATAATAATAATGGCAAACTCATGGACTCAAATTTTGGACCAGGATGACACCAGTTATGCCGTGCTGGAGGTGTCCAAAATTCCAAGAATCTTGGTAGAATCGCTCTACGTTTTTTGTCAGTAGTACTGTCGCGGTTGTTGAAATTGGTTTGCATGTAACCCTGAATTGCTAGAATGTATTTCATTTTGTTTTACGCATTGAGCAATTGCCTACTAAAATATTTTAGCGCTGTGGGTGACGAGTTGCTTAGTTTGGGATCGCCTTCGAGATGGTGTTATTTGCACCCATCGTGCAATGAGAGAAATTGGCCACAAAGCTGCAGTGATCCAGCAGATCGAAAATATAACAAATTGATTTTCCTGGCTATCACAAAAATATGACTACCTACTCACTCCCAATACTCGACTCGGATCTGTTAGATTACCTATTCTCTAACTTTAAGATTCAATTCTTGGAACATACATTGCGCATTGTTCCAACCGGAGCAAACGTAGTAAAATTTGAAATAGTTATGAACAATTATACCTTTCATAGTCTACACTTTCACTGGGGATCCAAGGAGGATACGGGCTCGGAGCACACAATTGATGGCAAATCCTTCCCAGTGGAAGTTCATCTTGTTTATTTTTTGGCCCGATATCGAAACCTTGAACTTGCCATTGAAAGGTGATGAGATTAGACCTCCACCGGTTGCTGTGGTTGCCGTGTTTCTTGAGGACGATCGCGACGTTGCATCGGCGGAACTTTCTGGAACCTATACTGAACTGACTGAAATGAAAGCAGAGGAGTACTTTAGACCTAACCGCTTTTCGAGATCTCGTTGGAGCACACAATTACTTTGGCACACTCATGCCCCCTCCTTGTACATACAGCTGCAACTGGGTCGTTAAACGAAAGCCAGTTGTGGTGCCAACGGAGCATTTGTCATCCTTACGAAACATATTAGGATCAAAGCACTACATTTCGCCGGATAACTTCAGGTTGGCTCGCCATAATACATTACTACATTACGTAGGCTGACCTTATGTACTTATTAATATATTTTGTATTAAATTGCAGGTCTATCGAACGAATTCAAGATACGAAGATGTGGTTTGAGTTCATCAAGTTTTACTAAAGCATTTCCCATGGAGATGTTCTAACATATATACTTTGGTATTACAAATACGGTTTACAATAACATATCAAAGCTATTTATAAATACTGACTCAGACAAGGGCAGCTCTCTTTGAAATATGATATTATAAATTATTCGTGTATTACTAAACGGAAATGACTTATATAAAAGTAAAATCGCTGACTCTTGTCGATTAATGTTAAAAATCAATAAACATGTAATTTTTAGACCACATTAGGTTGTCTTAAGCATATATGTGCCAGGCCATGAAACATGTGGTGGAAGCAGAAGTTTATTTTGCTTGTCTCTCAACTTATTCCGTTCTCTACAAATTGGTTTTATGAGGAATTT
Source organism: Sinella curviseta (assembly GCA_004115045.4). NCBI lineage: Eukaryota > Metazoa > Arthropoda > Collembola > Entomobryomorpha > Entomobryidae > Sinella > Sinella curviseta. The sequence continues at coordinate 768,229 of CM023200.3, read as the reverse complement.
GTACAGGAAGTCATCATTTTCCTTCGTTTCATGGTAATATAAAATTGTTGAAAATGTGATCTGGCTATCGATACCAAACAACGCAAATGGGCATTGTGTACGTGTCACAACCTGTTGAACTGTAACAAGTCAACTACGTAAGTGAATCGGTTCATTATTATTTCCACTTCAAACTTGATAAACCTTGATGCGTAATTGCTGTTCCAGCAGCCGTTGGGACTTTTGCGGGAGTACCAGTTATCTGAAATTCAAAGCTACCATCATCATGTTCACACTTAATTTCACATAGGTGTGTTCGAGTCGCCGAATTCAGCAAATATAGCAATCAAAATTTACATCCATGTTTAATAGTACCCTGGCTTTCCCAGGAAACTTTGCCATGCGAGATGAATTTTCTGATTGGCGGTATTAACTGGTTTTAGAAAGATCGCGTGATTATAAATTAAATACTCGCTAGTAATATTCGACACTATATAATTTCAACGCTAAGTTGGCATGACGAAAATTGTCGTTTTAGTAATAGGTGTGGCAGCTTAATTATAACGCTTGATGAGATATCGTGAATCACGCAATGCCAATACCATGAGTATAGTGAGTAAGAAAATTGGACCATTATGCAAAATGCTTCGCAAGATTGCTTACCATGTAATGAGCGTGATATGTATTCAGAGCTTTTGAATAAACAATATTTGACGTAGGGAATGTGCTCGAAAGTTACTTTATGTAGTGGATATGCTTTCGTTACACCATTGCTGTCAGGCTGTTAATTCTGAAACATCTAGAGTGAGCGATAATACTCTGTTCAAGGCTTCAATATTCCAACCAACTGTCTAGAAATATACCACGGCTTGTGGAAATACTGCACCAGACTTCAAGAAAAAGTATGTAAAAATGAAGGCTAAAGTTCGTTATGCACTACTCCAATTAGCACTTTCTTGGCCAACTGGCAACACTAACTGAATGCACCACGGTTGTAAATCTGCCGGAATACATTAACTTCTTTGAAAATGGTCTGATATTTTTGATAAATTACCAGGGAATTGATTTAGGTGATCGTGTAAAAAACCCTCTTATATTGATAAGCCAGCGGCACACGTTACCTGATACCATCCGAATATATTAGTCCACAAAAACGTACGCTCTCGAAGCACAATAACTTAAAAGCAACTCTCGACTATACGGCTAGAATTGAACATCCTGAAACCATCATTGTGAAGCGAATCCGCTACAAAGTTGTAATGTATTTGGAACCTCCATCGTATGTCGAGGATAAATCATTTTACAGGAGAAACGCGTATGGGAATTATCTGATCGAACCAGTGCGTTTCAACAGGGACTGGAGCAGCGAACTCATTGACCGTAGGCAGCGTCTTGTCAGTTTATTCCCAACATTTTTTGTACTTGTGAAGCACACCACCGTTGTGGATATAAACAAGGATCCCACATATATACTATGGAGTATTCCATTTTTTAGGCTCTTTGTTGGCCCAATGGGCGACAAGTACTACATTGTGTTACGGCTGGGAACGGTAGCCTCATCGTTAATTGCATCCGAGGAGAGGTGTGACAGGCAGTTTCTAATAATTGCTAACTATGTCGCTTGTTTTTACTGCACTTCATGCTCTAAGGTGATCTTGGTTAAGACTGTCGAGTTTCCAAAAATGTCAAACTTTCAAGCCTTGGAATTGTTTTCCGAGAGATATGGACAACCAGACGACCTGAATATGGAGGCTCATTCCCCAGTTCCTGCAGAGGACAAAGGAAAACGGAAGTCCAGGAAAGTTTTGTTGAAACAATTGGGAAAATTGAGTGAATACTATCTAGAGCAAATAAACTACGTAATGGACACATACTTCATAACAAGCATTGTATCAGAAAACACAACATTACGGCCATCAAACGGATTGCGTCCGTATTACTGGAAACAAAAGAGTGACAAAATGTCTGACTGGTTTGCGGGGAGAGAATACTCCTGTGGTCATATCGTGCATCAATGGTATTTACATGCAATGCATGGATATTCCCGGCTGCGAGACAAAACATCGTTGGATTTTCGGACATCTCGCTAGTGTTGCATCCATCCCGTGTCAGATTTGTCAGTTGTCATTTGGAGGAGACTTTGTGGATTACAGGCTTATCGAAATTAGTGAATACATTCGACGTGACCATATGGTGCTTGCTATTTGTTTCCATTTTTATTGCTTCGCGTATAACTTGCAGAGCAGTGAAATATGTATCCAGAGTAAACGCAATCGGAATTAAAAAGCAGAAGGTGAGAAAGCAATCGCAACTACACATTTTCTGCTACTTGTTTGTGTTGGGTCTCGATCAGGGATCCGATTACTTTAGATGGCCTTCAGTAAGGAATAAGCTGTTTTACTTTCCACTTGCCATTTGGGTACTCGGGAATGAGTTTAAGGGACATACAATCACAGAGTTAATTGCACCCCCGGAGCTGTTACCATTTGATGTATTTGATCGTCTTGTTTCCCATAACTTTAAAATATATTCATTTCCTGTCAAAATTGGCATTATTGGAATGAGGGAGATTAAACAAATCTATAAAGAATATCAGCAGATAAGCCGGCACGAGGCGTTTCCTATAATGTCAAGGTTCTGGGCCCATCTCATGTACTCACGAAACACTAGAAGTACTTTGGATCTTGATGAATTAAACGCGGAAACACAAGTATACCTGAACAATTCAGAACTATTTCCCGACTGGCAGAAATGCGACAACAACGAATCCAAACTTAATCTATATACATATTACGACCTTGTAGTCCAACACATGTTAAAATGTCAACGTTCCGCGGTTATCTTGGATCAAGAGAATGCGATTGTGGTTCACTCGGAGCTTTCGAAGTTGAATCTCCCTGTCTTTTTGGGTAAGAATACTCTGAGCGAGTTCATGACTGGTTATAGATTCTTAGGAACAGTTTCAACGTCAAGCTTAACAAAGGCGAAGGGTCTTTTTCAAGGTGGTATTATGGAACGGTGGAGGAAGTTTATTGAATCGCTACTTCCCCGAATCAATGCATCGTACTATCGGTTTGAGGAAAATCAATCAATGTACAATAGTTTGAAACGCCAGAAGAAGAGCGACATCATACTACTTTTGCTTGCAACTGGTGCTGCATTTTTCTTGGCAATTGCATCATTTACAATTGAGTATATCAAACGGAATAACCTTGGAGTCCGACAACATATCCATAACGAAAAAGAGGTGGGTAGTTGTCACTATCATTTGTACCAACATAATAATTACTTACTGTATTAACTGTATTCTCGCTTTAATTTTCTAGGCTGACATAGATCCCGACTCTAAAATGTGTCATTGTCAAAACGAATTTTTAAATGTAACGGACTCTACCGACACTGCTCAAATGGCAGAAACATATAATTTTGCCAACTATGCATCCGTCGATAGCACAGAGGAGCTGAAAAATCAGTTGTGGGCAGATCCCTCTCAACGTATATTATTGGTTGAGGAATCTCAACCTCTTCGAGATCGCTATGAACAGGTAATTTACAGCGTAACCCGAGGTTCATGTATAGTTTCAAATTTAGAGACGGATGAGTAGGATTTGTTGGAATATGCATTGGTGGACATATTTTGCATATGGAAGATTACTATCAAGCAGTGGATTTAATTTAATCTATTTGTTGATCCAGAAACCAAGATATTGTGAAAATCAAGTTGGTATGAAATAAAGTATGTAGTTTTCATAGTTTCTTCGGCATTATATTTTAAATAAACTTTAGAACAGTGTGGTAAGTTGGTTTGTCATTTTTTAATTCACTTTTGAATACAACCATCCGGGGTGAGTATAATGTACATTTTTATATAAATAGTCCATGATATTCATGCTATTGTCAGAATGTATAATAACTCTTCTCAATCCCTGGAAACCATTCCGTCGCATTCATGAATTTCATTTTCATTGCCGCCTGGTTTGAGCTCACTGTAATACTGGAATGAGATTTTGTATGTACTGAGAATGCAATTTCAAATTTTGTGGTTTCACTGCATCCTATAAATTGCATTTTTGCGATTACGTATGATTACATTATATGTTTTTTGTGCACCGTAGAAAAAGTACCATGTTAGTAAAGTCATTCAAATTGCTCGGAAAGTCAAACGCCTACGTATTCAGGGAAAATTATGGAATTTACATGGGAAAGTCTTTGACAAAAATTTGATAAACTAGGACGGGTGTAAACCCGAATTAAAAAACTACCGGAATCGTGTTTTGTGTGAAATTGAGACATTTGACACTCAGTTCACCTTCCCAAACATTAATCTTGATTTTTTCTATGAATTTATGAAATAAAATATTTTTACCCTTCCGTGACCCTTTCATGACAGAAAATGATCAGTTTAATATTCTCTATCAGATAAGCGAATAAAAAAAATTCCCATAAGAAAGCACGGGGGACCTTGACCCCCATCCTTCCCCTGGGGGTAGGGCCTGGAAGCCGAAAAGACAATAGCGAACTTACTTTTGCCCTAAGGTACCTCCATGCAAAATTTGGACCGAATCGGTCAACGTGGAGAGGAGTAATTGTGTTAATGTCATGATTCATTCATAATCAATTGTAATTATTACTCAGTACAATGAAGGTAAAATGAGCGTACCTATAACACTACCAGTAAGAGTACGTATAATTGTAGTATGTATGTACTGTTAGGTTATGTATGTACAAACACTGCGGGAGATCACGCAGCATGGAGGCGGAACAGTTATCTACTACGCCACTCCAGAGATCGCTCGGAGAAAGTTCTCATTTACTTACAAGCGTTAGACACCTTAAAGCATTGTAAAACAAACACAGAAAGATAGCAGCATCTTTCCTCCAGAGAGAAAGTTGCTAGACTAGAATAATACTATTTAGCCAAGCAGCACCAGTTGCTCTTGGGCTCATTCTGTACTTCTCTTTCTCTTGGTGAACTATTCAATAAAGATTACCTCCTGACTATACCAAAACTCTAGTGCTCTCGTCCACTATTATTTCCGGGAACATTCCCACTTTCACTTTCCCTATTCATACCAGTGCCCAAGCCGACTCACCGCTACAGGGCTCATCTCATATTCTTATTTCCTTTAGTTTTACATTTCCTTAAAATATTATTTTATTCATTATTAACAGCCCGTCACAATGGTGGCAGCGCTGATCGTTCTCCGTTCCTGAAGAGACAATCCTAGCAGAGCATCATTTTTCCGTCCAAGCAGGGACGATGGTGTAAAATTACACTTTTTACTTGGACACCTACAGCTTTCTTTTCATTCATCCCAGCGGAGTTAATTTTGGAGGAAAAACTACTTTTCATCATTTTATTCTTGTTCCCGGTACATACGCCGGAAGAAAAGGAAAAAGAAGGGCACAGATCTCTTCTATATTTCTCCTTTTGAAACTATATTTTTCATCATTTTATTTTTGTTCCCGGTACATACGCAGGAAGAAAAAGAAAAAGAGGGGCACAGATCTCTTCTATATTTCTCCTTTTGAAACAATATTTTTCATCATTTTATTTTTGTTCCTGGTACATACACTGGAGGAAAAAGGAAAAAGAAGGGCACAGATCATTTCTACATTTCCTTTTGGCAACAATATCTACAATATAATTATTCCCCAGCATAAAAGCGGGACGAAAAACAAAAATTTTTGGTTAGCACTGAAATTGTCCCAACTTTCACCACAGTCGTGGGTTGGAAGAAGCATATAGCTTTCAAACAACAACAAATTACGCTTACTCTTGCGCTATAATAGTAAGATTAAACGCGCGTGGTAGTTAAATAGAAACTGATTAATTAAAAAGCTTTAATCAGGAATACGGCTTTCGACCTCGAGTTCCTTCGTTAGAAGGAATTCGGTCAATAACAATTAGGTTAAGTACACTATCTATAAAGTCATGAAACCTTTGGCCCTTTTGACTTTTAATTAAGATAAATTTAAGTAAATATGATTTAAGGCGCGGCGCGAGCGAGTAATAGCTAATATTGTAGCCAAAAAAGAGTGATTGCGTAACGAAAGTACACCGTTCTACCATTACCCCAGCATGATTACTCAGCTTTTGTGTATTGTAATTTTATTGTTGTTATTCTTCATTATCTATCATTTGATAGAAGATTACGAAGAAAAATTCTCTGCCTTCATGTGGCAATTTATAATAACACGATTTAATTTAACTAAAATATTACATTAGTTAAAACAATGTAAATTACTAGAGGTGAAAGTACAGAATGACCCCCGTCGCCTTTATCATTTAATAACGATAAAAATGGTTCCGGTAATCATTCCAAAGATTAAAAAACTAATAATCTCACCTTTATAACTACCATTAAGAGTTATCGATAGCTAAATTACCAACAAATAACAGATCCTGATATCTTCACAATATCCTGGCCAGGAACTACGTAGAATTATTTCCATCTTTAAACTGTCTCTCAGCGAACATCATAAATAATAGATATCAAACTCTACAAGAGAAGCCGATTAGTCTCCTAGGGACGATATAGGTAGACCTGATGAGGCAGTGAAGGGTCGAATCGGCGATGAATGAATTACCATCCCAAGCAATTCATGACGAGGCCGACGTTAATCCCCCCATTTAAGGCTATCACAAGAACCATCACGGGCCCAGGTTTGGGTCAACCCAGAGTTTGAACACATATTAAAATCTACGGACTTTTCTAACGACTTGGACATTCAAGAATTACTAGCAGAAGGTAATTCAGGATTAGGGGAGCAAATTGCACCACATAATAATTTTAATCAACAGAGTTTAGAACTAAGTCCTATTCATTTGATAAATGCAAACGCGAATCAAGTCGTTTTAAATAATCTATCAGGACAGCATCAAGGACCTATTCACTCTACGCCCATTTCAAATAATCAGCATAAGATACAGGGGAAATTACTCATTCCACTAGAGCAACGAGAACGCGAGGCGCTTTATTTACAGAATCAGAAAATGGCAGAAGAAGAGCGACATTATAATAATTTGTTTGGTGGGCATCCACCAGGTGAAAATCCAGCAGGCGAACAGTCGCATGGATATGGACAGGGATATCCGTCAGAGCCTAATAAGACTCACACGGATAATTTTTACTTTAAGAAAGGAGGCAGGCCAGAGGATAATGCTAACGAGGAAAATCATTATAGGAGGTATACAGCTCCAAGACAAAGACGAGCGCCAATATATATTAAATCTGAGTCACCACGTAGGTTCATGGATGATTATGAAGCGGTGGCTGAAGCTAATCATTGGACATCAGACGATCGAGTATCAAACTTTTTGCTCTCGCTAATAGGCGAAGCAAAGGATTGGTACTATAGCTGCAAGAATTGGAGGGACCGCAGGGGCCTTCCTACATGGTCGTGGGAAACGTTAAAAAGAGAATTTCTCAAGTACGCAGGAGGGGTAGAACACGATCCCAACATTTTAGAACAACGACTATTAACAACCAAGCAAAAACAGGATCAGTCATGTTTGGCATTTGCTTATGCTTTGGACGGTATCATGAATGATATTAACGTCAATTTTCCTGACGAACAGAGAATTAGCTATATAGCCCATGCTTTACTTCCAAAATTTAGAAAGGACGTATTCTTAAATTACCCCGAAACTATAGAGGAATTATTGGAATACTTACACAGAATCGATCAAGCATATTACGTTCAAGGGGCAGTCAAAGGAATAGAAGAACCTTCCTTTTTCCAAGTTTCAGAAACAACAAATTCTGAAGGGTTTAAGCGAAAGGATAGTAACTGGGACGATCTTATTAACATTGATAAGAGGTTAACCCGGTTAGAAATTCAGTTAGCTCACAGACCGAAATCACCAGATAGAAGACCTATAACTCATCCAGGTCAATATCGTAATCAACCTAGATTACAGCAGAATAACAGACAACAAAACTACAGACAGGGATGGTCTAATAATAATAATCAGCGTCGGAATTACAATAATCACTGGCAAAATCAGAGAAATGCAGGTCGTCGAGTCAATCAGAGGCGATATCAAAACGATGAGGAGTATGAACGTCAAGAGAATCAACCGATAATGAAAAAACAGGTAACGTTCGGAAATGAAGGACAGGAAAACCAGACCAGAGAACCATCTCCTGGTCCTCAGAACAGAAATGATAAGTACAGTAGACCCTAGCAATTCAAGAACAAAAAATCTGACAATATTAAAAAGGAACAGGATGGATCCAGTTCAATATATACTTTCTTTTCTCATTTTGATTTGTCAAAAATTTGCACAATTTCTGCGTTTTTTAATGAACAACCTATTAGTTTAGTATTAGATAGCGGATCCCCTATTTCTATGATATCAGAAAAAATTATTATCGGATTACCCAGAAAGAGTATTTATCCTAAAATAAAGTTGAGAGGTTTAACATCAACAGGCGTATACGTAGATTCCACTGTCAAGGGAAAACTACGCATAGGGCAAACGGTATTATCATGTACTTTTTACCCAGTTCCATCCTGCCCTGTAGACGCGATATTAGGTATGGACATGATGCACGAGAAGGGTATGATTCTTAACCTAAAAGAAGGCCTACTTAAAATAGGAACAGCGGGAATATATCCTTTTTCACATCCATGGCAGTATCTATCAGAAATCACTCCAGTAGAACAAGAACAGTTCTCTTTCATCACTGCAGCCGAGCAGGTCACAATTCCACCTTATCGTGCTCGGATAATTCCTATCATAATTCCAGAGAACACAGGAACTTGCGATTACGCATTAGCAGCAACACTACCTATCGGAGTTAGAATTCACACTTCTTCAACTTTAAAGACACCAGAGATTTTATTAACAAACTCTACTCCAACATCATTTACTATATATTCAGGTCAAAAGATTTTCGAATTAGTTAGACAAGAACCGACAGTTGTCTCTGAAGAGTTATTGCAATTTTTAATATCAGTAGAACAAGCTGAAAAAAATATTAGCCCACATTTGTCAGCAGAGGAAAAGGAGCAATTAACTGCTTTGATACAAAAATACTCCCATATTTTTCATACACCACCAGAACCGCTACAAGCGGCAGATGTAGTTTGTCCTCCATTACAATTTAAAATAGGAACATTGCCAATTTATTGTAATCCTTACAGAGAAAGTTTAACCGAACGTAAGGCCATAGAAGAACATATCGATAACCTTATAGATCAGGGCATATGTGTTAAAACTAGCTCGCCATGGGCGGCCCCATTAGTATGTGTGCCCGAAGGTCACCGTAGTGACCAGGGAAACTCACTAAGGATATGCGCCGATTTTCGGAAATTAAATGCAGCGATTATTAGGGAACATTACATCATTCCTAATCCAGATAACATCTTACAGAGACTAAAAGGAGCTAATTATATTAGTACTCTTGACTGCTCGAAAGGAATCATGCAGTTTAGGCTAAATTCTGTTGATATTCCGGTCTGTACAATCATTAGTGAGACAAGAACAGCTTCATTTTGCCGTCTCCCATTTGGCCTCAGTGCCAGCCCATTAGTTTTCCAGCGACTAATGAACGAAATTATGCAAAGGGCTATAGATACAAAAAAAGTATTTGTATTTATTGACGATATCATAGTAAGATCAAACGAATTTAAAGAACATTTGGTTCTATTAGAAATTGTTTTCCAGTGCGCTGACGCTAGACGTCTAAGTTTGAGCTCAGCAAAGTGCAAATTCGCTCAAGTTAGAGTGAAAGTTTTAGGCTACATGGTTACTGCACAGGGATTGGAAATATCGGAGGTGAAGGCGAAGAGCATTATTGCTATGCAACCACCTCGCACTATTAAAGAACTACAACAGTTTATAGGAAGTATCCTGTATTGGCAGAAATTCATCCCGAATTATGCCCAAATACCAAGACCACTTTCAAAACTAATAGCCAAAAATAGTTCATTGGAATGGACAGAAGAATGCAAAGAAGCATTTGCCAAATTAAAACATGCAGTTTCTCATCCGCCTATATTAGTTTATTTTGAACCACATTTACCGATTTCCATTTATAGTGATGCAAGTCACGAAGCTTGCGGCTCAGTACTTTTACAACCTCATCCAGAACGAAATAGGCCTGTCGCTTATTTTAGCAAATCATTTAACAAACACCAACTGAAATATTCCGTTGTGGAAAAGGAATATTTAGGAGTATATTTAGCTGTAAAGCATTTTCATTGTTATTGTTATGGAGCTAAGACCCATGTATTTGTGGATCATAAACCGATTAGAGGAGCAAATGTTGCAAAAAATGTTAACGTCAACAGACGATTAGTAAGATGGAATATAGATTTGTCTCAGTATGATTTGGAATATCATTTTATCCCAGGAAAAGAAAACGTATTAGCTGACTTACTATCTCGAGCTAAAATAGATACAGAAGGTCTGCCAGACATTGATAATAGTTTACAATTTATACCAGTTTTCTTTGTGTCAAATAGTGACATACACATGCTTCAAGAGCAAGATAGATTTTGTAAACAGATTGTCAGACAGTAAGAACCACCAGACGAATCAGAATTTAAAGAAGAAAGTGAAATAGCGAAGGAGTTTCAAGTCATTAATAATCTTCTTTACAACATTACACTTGGTTTCCCCAGATTAGTAATTCCTAAAATATCCAGGAAAGACATTTTGGAACTTTTACACGATGATCCGATTGGCGGACATAGAGGTTTTGAGGCGACGTTTCAAAAAATTCAAGCACGATTCTTTTGGAATGATATGAAGAGAGATGTGTATTTGTACACTAAAAATTGCGACTCCTGTCAAAGATCTAAGAGACCGTATAGAAGCCCTCAGGGACTTTTTCAATGTTATTCGTATAACGACGTTCCATTCTCTATCATTCAGATGGATTTTGTAGGACCTATAACACCTATTAGTGTCGACGGTCACAAGAATATTTTAGTTTGTACATGTGTGTTTAGTAAATACGTGGAAATACTGGCAACTCATACGCAACAAATTAAAGACGTAGCAGATTTTCTATTATCTCAGGTAATAGCCAACCATGGCATTCCTCAAGTTCTCATAACAGACAAAGGTTCAGCATTCATGTCACAGGTAATTAAGGAAGTTAACGTTTCATTGAATATTTCACAGCGCAATTCAAGCGGATGGAAACCATCTACTTGCGGTAGCGTATAAAGAAGAAACTCAGTCGTAATAGGAATATTAAGAACGTTATTAGAAGAACATCAACAACCATATTGGTCAAAATTAATTCCATTAGTGAAACTGGCCATTAACACCACTGTCAGCGACGCGACTAAATTGAGTCCTTTTCATATTGTATACGGTAGAAAAGCACCTACTATTCCTGATAATATTCCATTAATATCGGAAACAGCTACTAGACTAACTCAAATTAAGGCCTTACCTAAGATCAGAAAGTTAGTTAAGGAGCGTATTTTGAAACGGCAGAAGGAGATGAAAGCCCGGTATGACAGGAACCGTAAAACACAACATTACGAAGTAGGCGATCTAGCTTTATATTATTATCCAGCAATAGCAATAGAAGGGTCTCGGAAATTTACTAAAAAATGGAAAGGACCAGTTATTATTATGAAGCAGAAGAGTCCTGTCAATTACGAGATTAAAGAACCGATATCTCAAACTTCAACGGTTATACATGTTGAAAGATTAAGACCGTATTACGCACCAGAGTTAAATCCTTATTCATCAGATGAAGACGATGTAATTAATGCTGAAGGCACTCAAGAATTAATTGTAAAATTCTTACACGAACATCAAAGCCAAGATTCTATTATTAAGTTGATGAAGACATGGCAATTAGTTTATGATGAGCCAACAGAGATCCCTGTAAATTATCAGGTAGATGATCTCGCATTTATTTCTTTTGGCGGGCAATATATAACATCAGATTGTCAACCAAACTGGGATCTTCCAGATTGTCACTTATGGGTTACTTCAGAATGGAATAAAGTATCGGATAGTTTACCAACCTCTAAGATCACTTATAGGAATACAGAATTGCCAATCTCAATTCGTAATAAGGTTAGGTATGCAGAGATAAAAAGGACCGTAAGTCCATCAATGTTTATATGCGTGGTGAAAGAAGAATCAGATGGTTCAGAGGTATACAATACTTTGGGTATATTTTTAGCATGGCAAAAACAACATATGTACGACGACTTACCATCAGACATAGTTGTATGGGCAGATCCAAAATTTTTCCCAGCTATAGCGCAAGCTTATTTGTGCGTAGCAGTCATGAGCAAAAACGACGAATGGAAGTCTCCTAGAGAGCGTATAGGTTTTCTAGCGTTACACTTCACTATACAGACAGAGTATATTATATCGATATTCCGCCTAGTCAAATCTTACGCGGAAAGTTTCATAAAGAAACCTCCAAAACGTGTGATACCTCAAACCTTGCGGTATTATTCATCTCAGAAGGAAGTCGACTCATCGTCAGAATCAGACGACGAAGCATTGATAACAATCAAGAGACCCGGATACTATACAGGTCGTTCAGTGCGATCAATGCCAACCAGTTCGGAGTCAGCATCGCACCAGTCAACAACAACTATAAATCGACCACCTTATCCCTTTTCTATTCAATCTTCAGGGAGTCTTCCCAGTATTCACTCGACTATCGAGAGACCACCATCATCATTTGAAATAGACGTGGATTCTGATATATCTATTCCACCAGAAGCATCGCGGTACGGAAATCAAACAAATTCTACAAACAGGAATAATTTAGAGTATCAACCATCAGAGAATATTTCTGAATTATCAGAAAATCCTCACTTTAATACTCCCGTTCAATCGAACGAAAATTCACCCCAGCATTCAGCTAATCTAAACCGTATTCAGCTAGAAGCAGCGGCTATTCAACAAAATTTACAACCTACTAGACGAACAACAAGAGGACGAATTGTCAGATTACCTCATCGTTTGCTAGATTACGACGTTAATCTAGAATGAGGTGGCAATTATTTTTACGTCTTATAGCAGCAATTCTACCTATACTGCATTCAAACAATGCAGTATTACTAACTTATCCCCAGATAGAGGAAAACGACAACATTCCTTATGGAGAATTTTTCACAGGAGTTCATATTACTCCACTACCAACTCAAATCTACACATCTGAGGCAACCATTTTATTTCAATATCACATCACAGAAGAATATTGGTCAGGATGGCCACGTAAAATACCCTGTAAAGCACCGGAACAGATATGTCATATCTATGAGTTTATCCATGAACATCTATTCAACACCGCTATGTCAATAGGAAATTATTGGAGTCATCCCCATAATAGGTTTTCCCCAATTCCAGCACCCAAATCTCGCCAGAAAAGAAGTTTCTCATTATTCCCTTTAGGGGGATATATAGAAAAGTATTTATGGGGCACCAGTTTACAATCCGATACGGATTCCAACACTCAGAAAATTGATACTATGGAAGACGCTATGCGTTCCATTACTTCATGTTTGAAAAATGATAGTAGATTCGCTATACATCAAGCACAAGAACTATCCCGGTTGAAGGAACGTTTAACATCCTCTTGTCAACACTTAACTCGTTTATTGAATCACACCATGGAAGAAGTAGAACATTTATATTCAGATTCTCAATATCTACCATTGACAATCGTGCAGGAAATATCCAATCTTATCCACCTTTCTCACGTTTTAACAGCAGAGAAGGATCTTTATCACTTTTGTACATTGCACTATTTGGACATTAATGTCATTTCACCTTACAAATTGACATCAGAATTAGAGAAGCTCGACAAACAGCTAACTCTTAATAATTTCACTCGCATTCATTCAACACGTGAATATTACGAATATCCATTGACTAATTGTCATTTAGGACAAAAACATATAACAGTAGGACTCACCGTGCCTATCAGGAAGATTAATGAGTCATATCAACTACTCAATTTAACACCAATTCCAGTCTCATTTAATGGACAGACTCATACTATGGAACTAAAAAACGATCTGGTCACTGTCGCCGGCAAGGGCATTTTCCCAGTAACTCCTTGGGAGTCATTGGAATGTGGTAAATATCACAGACGTTTTTGTAAACATTCTATTCGCTCGATGAACATTTCCCCCGTGGAAACTTGTTTGGAATATATTATTTTTGGAGGCAACAGAAACAAATTACGACATTGTCGTATAAACACAGAAGTTTCATCGGAGACCAGGATAACAGTTGTAGACGATGAGGAAATTTACATCACCAATCCTCGTCCCGATATGAAGATAATTTGTCATAATAAGAACGATAATTCTACCACACTTAAGGTAGCAACCCAACTGAAAGTAGGCAAATATGGCACAACCAAAGTTCGCCTTACGTGCGATTGTGCTATTGATCAAGTTGACACAGATCAAACATCAGCATTTAGGATTTTACCATGCATCAGTCGACCACTTCAGCACGTAGTGCAAATTCCATCTTTATTCAACCCAGAAGACATGCAATTTCCCCCATTTGGAACTAAATACCCCACTCTACAAGATAATTGGACTATTGACCCCAATTTCGATCCTTTTGCCGACTTACATTTTTATACCCCACCTAAAATTTCCGATTATGCGTTTTCCAAAATGACATTTCCAAATCTATTATCCCAAAGCCTTTTCTCATCCAATTACGTACATTTTTTTCTCGAGTTGACCCTCATGGCATGGTGCGGGATCAACACATGGATCCTGTGGGCACTACTTCGAGGGCCCAAACTCACAGCTGCAGCACCAATCTCGACTCATGCCTTGTTGAAAACTTCAGACAGTTCTTGTTATTTTCCTTTATATCTGGAAATAGAAGTTAATATTTTATTCATCTATTTGGCAGTAATTTTCTCAATTCGATTTGTTAAGTACGTCAGACGTACAGTTCGAGAACGGCAACGCCGCAATCAAGTTCTTCAAAACATTCCTTGCTTTCGGAATAATACCACCCAAGAAACCGTAAATTCAGTAGTCAACATCCCAGTTGCTTCATCAGCAACCTTACCAATGTCTTTAAATCAATGGCCCGACTCACCCCAACACAGTGGAAGACGACCAGTCTTGACAACTTTAACGGATGACAGCGTTATTCATTTATCTCCATCCACCAAATCAGCCACTTTCTCCCGTTATTCAACCAACAACCGTTATCAAAACTTGGACCGATATGGCAACCCATCTACTCCGCCATCACCATCAAAATTGTCTCATTTATGAATCCCTATACACCAACATGTTCAGTTTCCCTACTCTTCTTTATGCAAGAGGGGAGGATTCCAAAAAATACGTTTATTTTCATTTCTTGTATATCCTTCACATGTTGAACAGACTTATTTCTTCTAACATTACAAC
The DNA here is from genome assembly GCA_004115045.4 of Sinella curviseta. NCBI lineage: Eukaryota > Metazoa > Arthropoda > Collembola > Entomobryomorpha > Entomobryidae > Sinella > Sinella curviseta. The sequence goes on along the minus strand of CM023200.3, from coordinate 752,860 downwards.
TCAAAGCCTCGAGTATATAAACAGCGACTCGGGACAAACTTCAGTCAGTTGGTTCCCAGCAGCTAAAGAACACAGACTAGTATGGAAGCTCTTATGCCTCCCAGTCAGTTTGCATTAGTGAGGAACTTTAACCAAGGTCTGCAATCTTGGCTTCCCCGCTACGGTTTAGTCACAGTAAAAAGACAGTCACCATCTTCACATATTTATCTGATCGCGTATTACCGCGAAGAAAGTATTACTTTAATCCAAGCAAGTTACGACAACGTGTGGAGAACGGAATTTTACCATAGCTATATAGTATTCTACGACACTATCGAAGATATTGTCTCAGTTAGAAGAGAATATCAAACTTTGATCTGTTTCTCGAGAATTCTTCAGGATAACCCAGAATTAAGAACATTATTTGAGTCAGTTAGACACAACATATTACTCGGATACCCTCAATATTCACAATTTGCTTCAATTCACACATGGAGTGAGTTAATTAGAAGCCGAGTATCATTTCCTTTATTCACCAGAGTTATGCGACAGACAGAAATTCCAGTGAACTGGACGAATTATAACACAGCACCAATGTATAAAGAATTACTCTTTTATACAGAACCAATTCCATCGCATCTACAAATTCCACAACCAGAACAACCATTAGAGCAGATCAACTAACGAACAACCTATTTTATTTATTTATTTTCGGATCCAGAAGTTGAGAAAAGTTAAAAGTCAGAAAAGAAGGAAAGCTTACATGGAACCAGCACCATCTACTTTAGCCCACGAGATATGGACAGAAATTGTTCAGTTACTTAAAGGTCATTACACTTATGTGAAACAAGTTTTATGTGATTCGGAATTACCGGATAAGTTTTTTCAACCCTATACCAAATATAAAGCTGAAACGAAAAGATACTTACGCTTAGTTTTCAGACACAAGTTTCATTCCGTTTTCCCAATAGGACAATTTATAGAAAGTCGTTTAAAAAAATTATTTTCTGATCAATATTCTTTACTAGCACATTGGAATGAAGATCAAAAGACCAAGTTAAAGACCAGTTCTAACTGGATTCTTCACCAATTAGTGAATTATTTTTATTTTGTACACCATATGCTCAAGCACATGACTATACGCGAATTTATTATCCATAGAGTTTTCAGTCGGAAAACAGCAAGACTTTTATATAGACTGTTACAAAATGAATTCGCATCCTTTTTGGAAACTATAGATCAAAGAATTCAAACTGTGGAAAATAGATCTGAAGGAAATTATAACAGTCTGATACAAATCCCACTATCAGCTTTTGGATCGAGACTTTTAATTTAACTATTCGAGCCAATAACACCATGGCATATTTAAATCCTTTTATTCATCCTGAAAAAAGGAAGATCACCTTATGTCAAAAGTGGAAGCACGATGCGGATTTCTTCCACTTGACTTACATTTACTCGGACGTACCAAATCCAAAGGTACCACCGTTCCTATCAATCTTAGCCCGGAAAGATCATTTGGGTTTTTATAACCTTACAACCACCCCTATGGTTTTCTTCATTGACGGAAGCGATTACAAAAAGGTCGCAAAATACTTTAATTGCCCCAGAGCAGTTATTAAGCACATCTTTAAGGAAGAGGATGTGGATAAATTTAACGGAATGTTCTCGGACTTTTCGTACATCCAAGATCTACCCAGAGAAATCCTATCATGGTCTTACATCATGAGTCATTTAACTATTTTTCCTGATATTCAGGACACACTTCATTTACGTTTCCCTAAATTCTTTCCTAATCCATCCGAACCTCCACATACCATCAAAGTGGACCCAAGGCCGTTAAGATTTCCTCTTAAACCCGAGGAAAGAGCCACACTAACCCAGTACAAAACTTGGGACGAAGAAGAACTCACTTTGAAGGGAGAATTCCATGAAGATTATTATGGCCCGGACTTTCTAACAAATTTTAAAGCCGAACAACAACTAGCTGACCCAGAATTAGACTTCAGCCGAATAGCAGCTGCCAGGTAACGATCTAAAAGAAAGGTCATCCGTTTTTCATATAGAAAAGCAAAGCCATGACATTCACCATCGCACGATGCCTGTCCAATCAGTTAAGATTGCGTAGGATCGATTTCCATTACCACCACCTAATGGACTATTAGGACGGATCCCCAGAGGACTATAGCTGCAACTTCCCAAAGGACGAATTGATTCAACATGGTCGAAAGAAATCGATTATGGAATTATAGCGAAATTTTGAATTTATTACTTTTATTAATTATCTATTTAACACAAAATAAAAAGGTTTATTTACATGATCTAAATACCCCTTTATTTTAATTGAAAGGATATTAAGTTTAAATTACCACCGGGGCTACAAAGGAGCAATTCAAGCAGTCAGAGGGCAACCTCGAAGCTGGATTTGAACGAGTAAGATAAAGGCATCATCAGCATTCCATGCTGTTACTACTTTCTTCCCCAGAGAAAGCAGTTTGTAAATACTACTTAAGGACACATCACTCGGGAAAACACGTGAATTTTCCTAATCAAAATGGATCACCGGTACCCAGGATTATGTTTGATGTATTTAATTATAAGTCAATATAGGTATAAAGGAATTATAATAAGTAAGTACCCGTCTAAGACGAAAGTAATATGATTGAAATTCTGAATAAAATTAGCTATTAAGAGTATTTGGAAATTTAGAGACTTAAGAATTTTTGAACTGTATACAGAATTGGTGCGAATGAAGAAAAATTGTATGTGAGTTAAAATAATACTAGACACTTATTATTATCACTTGATGACCATAGGCTAGGACATTATAGGTAGGAAGTCACTACCTAATAAGAATTCTAATTTTAGGTATGTAAGCAATAATTAGAAATTAAGTATGAAGCTTTGAGATATTACTCTCCGGAAAGCAATTGAACATGTACTCATCATTGGTACTCTCTGTATTACAAAGGTATTTGTCAAATCGAGACGATGTATAATTTAAGAAACATTTCATAGAGGTTTAAGATACATTAGTTATAGTCGATAAAAAACCCTAGGTAAAACACTTATTCAGAACAAGATGGAAACATTTCTCGGAACTTCTTGTTCAGTCAAGTTTTCTTTTTAGTTGGAGGTCTAGTTCCGAAACGTTTTTATCTTGGAGAATAAGTATCTTACCTATTAAAGGTAATAGAAATTAAGTTAAGATAAGTATAACATAACCCTATTTAATTGTACTTTTTAGCCCGCTTTCAGGGTATCTAGTTAAGAATACTTTTCAAGATTTTATTAAGTATAAGAGTTAAAGGAACCTAAATGGTCATTATTATAAACATTTAAATTTTCAAGTCGTAGTCATCCGTAGCGAAACTATCGTGAAACTTAATACTAAATCAAATTTTCTCATCCTTTTCACATCTTCTCTCTTTTCTCAAATATTAACAATTCTTGTTCATAGTATTAATTATGAATTCACATGATTACTAAAACTTAAAAAAGTAGGAAGGGGGCGATTGTCATGATTCATTCATAATCAATTGTAATTATTACTCAGTACAATGAAGGTAAAATGAGCGTACCTATAACACTACCAGTAAGAGTACGTATAATTGTAGTATGTATGTACTGTTAGGTTATGTATGTACAAACACTGCGGGAGATCACGCAGCATGGAGGCGGAACAGTTATCTACTACGCCACTCCAGAGATCGCTCGGAGAAAGTTCTCATTTACTTACAAGCGTTAGACACCTTAAAGCATTGTAAAACAAACACAGAAAGATAGCAGCATCTTTCCTCCAGAGAGAAAGTTGCTAGACTAGAATAATACTATTTAGCCAAGCAGCACCAGTTGCTCTTGGGCTCATTCTGTACTTCTCTTTCTCTTGGTGAACTATTCAATAAAGATTACCTCCTGACTATACCAAAACTCTAGTGCTCTCGTCCACTATTATTTCCGGGAACATTCCCACTTTCACTTTCCCTATTCATACCAGTGCCCAAGCCGACTCACCGCTACAGGGCTCATCTCATATTCTTATTTCCTTTAGTTTTACATTTCCTTAAAATATTATTTTATTCATTATTAACAGCCCGTCACATTAACAGACACACAGACACACATACACATGGACACACAGACAAACAACTTAATCGCATTAACTATTTTTTAAGCATTTCATGCTTCCGGTAGTTAATAAAATCAATGGAACACATGAGAATGATATTTTATCATGGAAATGTGAAAAGTGGCATTTCGTTAATGTTAAAGCATATATGCAGGTAGTTCGAACATGGCAGGTTCAGGAAAACGTAAGCGCGGTCAACATTTGGAACAAGTTGGTTTCTGCGAGTGACCTATACAAAAATTGGAGGAAACAAGAAACTCAGAAATTTATTTATGGATAGTCTGTAGTATATTGCTGTGCATTCGGGGCACAGTATCAAGCTCAAATCAATCAATTACGGCACAAACATCTCCTTTACGAATAAGTTAGCTCATAACAATCATTTAACACACCAAGATGTTCTTACAAGCGAACGTTGTCAGGTGAAGAAAGCCCAAAGAGATACGAGAATATGCACCAGAATCTGCTTTTTCAGCTCATTCAGAAAACATAAACATTCATCTGCGGAAATGAATTTCAGTGGGTTTCTTGAGGCGATTTATATTGATATAATTTGTAAACCCACGACGATAAATGTCTACGTTTGCAAACTTTAATCATCAATTAGCATTATGAATCGACATACGTTTCAATAGATAATATGGAAATTAGTGTCGGTTGGTTAGTCATCAATAGAATACTAGAGTTTAATTAACTTATCAAATTGAACAGAAAGACGTATTTGTTTGAACATTACAATTTATTCCGCACCACGTATCCATAATCGGTGTTTCTGGGTTTACTAACTTAGTGTACATATGAGTATTTATATTCTTTCAATTAGCGACATGATATTTCTCAAATTGGTGATGAAATTGTATGCGAATACTAGTGTAAGCTCCGGTCATGTCAGCTAATACATAACATCAAATTTGCACAAAAGTACATAATGCATTCTGTTTGTACAGAAATGATAATGAGGAACACTAACGGAAGCATTTTCGCCAAAGTAACCACGCTGCATGTCCCAACATATATTAATGTGACTGCGTTAAAAGTCCGCCGGGCCATCGCTGAAATACACATTATGCTTGGGCTTCGTAATGGCAAAGTTTACACCAGCCGGGTTTCCGCGTATAATTTCTGCGTGATGATATATGGCGATTTCTTAACTTTGAAAAATTGCTGCTGTTCCACTGATTTGCTTCCATAATACAATCATATACCATGTCGTATGACCTTATAGTAACATTAATATTTTTGTTGAATTTCAGGTCTATCAAGCGAATTCAATATAATATAATGTGGTTTATGTTCATCAAGTTTTCCTAAAGCATTTCCCTAGATGTTCTATAGTATATCATTATCTTGTGGGATGAATTTTCTGTTTCGAGAGATTAACTGGTTTCATCATAAATTGCGTGGTTAAAAATTGAATATTCGTTATTTGGAATTGACACTTTATATTTATTACCTTAGTAGTTGTCTTCCAAGTATGAAGTAGTGGGTTGGCTCTTTTTTGCAACGCTTATTGATATATCGTGCATCACGCAATGCCAATCTCAAGAGTAAAATGAAACAGAAAATTGGACTATTATACAAAACCGTTATTAAGATTGCTTGTCAGTAAATGAGCTTGATCTATATTCATAGATTACTGTAAAGCGATGTTTGACCAAGGGAAGGTGAACGCGAGTTACTTGCCAGAGTGCACAAGCATTCGTGATACCCTTGCAGTCAGGCTTGTCATACTGGATATTCTAAAATCAATGGGAATACTTTTTGAAGCAACCATATACCAAAGAGATATCGGGAATTATACCACTCCTTATGGAAACACTGAAAAGAAATTTAAGAACAACTACGCAAAATGAAGGCTCATTTTCTTAATGTAATATTCAAAGTACACTTGCTTGGTCAACTTATAACACCATCTGAAAGCATTGAAGTGTACAATCTGCATGAATATATCAATTTCTTTGAAAATAGTTTGATATTTTTGATAAACTACAGGGGAGCTGATTTAAGTAATCGCATAAAAAACCCTCTTGTATTGATGAGATACTATGTAGCCAGCGGCACACGTTACCTGATACAATCCGAACACATTAGTTTTCTGAATCGTACTGACTCAAAGTACAATAACTTGAAAGCAGCTCTTGACTATACGGCTATGATTGAACATCCTAAAACTATTGTAGTGAAACGGATTCGCAGCAAAGTTGTAATGTATTTGGAACCTCCATCCTATGACGAGGATAAAACATTTTACCGGAGAAATTATTTTGGCAATTATTTTAGCGAACCAGTTCGTTTCAACAGAGTCTGGAGCGACGAGCGCTCGGACAGAAGACAACACCTTGTCAATTTATTCCCAACATTATTTGTCCTTGTAAAGTGTACTCCCGTTTTGGATATAAACAAGGATCCCACATATGTCTTATGGATCATTCCACTTTCTAGGCTATTTGTTGGCCCAATGGGCGACAAGTATTACATTGTGCTACGGATGGCAACGGTACAATCCCCGCTAATACTTTCTGATAAAAGTAGCGACAGAAGTTTCACAATAAGTGCAAACTATGTAGCTTGTTTCTACTGCAGTGCTTGCTCCAAGGTTACATTGGTTAAAACTCTCGACTTTCCAAAAATGCCAAACTATGAAGCCTTGAAATCGTTTTCCAAGAGATATGGAGAACCAGACGACGTATTCGTAGAGGTCCATTATTTTGTTCCTCAAGAAGACCAAGGAAAACGCAAGTCCAGAAAAACGTTTTTGCAACAATTGGGCAAATTGAATAAATATTATCTGGGGCAGATAAACTATTTAATGGACACTTACTTCATATCATCCATTGTATCAGAAAATACAACATTACGGTTTCCCAATAATGGATTGCGTCCGGATTACTGGAAACAAAGGAGTGACAACATATCCAACTGGTTTGCTGGCAGAGACTACTCATGTGGTAACATAGTACATCAATGGAATTTTCACGCTTGGATATTTCCAAATGCGAGGGAAAGCATACTTGGATTTTCGGACACGTCGCTAGTACTCCATGCATCCCGCGTCAGATTTGTGAGTTGTCATTTGGAGGAAATATTTTGGATTAACAGTTTCATCAAATTAGTGAATACCTTTGACATTAGTACATGGTGCATGCTCTTGGTTTCTGTTTTTCTAACATCGCATATAACTTGTGGTGCTGTGAAATATATAACTAGAATACGTGCTACGGGAAGTGCGAAGAACAAGGTGGTGAAAAGACCGCAACTTCATGCTTTCTGCAACTTGGTTGTCTTGGGTCTTGACCAGGGATCCAATTATTTTAGCTGGCCGTCGGTAAGGGATCGGCTGTTTTACTTTCCCCTCGCCATTTGGGTGCTCGGGAATGAATTTAAAGGACATACAATTACAGAGTTAATTGCACCTGTGCAGCTATTGCCGTTTGATGTATTTGATCGTCTTGTATCACATAACTTTAAAATTTATTCACTTCCGGCAAACCTTAACAAATATATATTGAAAGTATTTCCTCATGGAAAAAGGGAATATCAGCAGGTAAGCCAACACGAGGCGTTTCCAATCGTCTCAAGATTCTGGGCCCATCTCATTTACACACGTCACACAAGGAGTACGAAAGTTCTAGATGAATTGAATAAGCAGACACAAATATATCTGAACCATTCGGAATTATTCCCTGGTTGGCAGAAATACAGCTACGGCGATGCGGCCCAGGACTCGAGTATGTTCTACGACCTTGTAATACTACACTTATTTAAATGTAAACGCTCAGCGGTTATTTTGGACCAAGAGGACGCCATGTTGCTTAAGTCGGAGCTGTCAAGATTGAATCTGCCAGTGTATTTGGGCAAGAATATATTGAGCGAGTACATGAATGGATATAGATTCTTCGGAACCGTTTCGGCCTCCAGCTTAACCAAAGCTAAGGGTCTCTTCCAAGGTGGTATAATGGAATGGTGGAGGAAGTTTATAGACTCGCTGCTTCCCCGAAATATCGCACGACATAACCGATTAGAGGTATACGGGACAATGAATAATATCTTGAAACATCCAAAGAAGAGCGACATCAAAATACTTGCGTTAGTAACATGCATTGCATTTGGCTTCGCATTCGCATCATTTGCAATTGAGTATATGAAACGAAATTATACAAGTGAGCAACAATACGACCATTGCGGAAACGAGGTATACATTTAAAGCTTGAATTGCCACCAATATAAATATTTAAACATATTAATTACATCATTGTCACTTTGCCAATTACAGAATGGCAGCCATCGAGACACGATTCATTGCCAGTGCGAAACCAGTTTTCGAAAGGCAACTGCATCTTCTGGTAATGAGGAATCGCGGAGAACCGATTTGAGGACATTTAATGACAATGATACATGTGAATCCTGCAAGGAGCGACCAGTGAGGCAAAACAATCGTTCCAAAGAAACAGATAGTGGCCCTACATGTGAAGCCGCAGATAATACCGAAGAGCTACAAATGCAACTGAGGGAAGAGGATCTTAAAAATATAATATTAACCGAGGAAAATCAACGTCTTAGAGCTCTGAATACTCAAATAATCGCCAGTCTAACATGCCGTCCAGGTGCTAGAAATTTAATAAGGGTTGATAAGAAGTTCATGCGCAGTTGATATGGATATTTTACTACATCGGCATATGTTTTATTTAGCATGTATTACGCATGTAATAAGTTTCATTAGTAATCAATTTAAACAAAATGGCCTAGAGTACTGTACCAATTCCGAATTGACCAACTGAAATTGCCATGCTTCAACTTATTTGGAAGTGGCAAAGTATTTATGAGATAAAAAAAATATGCCTTTAAAACGTATATTTCGGAATTTTGCCAGTATTTTTATTTGATAGGTGATTAAATTTAAAAGTCCCGAAAGATACATATTCCTCGATATTGAGTTGACGATTCAAATTGATCAAAAAAATCGAAAATGTAAATTAAAATTTCGAATGACACAAGCATGCAATTGCGTCTCCTTAAAATTTAATATTAGTACGGTGGCCACTAGCGACGGAGGCAAGAGCTGAAATGTTGAGACAAAATTTGACTGAAGAAATCCGGAAGAAATCCAAGAGACGGCAATCTTCAAAGTGAAGCAGCATGAAAGATGATCATTACATCTAATCAATTTGTGCGAATACGGAGATCGGTTTTCTCATTCTTATGGCTGTTGCCAGTGAATACGTACATTATAATCACATGTTCGTCATTAATATAAAAGGACATCAGAGAAACAGCATGTCCGACCCAACATTGCTTAAGATAATTTCATTCCCTATCGTAATCAATACTTTTTTAATTTCCGCTACGTTGTCTTGCATGATCGGAGTTTAGCATTAATATCTCGAACATCAGCTCTGCATTGAAAGGTAGTCACCGGACAATAATCGATAGTCACTACAAGGCTGCTTGCCAGTAAGTTAAGAACCAACTGTCAAAGTTGTTCCATTACTACGTCACCAACTTTGTCAAAGTTTGAAGACTTTTTGAGCTTGCAGGGAGCATATTAGTTGTGACTTTGTTGGGTTGACATTGTACACTACTGACTTGAGACAATAGAACCAATATATATCAAATCAATGAGCACATATTGAAACCATCTAATGGTGAAGAAAATTTAACTTTGTAAAGTAAATAGTACTCATCTTCTATAAGTGTTTTTAAAATTCTCGACAAAAACACTTGAGGTGACGCTAACCATCGGAAATTGTAATCACATATTGTGATTGCCACGATCGAAATAAGTTTTACTTTACCTTGAGAATTTATAGAAATCCATCATTATCTATACCCCGCAACTGCAAATTATTTCATAAATATGTGGGCGAAACTTCTATCCGGGTTGTGCATATCACTCTTGCTTGGTCCCTTGACGAAATCGATCGAAAGCATTCGTGTGCACAACTTGCACGAATATATCAACAACTTTGAAAATAGTCAGATATTCTTGATAAATTACAAGGGCGCTGAAATAAAAAGCCAGATGAGGAATCCTGTGATTTTACTCAGGTATTACGTAGCCGGCAAGACTAACAACCTGGTTCCATTTGAATATCGTTCTAAACGTAATGGAAATACGAGAATCTGGACTCGTAATCAATCAGATGTATATGCTGGTCTTGTGGAAAGTCCAGCAATGATTATCGGAAAGCAAATCCGGTACAAGGTTATCATGTTCTTGGAACCTCCATCTTATAGAGAGAATAAACGTTTTTATTGGAAAAGTCATTTCGGGATATTTCTTCTCGAGCCAATAAGCCACAACATTTATAGGAACAACGTGTTTGCAAAACAGAGTCAAAGACTCGGCAGGGGACTGCCAACGTACTTCATCCTTGTGAAGCGTACTAGTAAATCAAATATAAATTCTGATCCGACATACATATCATGGAGCTTATCAATTTTTAGGTATTTTGTTGCCCCGATGGATGACAAGTATTATATTTTGCTAAAGCTGAGAACAGCAGGCTCTTCAGAAGCTTCATCAAAGACCGCCACGGAGAAGCAGTTGACTATTGGAGCTATTTATGTGACTTGTTTTTATTGTACCAAATGTTCAAAAGTTATCCTGGTTAAATATCAAAACAGCCATAATGGGAAAACTTTCCATACTCCGGAAGCATTGTCGACGAGACATGGCCAACCCGACGAACTATATGGAAATTTAAACGGGTTCGTCCCCAGAGAAGACCAGGGACGCCGTAAATCCAGAAAGATATTTTTGGCACAACTTGCAAACTTGAGTAAATTATCTATACAGCAGATTAACCATTTAGTTGACGCCTACTTCATCTCAAACATAGTTTCAGCGAATACGACATTGCGGCTATCTTACCGTATGGTAGATTCCAAAAACAATTCTTCGGGATCATCTGCCTTATGTGGTAATGCTCAACATCAGCGGTATCTTCAAGCCCGAATGTATCCGTCCAGACGAAAAAACATATGGGAATTTGCCGACTCCTCGTTAGTAGTCCATTCATTTCGTTTCCGATTTGTCAGTTGTCACTTGGAAGAAACATTCTGGTTGGATGGTGCAAAAATGCTCGTGCACACATTGGACTTACCGAGCTGGTGCGCACTTTTTGGGTGCATTATTCTCACATCGTACCTTGCTATCAATGCCGTAAATTACAAATTAAATGGATTACATGGTAACAAAGTGTCAATGCAAACACCACCAATTCTAGTTTTATGGCACTTGTTATGTCTTTCGATTGACCAGCGATCATCATACTTTAGCAAGCGTACTGTAAGGTCAAGGTTGTTTTATTTTCCCTTCCTAATTATGATTATCGGAAGTCAATTTAAGTGGCACAGAATGGCACAGCTAACGGCTCCACCGCTACTAAAAAGCTTTGACATATTTGATACTCTTGTCAAACATGGTTTCAACATATACTCCTTGCCAGATAAAATTGGCAAAATCGGCGTGGAACAGATTAATAAGACCAGTCGCATTAGAAGAATATATCAACAAACTAGCAAACATGAGGCTTTTCCAGTCGTCTCAGAATTCTGGCTTCATGCCATGGCTACCAAACAGTCCTGGACTAATTTGTCCAGTGTGGACATGGCTGGAGAGACGCGGCGTTACTTTAATAATTCAGAGTTGTTCCCTCAATGGCAGAAATATGACTTCGTAAATATCGCAGAACCGCGTCGGAGATATTATGAACTTGTGATTCCCCACATTATTAAATGCAAACGGTCTGCGGTGCTTTTGGAAGAGGAAGGGGCACTTTCTCTTCACTCCCAACTTATGAGACTAAACCTTCCAGTGTCTTTCGGTCAGAATATTTTGAACGAGTACAGGTTTGGATATACATTTTACGGAGCAGTTTCACAGTCTAGTATAGACAATGCCAAGGGTTTATTTGAGGGGGGCGTGATGGAATGGTGGAGAAAATACATTCAATTGCTATATACCCGTACAATGCCATCATTAAGCCAATCAGAACACGAAGAATTAATTGGAAACGAATTCAATCATAAGAGGAAGAAATACATTAAGGCTATTTTATTTGCAATTGGTGTTGTCGCATTTGTTGCATGCGTATCATTCGTTATTGAAGTTATGAAGCGAAATTTCTCCCGGCACCCATTTCATGGTCAGGTATAAAGTCTTTTATTTAACGATCGTATACAATTGTTTGTATTTATTACATGATATATCAGTTATGATATTACTAAGCTAAGAAATTATTCATACGTTTTCATTTGATTCCAGATGAAATTACAAGCGGCATCGAATTGCTGTAAATGTCGGAAAAAATTACAAACCAGTTCTTCATCACCTTGCGTTACGTCCACGGTAATAGCTGAGGAAACCGGGTCGGATGGTATGCGTACATCTGGAGGTCTGGACGCAACGTTTGCAGGTCGAAATAAGATTGTCAAAGCAGCAAATAACCCTGCGATTCAGGCCATCCAGGTTAATGCCGTTGAGCTTATAAATCGATTAAGAAAACGCAGGATGGAAAACACACGTATAGCCGAAGAAAATGAACGCCTTCGAATTCAGAATGCACGCTTGCTTGAGAGTGCAGCCACGGGTTCGGATACAATTTTAAATTTAGATTTATAGTTTGTCATTATATATGAATATACTATGATTACCGAAATGGGAAGGTTAGTTAAATTGCATTTAATTATTACGTATGACTACTTGAACTATAATTTCATCTTTAAATTGGTTTGCTCAGAAGGGAACGCTATCAGGTGAACGAAAGAAGCATGTAAGCCTTCATAATTATATGATCTGTTTTCTCTGATTAATGCAAGCACACATACGTCAACGTATCCAAAATTGAAACATCTCAGGAATCTTTGCAGCTTAATACAACAGGCTTGGTTAAAGGATTTCCAAACAAATTTTCAGAAACTTGTTTATGTCCTAACATGTAAATACACTGTTTTTTTAAATGCTTGATTTTGTTCATATTCTTATAACAAAATACTAAATAAACTCAGTAGTAAATCTTGTATGCAATTACATGATTTTGTAATTGGAAAGTAATAAATTTGGAGAACGTATAACAAATAAAATGCAACATTATGCAACAGTGCAACATTACAAATGGCTTTTTACCCACAATCATGACACATCAGCTAGCAAGACAATCATAATGCACAACAGAGTGTATACCTGGTGACCCTGACATGCTTTCGAATTTCGAATACCCAGCCCAATAATTGCATCTGTGGATAATAATGTGGATTTGGACTAAAAAATTTTACGAATCAGTTGGTTCTTCTTTCCACTTGCAATCTTACAGTATTTCTCAGACAATCTCATACAACTTGATTTTGTTGAAAAGCAGGTCTATAGAAACTGCACAAATGAACATTCCGTGCACGCTTGGCAACACATTTATGTATGTTGTACACTAGGTCGATAGTTTTTTGATATTATAGAAGAAAGCCTTGTAATAATCGACAGCGCAAAATTAACATGGATATCATTTGTACTGAAGTAATGAATACACGAACTGGCTCACACCGCAAACTTAAATTTATGCTCACAAGGGAACAATTCCAGGTGACGCAAGGCTCTAAATAAACCTACTAAAGCTCACCAGTTTAGTCAGTATATTTCGAACACACAATCATATCTCGACGAAAATCAATATTCATCATATGTGGGTCATCTGTAGTTTCAAATAACCGCCGCGTTCCGGAAACACCAAAACTTTGCCGAAACCGTAATACGGAATCCACAATATGCCCTGTAGTATTACAAATTCTAGTTGTTTGTTGATCTTGATATGTACCATGTGTCCCTCTTCGGTTTATGTTTGCGTTTCTTGGTTTACTTATAGACGCTGTGTCGACGGTGAGAAGTTTCGTGATTAAATACACTGCACACGTTTGTTTAAAAGCTGTGTTGAAAAGAAGGAAACAATCTCTTGTGTAATATTCATGTTCCCATTTTGCTTTTACCCTCCTCTTTTCACACCCTTTTTTGTGCATCTCATTAATACAATACATACAGTTTTGATGCTCATTGTTTCTTTCAGCAGCATTTAGAACTTTCCGCAATGTACCTACGATTTTAGAATGCTAAGCTGCCATCCAAATATTCCAACTAAATTTTTGTATGCAATGCAAGGATACTCGATCTCAGCAAAAATGCCAATGAAAACTAACATCCTGATTAAATTGCGCCATGACTGTCCCTTGAAAACATTCCCTTGTCAGTTCAATTTGCAGAGTCGAGTAATTAACTGCCTTATGAAAGATTGCTTGGTTGAAATTAAATATTCCTTGGTAGGTATCCACACCATCTAATTTATAAGCCTATTTATCAGTAGGGAGATTGCCTTTTTGGCAGTGGGTATGGCAGCTTTTATAACGCTCGAAGAGATATTGTTCACAACGCAATTTTGCTGTCAAGAATATAATGAAGCAAAAAATTGGGCTATTACGAAAAACAATTAGCAAAGTTGCTTGTCAGGTAATGAGCTGGATCTATATTCATACCTTTTTAACAAATACTATTTGACATGGGAAAGGTGTACAGGAGTTGGTTGGCATAGTGCTCATACACACGTTACACTCTGTAGTCCGCCTTATATTCTGGAACTTGTAGTCTCCAGGTTCAAGAATTGACGATAATACTCTGTTCAAAGCAGCGATATTCGAATCGGCTGTCTGAATATATACTACGTCGTGTTGAAGTACAGTATAAGAGTTCAAGAAAAACTGTAAAAATGAACTCTCAGTTTATGTATGCGCTACTCAAATTTCACTTGCTTGGTCACTTGGCAATACCTACTGAGAGCACCGAGGTGGTCAATCTGCACAAATACATAAACTTCTTTGACAACAGTATAATATTTTTGATAAATTGCAAAGGAGTAGATTTAGGTGATCGTATAAAATGCCCTCTTGTATTGTTGAGATACTACGTAGCCAGCCGCACACGTTACCTGATACCAGCCGAATACTTTAATTCACAAAATCGCACCATCTCAAAATACAATAACCTAAAAGCTACTCTGGACTATACGTCTATAGTTGAACATCCCGCAACGATCCTTGTGAAAGGAATACGCTGCAAAGTTGTAATGTATTTGGAACCGCCATCGTATGACGAGGATAAAACATTTTACAGGAGAAATGAATTTGGAAATTATTTGAACGAACCAGTACGATTCAATAGGGACTGGAACAGCAATCTCATTGATCGAAGGCAGCGTCTTGTGAATTTACTCCCATCATTTTTTGTCCTTGTGAAGTATACAACCGTTTTGGATATTAACTGGGATCCCACATACATACTATGGAGCATACCACTTTTTCGGCTCTTTGTTGCCCCGATGGATGACAAGTACTACATTGTGTTACGGATGAAAACTGTGGACTCCCCGGCAATTGCTTTGGCACAAAAAGACAAACAGCTAACAATAACTGATAACCATGTAGCTTGTTTCTATTGTTCGAAATGCTCAAAGTTAATTTTGGTTAAAATTGACCCTTTTCCAATAATGCCAGACTTTGAAGCTTTAAAGTCGTTTTCTGAACGATATGGCCAACCGGACGACATATTCGTAGGGGTACATTTTCCCGTTCCATTAGAAGACCGTGGAAAGCGCAAATCCAGAAATACTTTGTTAAAACAATTTAGAAAATTGAAAGATTTTTATCTTGAGGAGATATACTATTTAATGGACACATACTTCATATCATCCATTGTTTCTGAAAACACAACATTGCGGTTCCCTAATAATGGATTGCGTCCGGATTACTGGAAACAAAAGAGTGACAATATGTCAAAGTGGTTTGCTGGCAGAGACTACACTTGCGGTCATATAGTGCATCAATGGTATTTACACGCTTGGGTTTTTCCGGATGCGAGGGAAAGTGTTCTTGGATTTTCCGACACGTCATTAGTGCTCCATGCATCGCGCGTGCGATTTGTGAGCTGTCATTTAGAGAAAACATTTTGGATTAACCGTTTCACAATATTAGTAAATACATTCGATGTGAGCACATGGATCATGCTGTCTGTTTCCGTTTTCCTAACATCGTACATTACTTGTACATCTGTGAAATATCTAGCTAAAGTCAACGGGACGGGAAACTGCAGGAATAAGACAATGAAAAAATCACAACTCTTTGTATTTTGCAACTTGATTATGTTGGCTCTAGACCAGGAATCAAGTTACTTAAATTGGCAATCAGTAAGGACTAAAATGTTTTACTTCCCGCTTGCTATTTCGATACTAGGAAATGAGTTTAGGGAATATACAATAACTGACTTAGTCGCACCTCCTCCACTACTGCCATTTAACGTATTTGACCGTCTTGTCGCACATAATTTTAATATATATTCGTTGCCAGGCAAACTGGACAGTAATGCAATGCGACAGATCAAGAATGTCAATGGGGAATATAAGCAGGTAAGCCGACACGAAGCGTTTCCAGTAATCTCAAAGTTCTGGGCCCATCTTATGTATACAAGAAACACAAGAAGTACTCAGTTCCTTGATGAGTTGAACAGGGAGACGCAGTTATATCTGAATAATTCGGAATTGTTTCCGGATTGGAGAAAACACTACTACAGCAAATCCGAAAACCATCAGCAAATATTTGACCAACTTGTAATCCCGCAAATGTTAAAATGTAAACGCTCAGCGACTATAATGGAACAAGAAAACGCTGTTGTGCTTTACTCAGAGCTGTTAAAGTCACATCTACCGGTATACTTGGGAGAAAATATTCTGAGCGAATACATGAACGGGTATAGATTTATTGGTGCTGTATCGACGTTATACTTAACCAAAGCGAAGGGTCTATTTCAAGGTGGTATTATGGAATGGTGGAGAAAGTATATTGATTTGCTACTTTCTCGACTCAAGACATCGTATGGCGAAAATGACGAATATCAGCCCGTGGAAAATAGCTTCAAAAATCCAAAGAAGAGCGACATCAAAATACTTGTTCTTGCAACTGGTATTGGCATTATGTTTGCATGTGTATCATTTGCCATTCAGCGTATGAATCGAAATCGAACTCGAGCCCTGCAGCGTATCCCTATCGCAAAAGAGGTATGTAGTTGCCACTTCGATTTGTATGAAGATAATTATGTATGTAGTTTTTTTTATAGTACTGGCGCTTTGATGATTCTAGGATCATATTCACCCCGAGTCCGAACACCGTCACCGCCAAAACAATTTTCCCAATGCAACTGAATCTGCCGATAATGAGCAAGTGACTGGAACATTAGTGGCGACATATGATGGCAGCAACACAAGTGATGGCGACAAAACGCTGGGAGTGAAGCATAATAATTGGTTCAAAGAGGAATATAATGGTGTCGACAGCCAATCCGCTGATTCCGTCGATGATTTGCAAAATCAGTCTAGTGAAGGAAAATCTGAAAATAAGTTGGGTAATGCAAATGAAAGCGGTAGTGATATACATGCGCAAAGAATTCCCAGTGACGCTTTTTGTTCAGAATCAGTTTATAATTGCGGAGACACGAATAGGATTTGAAATATGGCATGTGCTGATATTTTATGTTTGAAAATCTTGTTCTAGTAGCCAGTATCGTTTAGTCTGTAAATAGTTGTATGTAAATCAAGCAGCAGTGAAACTCAAAAGAATATATCTGCATGCACGCGTACAATGTTCATGATTATTTCGGTGATTGCTTTTAAATTATCGGTATTACACCGGTGACGCATATCGTGTAATAATAATACTATAATGAAAATTGCAATATAATATTTCGAACAGAGTTTAATGTATATTTTAATTTCACTGCTGATAGTATATGCAGATTGCTGCCTCCTGTGGAAATGGATGGTATAAAATAAGATATAAGTGCAAACTATTGTATAACTGTATACGTATTCCCGGACGTTGTCGGAATATTTTTTTACAAGCATTTCTTGTCACATAAATGAATTCCTTTCACATTAAAATATGTTCAAAAGCCGTACGACAATACTGCATCCATTATTCCTAATTATTATTAACTGAAGAGGAATTATTTTTCCTGTGGATACATGTATATTGCGATTACGCGTTTGCAAAAATGCAATTCTAAGAGACGAAATTTCCATAATAAAAGACCAATTTAACTGTTAGCAAAATGGGTCCTACTAAATGGTACGCAACCCAGAGAAACACAAGGCACTTAGGGCACGACCTAATAATAGGTTTCCTGGGTCCAGCAATGAATCTACAGTATACCATTGAAAAATATAGTATGCATGCTAGATCCAGCTATACCCATGACCCTTTTCCAGGCTCAAGTAGTACAGTTCCTATCCTCACAGGAACGAGTAGCATGAACCATGGAAAAGGGAATTCAGACTACCTGTATACCATATCGCGTCACACATTGGAATACATGTGGACACAAGATGATGGACAGGACTCTGGACGCACTGATGTGGCGTATGCCAATGACGACATGACAACAACATGATAGAGTGTATTCAATTGAATATGCACCGTGCCGTTGCGGCACAGGCAAACCTTTGCAAAATGCTTTGCAAAAACAAAACAAATGGGTACATATGTATCCTACAAGAACCATACACCCGGAAATCCCGTGTAACGGGGTTCTCCGGACTGGGGACAACGGTAGCGGTACAAACGGGGGAACCCCCTAGGGCTGCTTTACTATTGTCCCAAAATCTGACCGTTTGGCCACTAGCTGAACTCTCTAGTAGAGACTTATCGGTGGCCAAGATCAAACTCGACAGGGATGAACTGGTAGTGGCATCAATTTACATGCCGCACGATACCAGCATACATCCCTCACAAGAATTTCGCCAGCTGCTGAGGTATTGTGAATCACACAATACCAAGCTCATAGTTGGCGGCGAAATTAACTCCCATCACACAATGTGGGGGAGTACGGACTGTAACGAAAGAGGCGAAGACTTGGTTGACTTCCTAGCGACGTCACAGCTACATGTAGCTAACCAAGGACATTCGCCGACATTTGTTACATCCACGCGCCGAGAGGTTCTTGATGCAACATTTGCGTCAACGAATGCTCTAAACTTAATAACCGACTGGAAGGTAGAGGAGAAAGACTCATTCTCCGACCATCGTTTAATCCGATTTAAACTTGGAGTCAATCTCGGTCCGCCGGTAATGTATTACAACCGGAAAGGGACCGATTTGGCCAAGTACCGAGGAGTCGTTGAACCTCTCCTAAACACTTTTGAAACGAGCGAAATCACCTCGGTTGAATCGCTTGAGCATCGGGCGGAAAAGCTTTCCGCAATCATCAGATCAGGCTTCTATGCCAGCTGTCCCCGCAAAAGGGTCAGACCAGGCAAGAAGCTAGAACCCTGGTGGACTGATGAGCTTAAAGCTCAAAGAAAGGAAGCACGCCGTCTATTAAGACGAGCGCTTCTCACCAACTCCCAGGAAGACTGGGAAAAACATAAGCTAGCACGAAATGCCTTCACCAAGGCAATCCGTAACGCGAAAAAGAAAGCGTGGCGCAGCTTTTGTGCTGGCATGGAAAAATTGTCAGACACAGCGCGCCTCTACAAGATTCTCAAAAGCGACCCGATTTCCAAATTGGGATCGCTTCAAAAAGATGACGGCAGTTTTACAAGTACCGCCGTCGAAACACTTGACCTGCTTTTACAAACGCACTTCTCCAGCTCAACATCCGGCTCCTCTGTTAACAGGGAGTCGCAAAAGATGAGAGTTCCGGAAGGCGTTATAACACCATTCAAAATTAGAGCAGCGTTTGAGACCTTCAGTGCTTTCAAAAGCGCTGGACCCGACGAGATATTTCCAGCCCTCCTTACAAGTGCTGGTCAAAAAATATCTCAGGTGCTTGCACCAATATATACGGCCTGCCTCGAATTTGGATACACTCCGAAATCCTGGCGGCAAGCTAAAGCGGTGTTCTTGCCTAAACCAGGCAAGGACAGTTACCAAAGGGTGTCGTCATGGCGCCCAATATCTCTGACATCCTTTCTCTTAAAGGGATTGGAACGACTGGTAGACTGGCATGTTAAGGACGCTGAAATGGTGTCCCGTTTGAAAGCAAGCCGACAGTCTGCCTATCTTCGAGGAGTATCAACCGAAGCCGCACTTCATCAATTGACTGCGCGGATTGAAAGGACACTCCAAAACAAAGAGGTGGCACTGGGCGTCTTTTTGGACATCGAGGGGGCTTTTAACAAGGTCCCCTACGACGTCATAAGTCGCAGCCTCAGTAGACTTAAAGTGGATCCTCTCTTTGTGAGGTGGATTAACTCTATGCTCCGTGACAGGTCTGTCATGGCTGACTTATTCGGCTCCACTAGAATCGCTTCTGTTGGAGCTGGATGCCCACAAGGCGGAGTTCTGTCTCCGTTCATATGGGATTGTGTGGTGGATGAGCTCCTCACAGAGCTAATCGTTAACGCCACTTCCACATACTCACAAGGATTTGCTGATGATATCGCACTGCTACAGAGCGGCATTTGCTATGCCACAGTGCAAACCATCATGCAGCAATCACTTCGAGTGATACATGATTGGTGTACACGAGTAGGCCTCTCGGTAAACGCAAGTAAGTCGGAGGCCGTCGTGTTCACCAATAGAAAACGGCTCGATTGCCGAAAGATTCTATTGTTCAATGGACAACCGATACCTTTTAAGACGTCAGTCAGGTATCTTGGCGTTCATTTGGACCACAAATTGACTTGGCGTACCCATACGCTAAAAAGAGCAACACATGCGCGCATAGCTTTAGCGCAGTGCAAGAGGGCCGTCTCAAGAACTTGGGGTCTTGAACCCCGAGTCATGAGATGGATTTATACTGCTATCATCCGACCGGCTATCTTTTATGGGGCGATAGTCTGGGTTCCGGCAATGAAAGCAAAAAACAACATTGCCACTTATACACGAGTACAGAGGACGGCAATGTTGCTCATTACAGGATGCATGCACACAACCCCAACGGCAGCGTTGGAGGGCATGCTTGACCTTCTGCCCGTTGACGTACATGCTGAATTAATGGCTGTACGAACAATGCACAGACTGAAGCATAACAAAACGTGGATACAAGATTGCGGAGGAGCAACTCTCAAGCAGGTAACCCATACTAGAGACTGCGGAGAAATCTGGAAACGGCTCCCTGTTTTAGAGTGGCCATGTGACCTTCGCAATAGCAGACCACTCGTCGAGGGAGGGTTCAAAGTAACCCTGCCAACGAAAGACGAGTGGAAAAAGAGAGGAGAACCACAGCACACTGAGGTGGATGTGGTCTGCTACACAGATGGCTCACGCCATAGCGAAAGGACCGGCGCCGCATACACAGCTACGTATGATGGCGAACAAGCGTCCGAATTAATAGCACTGGGCACCAGTGTTACTGTATTCCAAGCTGAGGTACTTGCCATTAACAATCTGGCAATGGCCTTGCTTGAAGCATTTGAAAACCCTAGGAGTATATTCATATACTCTGACAGCCGAAGTGCTCTGACAGCTCTTTTGAGTTGGCAGTTCATGACTGCTCTGGTGGGCGACTGCTTTGAGAGCCTTCGACAGTTAGCTGCGAGGCACTCAGTAACGCTCACTTGGATTCCAGCACATGCTGGATATAGCGGCAACGAGATTGTTGATGAGCTCGCCAAAAGTGCCGCTGAGCTCAGTGCAATCGGCCCTGAGCCGATAATTCCCGTCTCTGTAAGTGCAGTGCACTCATCGACCCAGCAATGGGCTGACGAGAAGCACGCCTTACTATGGCGAAACCGAACTGACTGTCAGCAGGCCAAACAGCTGATTGACCTACCATCACGAGGAGTTAGTCGGTTTTTAACCAACTGTCCTCGTGATAATCTAAGACAGTTTGTCCAAATTATGACTGGACATTCTGTGCTGAAGGGTCATCTTCACAAGCTGGGGGTAGTAGACAGCAATCTCTGCCCCTACTGTGAGATGGAACCAGAGACTAGCCTACACTTCCTTGGGAAGTGTGACAAATTCGTGGTAACACGATGTGACGTGCTGGAGAGTCAACTCCTCAGCCCTGAAGCTATCCGCCAAGCAACTCCAGCCAGTCTTTTGTTTTTTATCAAAAGTTCTGGTAGACTAAGATCATCAGATGATCAGGCCTATGTCTTACGGAGTGCTCAACGGCCATAAAACAACTACCAGTGTAATTGTCTGAAAGAGACTGCAATAAGCCTTATTTTAGTGCTTGAGTAGCGTGAATGGTTACTAATTAATGTAACTAATTCCCTTTCATAAATACATACATACATACATAGGGCACGAAAGGCACATAAGACAGACATAAATGTTATTTTACATGGGATCAGTGCTGCGGTATTGATTTCATGTGAATCATTCGCCATTGAATATACGAAATAAAACTGCTCTCGGCCACAACGATCTGGAACGGTTGCAAGTTATTTATTTAACGATCGTATATATATGTTTATACTTGCTGCATGATTTATTTTTAAATAATAATTGCATAGATCATATAATACATCCGTACATTATCGTTTGCTTTGACATTAAAATACAAGCGAAACCGAATTTCTGCAAATGTCGCAAATATATGCAAACCCAAACTGCATCAACATATGTTATGTAAGTGGCAAAAACAGAGGACAGCCGACTCGAATGCTTTGCGTGCTTCTGCAGTGCAGGATTCGACGTTTACAAGTAAACATGGTATTGCAAAAGCCATAAATTACTCCGCGTTTCATGACATCTCTGTAAATGTTGTGGAGCTTCAAAATAGATTGAAAAATCGCAGAATGGAAAACACACGAATAGCTGAACAAAATGAACTCCTTAGAATTCAGAATGCACGGTTGCTTGAAAGTAGTGCCACGGGCTCGGATGAAGTTTTAAATTTAGGTTTATAGTTTATCAATATATCTCAATGTACTATTATTTAGGAAAGTACCACATTGTTACCGTTGACAATTGCAGCGACGTAAAGCATGATTTCGAGGATATTTTATGTGGGAAAACTTTAGAAATGGGATCAGTTGAAAATATGAAATTACTGTGGAGATAGTGGAAATTTGATGTATGAGATAATACATTTCATCTGTAAACAATGACTAAACTAGATAAATAAAACGGTCAAATCAATCTGTAAGCATAGTATTAATCTCGAGTAATCAGACCTGCTAACGCTCATCCTCCAGAGTTGTTGAATCTGTCGTCGCCAAATATATTCTATGTTTTATTTCATTAATACTGATTTGGCAGTGGTGCATTTCATTGCGGGCTATTGTGTGATATTTAATACGGAAAGTGAAACTGAATAGCAAAATACATTTTAAATACCATATATGCAAACCTGTTTACTTAATATTAAACCAACAGCCCAGAGACCAAATTATGGAAACAGTGGTGAATGGCTTTTAAGCTACGTTTGTGTGAATCAGTCACGACTTTCATCTCTGATGCTACAAATCACTTACACAATGCTTGAGGAATTCCACCTCGGCGGAATGGGGATGACATATATGATCAATACGAGGCTTGTCTTAAGAAAACTAATTCCAATAGATTTGCAATCAATCGATACGTTAATCCATTTCTGGAATAACAATTAACAGCAAAAAATTGGAGGATGATTTAAATTCCATTTAATTATGCTATATGAGAACATTAACTAGGCTGGTCAGAAGGGAACGTCACCAGGTGAATGGATGTTAGGGGAAAGTATAATGATGTGAACACTCATTTGATTAATGAGAATACACAGTCGTCATTGGATGCCACCTTGAAACATCTCGCAAAACTCTGCAGTTTCAAACTATTTCTGCTTTCGAGGAATCTCCTGCAAACTTTCCCGGTGCCAAAATATTACTACTTATAAATACGCCATAGCATTTTAAAAGCATATTTGAGTTGGTAATGCAAGATATAATTACTTTTTGTAACTATAAAAATATTATTTGTCGGGTTACGTGTGACTTCGTTTAAAAACAACGTACCCTGAATTATATCGAAATTGAAATACATGTGGGAAAGAAGGTAAAAATTCATATGCAAATTTTGTATTTTAATTTTTTTAGATCGAAGAGACTAATGTAAACCGTCGTTGATATGATGAAGGCAAAGGATTCCGCTTCGTTTTCGGTGCAATATATTAAGTGATAAAGCTGCGCACTAACTCTTACAGTTATTAGTAAACATAGTGTGAAATAGAACGCTGTTCAATTGCCGATATTGCTTCTTTTCTCTAAAATGTGTTTTTGGCTGACATCCAGCAATTATTTTAGACAAGGAGAACGCAATTGCACTTCACTGGCAACTTTCAAAATTAAATTTACCATTCTATTTGGGTACGAATATTCTGAGCGAGTACATGTGTAAGTTCATAAGAAATATGTATGGGGAGGAACCGATGTACTTAAATTGAAAAACCACTGCCAGATTCGTATTCAGCGTCAAAAAATATGCACCACAGCAACACTTATTAGATGGGGTAAGATGATACAACGGGGTAAATCGCGATACGATACCTCCAACGGTGCACGAATTTTCTCCGAGCTAATTTGTTCGATTTGGCTGAAAATTGGCACGGGCCTTCCGGAGACATGCCGGCAAGAGGTTATGTCTTCAAAACGGGGAAATTTTGTCATATGAAGTTGTTGTATGCCATTATTTGTGATAGTAGAAAATGGCAGTGGCAGACATAATGTGACTTTGTATGTCACAGTACTATATAGCCATGAAACTTTAAAATTTTAAAGTTCTGAAAACATAACCTCCAGCCCGCATGTCTCAGGAAGGCCCATGCCAATTTTCAGCCAAATCTAACAAATTGGCTCCGAGAAAATTCGTGCACCGTGGGAGGTATCGTATCGCGATTTACCCCGTTGTTACAACGGCGTTGTATCAACTTACGCCATCTAATAAGTGTTGCTCTGGTGCATATTTTTTATGCTGAATACGAATCTGTCCTTGGTTTTTCAATTTTCAAGTACTTCGGTTCCACCCCATACCTATTTCTTATGAACTTACGAATGGGTATACCTATATATATATATATATATAAGTATATCGACTGTTTAACTGCAATGTGAATCAGATGAAAAACGTGTCAATCTCAATATGGCACAAGTGACAAATATGTAAATCTCAATATGAATCACTTGCAAAATGCATACTTTTGGGAAACTGTTTTTGTAGAATATTCGATTTCGAATTAGGTGTTAATTATTCGCTTAATATTCCTTAAACCATGCGAAACTTTAGGAAATTATGTATATTGGTAACACAATCATCATTATTAATAAGAATATTGAACTATTAGTATACATATTTGCTAATTAATCATTATTTTTAATTAATTTTCGTGACGTCATAATGCTATGAAAATGTATTTTTTTTAGTTATCCGAATTTTCAATTGGGTGTGTGGGGTATCATCTTGAAGGGAATTTTATTCTCCGTCTGATAGTGTGGAAATCTCAATATGCCCCAAAATTCACTTGACTCATATTGAGATTTACATGATTTGCACTTGTGTGATATTGAGCCTGACACCTTTTTCACTTGATTCACATTGCAGTTACACAGAGTCTGCCTAACACGAGGATCACGTTCCGGATCTTGTAGGTTATATTTTTGATGTATGACCGCAGTCTATAAATTGCATATTTACGATCACATTAGTTGGTTGGCCATTACATTTTCGTCGTATAAACTATCGTAGGCAACAATTCGATTCGATTTATCCGGAAATGACTTCATGTATAGAAGCACATGTGCAATATGTTTGAGAATAAAGCCTCTGTTCATTGTGTTTGTAACATATTATACATGTTACGTCCAGTTTTCTGATAATTTTGCCATCACCGTGATCTCGCTGACACCTTTCCGACATCTCTACAACGACCTACATGGAACCTATATAGGTACGAACTTTATTTAGCACCACGGTCTCGTAATATCGTAAGCAATCTTTGATGTCAGGTATTGATTAAAGTGTCATGCTTCGGGGATTGGACTTGACAATTTTTAATTACTTCTAAGGAAATTGTGCCAGTATAATAACCAAGGATCTCATTCCAAAAGATATTGTCAGTGCATATTTTATGCAAATTGATATTTGAGTGCGGTCACACCTTCCTCCAATTGCTAGAGATAATTTAACTTACCCAGTTCAATCAATACTATTCTAGTTTCCGCTAGGTCGACGTGTTCGACAGCTTCTGAGCATTGATATTGGAAGCAATGTATTAGTAGTGAATTATGGTAATTTGCGCTATGCATTGTGATATTACTACGTTACATTCCAGCAGATTGAACATCGACTGTGAAGTTATTCGTATGATCATTCATTTTGGTTTAAATGAACGTTTGTCGTTAGCACAGCGGATTTTCGACATCGCCTCTAATAGATTATTACGTCAATCAGGAAAAATTCAGCAGATTAAATTGTAAAGAACATTTATCTGCTCAGCAGACAGTTTTGCATTTTGATAAATATATAAAAAGCTCACAGCATGAAAACAGCATGAAATACAGCGGACTCCTTCTCAGCGGACGTCAAAGACAGAAACACCGTCACTCGAATGCGGTTCTTCTACCGAATGGATATTGTACCCATTTATATATCTTGGTCGTCGTCCGAAAAAGTTATAGCTTGTTTTGTGGAACTAGTATAATTGTTCATTAAGCGAAACCAAGAAAACTTGCATTAAAAAATCAGATCTTAAAAAATGCGGGCAACAATTAATTTATTGCTTCGGATGGTACACTTTCTCGGTCACTTGGTTACATCAACCAAAAGCGATCAGGTGCTCAATTTGCACGATTATGTCAACTTCTTCGAGAACAGCCAGATATTTTTGATAAACTACAAAGGCGTTGATATAAGAGGTGAGACGAGAAATCCCCTGACTTTGATGCGCTATTCTGTTGACAACAGCACTAGTAACCAGTTTCCGTCTGCACATCGTACTTCGCAGCATGGCAAAATCGGAAACTTGAGCGCAACGGGTTTAAGAGACTTTGCAGACATTACTGACAGGCCATCATTGATTACGGGAAAACAAATCCGGTACAAAGTTATCATGTACTTGGAACCTCCATCATATATAGAGAATCGAGACATGTACTGGAGAATTGCAAACACGACCTTATTGCGTGAACCAGTTGGTTTCACCATGTATATGAACAATGTATTCGTAAAGCAAAAACGAAGCCTTGGTCAGTTGCTGGGAACGTACTTCCTTCTTGTGAAGCATACCAATAATTCAGATATTAATTTGGATCCTACATACCTATCATGGAGCTCAGCACTTTTTAGGGATTTTATTTTCCCAATGGATGACAAGTATTATATTGTATTACAATTGAAATATTTCGGCTCCTTGAAAACTTCTCAGCAGCGAAGCGCTGAGCAGCGGTTTATAATAACTGCCAATTATGTGGCTTGTATCTATTGTACTAGATGCTCCAAAGTTATCTTAGTTAAAGTACTAGATTTTCCAAGAATGACAAACTTGAATGCCCTGGGAGAATTTTCTAAGCGCTATGGTCAACCGTATGAGCTATCTGCGATTATAAACAACTTCGTTCCTAGTGAGGACAATGGACATCGGAAAACATTGAAAGCGCTGCTCAAGCAACTGCATCGGTTCAGTGATTTCTCGTTAAAGCATCAAAGCTATTTAATTGACACATACTTCCTTTCAACCATTGTTTCTCAGAATACAACACTGTCGTTTTCGTACTACAAATATCATACTAGTGGCGAGCTTACCCGGCCATCAGATACAGGATACTCCTGCGGTAGTATTCAACATCAAGTGCATTTACGCGCCCGTATAGTGTGGCGCCGTCGCAAAAGCATATGGGGGTTCCCCTATAACTCGTTAGTACTCCAGTCGCAGCGTCTCCGGTTTGTGAGTTGCCATCTAGAGGACACACTCTGGTTAAATAATGTAAAAAAAATTGCAAACACATTCGACTTGCTAACATGGTCCTCCCTTTTTGTCTGCATTTTCATAACATCGCATATAGCTTGCAGCGTGGCAAAACACAACAACAAAAGTGCACGCAAGAGTAAGGGTTCAAATCAAATGCCTCCGTTTTATGTTTTCTGCCGTTTGTTTGTCATTCTGATTGATCAACAATCAGCTTACTTCAATAGGCCATCTGTTAGAAGTAAACTATTTTATTTTCCACTGACAATGTGGATTATTGCGAATTCGTTTAAATGTTGCAAGATTACGGAGCTAACGAGACCGGAACAGGTTTCGAGATATGACGTATTTGACAAACTCGTAAAATACAAATTCAATATATATGCTTTACCTGAAAAAATAGGTCAATATGGTTTCAACCAGATCAAAAAGAGCAGTCGCGTTAGAAGAAATTATCAACAAACCAGCAGACACGAGGCCTTACCAGTTGTATCAATGTATTGGTTGCACATCATGCGTCCCCGATTCATCTGGTCCAGGTTGTCGAGTTTGACAATCGATGCAGAAACATTGACGTATTTAAACAATTCGGAATTGTTTCCAGATTGGAAGAAGTATGACTTCCTAAATTCAACAGAAAGCCAGCTGCGGTATGATGAGTTAGTGATTCCTCACATGTTAGCATGCAAACGGTCGGCGGTTCTGTTGGACGAGGAAACCGCCCTTGTGCTTCGCTCACAGCTCTCAAAACTTAACCTCCCAGTGTCTTTGGGTAAGAACATTTTGAACGAATACTGGGATGGGTATGTACTTGATGGAGCTGTTTCACAGACGACTTTAAGCAAAGCTAATGGCATGTTTGAGAGCGGCCTAATGGAATGGTGGAGAAGGTATATTCAGTGGTTACTTCCACGTGTGAAGCCATTGGCCAGGCAATCCGAAAAGTTCGAACTAATTATAAGAGGATTGCAGCATAAGAAGAAGAGCGATATAAAAGTACTTTTAGTTGCGATCGGTTTTGCATATACGGTGGCAATTGCATCTTTTGCAATTGAATACGTGAAACGAAACTTTTCTCGACGTAAGCACGTTAGTCGGAGTCGTGGGCAGGTATTTATTCAACAGCTTAATTGTAATGTCTGATGGCTTATTTGTATTACATTGTTCATAGATTCTTGCGAAATTAACAAGATTTTATCATGTTGATCAATTGGGCCGTTTTGTTCTAGACGAAGCAATATTCAAGCCCGAGAGGATGTAAATGTCAAAGAAAATCTCGAACAGATGCTGCCTCAGACGACGTTATACCAATTGAAGAAATAGTGGTAGAAACGTGTCAATTTCATGCACATGGAGATCCGACGGCAACACTTGCAAAACAAAATGTATCTGCCACGGCTACAAACGAGAGTACATTTCAAGTCATCCCGGAAGATATCATGGAGCTGCAAACTCAACTTAGAAAACGCAGGTTGGAAAGCATGCGAATAGCTGCAGACAATGAGAGACTTAGGATTCAGAATTCTCGGATAATTGACAGTGTCACCAAAGGTGCGGATGAAATTTTAAATTTGGATTTGTAGGCCATCATTTAGTGTCAATATATTGGTATTACTGAAGAGTCACCAAATCTGCTTTAAAGAATTTAGTTCTTAGGGAAAAAACACTTCACCTTTGAACGGTTTCGGTACGGTACTTCATACTGATATATGTACTTCAAGGTCGCTGATATCATTCTTTATCGTTCTTTATCGTTCTTTATCGTTACTTTATGCACCTTCATGTTTGTGGAAATCCTGCAGTTTGTTCTCGCAATATTAAGTGAACTTGACAATTTTGACGATTTGGCGACAATGCTATGCTGCAAATATAAGCCAATTCCTATTGCGGCACCCTGAATCGACATGAATTCCAGGCATGTATCAAGTCGATATTCAAAGGATGTGAAGTATTCAATTGATTATTCAAGTTAGGCACGTGAAATGAAACAATGTGGGTTGCTGCTTGTGGTTGCAAATTTGATCATAGTTGATGGAACGACAAAGCATGTTGCCACTACATACAATTAGACAAATCAGACTAGCAAATATTTGTGACGGAAATTAAATTATTTACATGTTCTTGGACAAGGTATTAAAACTAAATTGCGTTCATCTGTATTAGAGCTTATGGCTTCAAATTAGTTCTGAATTATAAATTGTGCGTGTTCAATGCTGCTCATTGAATCAGAAGTAGATCATGTACGCAGTGACAAATATATCTGTAATCGGAAGGTAATAAATCGTGAAAATATAGCGGCAATAAAATGAATTTTCGGACAGTTTTTGCGTTAAAAATGGCTCTGTACCGGCAATCGTGGCATCGTATTGCAGCATGAATCCTTAGTGCTGGAAGCATGAAGTGCTTGAAAGATACATAATGCGATTAAATTGTCTTTTAACACGATTACTGCTCACCACGTTGACCGATGTAGTTAACATTTTGCATGGGTGTTCCCAAAGTCAAACATAATTTCGCTGTTGATTATGGGGTTTCTGGGGTAAGGGGAATTGGCACGGTGGCCCCGCGAGGTAACCAATCATCCTTTCAAACTCTTTTAATTTGCTTACCTGATTGAGAATATTAAGCTGATGATTATATTGTTATGACACCATATGTCAATTCGACCAACTGTCAAAGCTGTAAGGGTATAAAAATACGGGTTGAGTAAGGGTCCCAGCCTTTGATTTCGTAAATGCATCTCAAAGTGTAAGGTAAGCGTCTTTAAGGTGAAATGAGTGCCCCATTAATGAGTTTTATATTCGCTACACTTCGGGTGGTTTCTTAACTCGGGTTTACACCCATCCTAGTTTCTGTGAATTTTGTGTGCCATAGAGTGATTCGTTGACCGAATGGACAATCCAAAAATTGCATCTTGTCCAGTGGCTTTCAGACTAAATTGGAACGGACCAGTTATAACTTCTGTCCATTTTATTCTTCTTCTCTGTCTTGTTTGTTGAAATGGAGTCGGCAAGTCGACATTTCCAGCAGGGTTGAAAGTAAATTGATCATATGTCGAGATGTTAAAAACGATGATAAGTTTCCACATTTCAGAGGTGAATCTGTGGCATTCGGCGGCAACAAGATGTAGCAGAAATCATTTCCACTGAAGTAAGGAAGACATGTACCCTAACATACCTCAAACTTAAATTGATACTCACAAGGGAACGCTGTAAGGTGAGGTTAGATTGGTTAAATCGGTGTTGGAAGACAAAAATCTATAATATCTCTTATCTGTTGCAGATGGGCTTTTGTTCTGATCTATCACACTCCTTTGTGCTGTCTTTATTGCAATATTTTATGGTGTCTCAACTCCACATTTTTGTGCTTTCTCCAATGGATCGGGGCAGAAAATCTTGATGCGGAGAAAATTTTGCAGCCCTTGGAACTTTCCCGGAAGTACAGAGTATTTGAAAATTCAAAGGTATCAACAAGATGCTCAAACTTAGGTTTACACAACATGTTCAAAAACTCGAATTCAGCAGTAGTGCCAATCAACTTATATCCTGATGTAATTTTACACTGGCTTTACGTGAAAACGTTTCCTTGTGAGCTTAATTTGCTGATTCGGAAGATTAACTGCTTTTAGATAGATTGAGTGGTTAAAAATTCAGTCTTCGATATTTGATGTCGTTCTTCAAGATAACGTGCATCACGCTGTCTTATTGACAAGGGAACGTTTTCAGGTGAAAGAAACGTACAGAAAACCAAAATGTGCATCAGAATCAGCTTTATTTGCTGATTCAGAATGTGCGAACTTTCTTCTGCGGAAATGAAATTCAGCCGCCATTATGAGGGCATATGTATTGCAGGGTACCTGCAGACGTGTAATGAAGCATAGGACGACTTGGCAAATAAATTCCAGTTGAAAATTGATATTTAAAAATATAATTTAAATAAAATCAATGGTGCACTATTAGTACAACCAATTAAATCTCGATACAATTGGCAATATAAGGAGTATAATGCTATCTAGTTGTGATGGTTGTATTACATCGACCGCTAAAACTATTCAAAATTTGTTTGCTTAAGAATGCAAGATTCAACAGATTTCCCCCGGTTATCTATAAAACAAAAGCCAACTCTCACTAATTTAGCATGTTCGTTTGTGGCCACAAGACATTTCTCTTTTGGACATCAAAAATGATATAAAGTAACTCCCAATGATATAAAGTCGTGGCATTTACACGAGCGGACCGAAAATGCTACAGTCCGTTTCAAGTAAAATATATGATGCCCAAATGTATAACAGATGTATGATTAATAAAAAATATTCGCCCGTAAAATACATAATACCTGTAATTTTAAGATGGAACAATTTGCTTTCATGTTCATATTACAAGATATGTAGTGTAGTGTAGCATCAGTTAATTAATTCAAATTGTTAGTGAATCGAACGACACGCTCGACTGCTTTCATAGATGTTAATTATTACCAGATGTGTTCTAATGAGTCTCTCAATGGCACGATGCACTGAAGAAATATATTGTCAAATTAAAAATTTAGTATCTAATAACTGTTCGTATTTTCATTAAACTAACATTCATTTTCCATTAGAATGTATTAGCATATGCTGACATCTACATCTGCAGCTATCCTATAATATGAATGTCCCCATCAAAGCGACGGAAATTCATTTCCGCAGAAAAAAGTGTATATATTCCAAATCAGCAGAAAAAGCTGATTCTGACGCATATTTCGGTTTGTCTGTACGTATGCTTCACCTGACAACGTTCCCTTGTGAGCATTATGAAACATAATTGGACCGTTATACAAAACGATTAGCAATATGGCTGATCAGGTAATGAGATACATCTATATTCATGGCTTTTGTAAAACGAAATTTGAACTAGCAAATGTATTCTCAAATTACTTGGCATAATGGACTTACATTCGCTATTCCCTCGAAATCAGGCTTGTGATATTGGAACTTCTAAAATCACGATAATACTCTGCTCAAAGCTGCAATATTCCACGGCTTTTGCATCACTTGCTGATCCAAAATTGACGCAGTACGTCAATACATTTGTTAAACTGATATACATCGCATCGTTTTTTGCAGCTGTAAAGAATTCAAGAAAAAGTTTGCAAAAATGAACGAACAGTTTATTTTTGCGATACTCAATTTTCACTTGGTTGTTCACTTGGCAACACCAGCTGACAGCACGGAGGTGGTTAATCTGCACGAATACATTAACTTTTTCGAAAACAGTCTGATATTTCTGATAAACTACAAAGGAGCTGATTTAGATGAGAATATAAAAGGCCCTCTCGTATTGATGAGATACTATGTAGCCAACAACACACGCTACCTTATACCGGCCGAATACTTTGATAAACAGAATCGTACTGTTTCGAAATACAATAAATTGAAAGCAACTCTGGACTATACAGCTAGAGTTGAACATCCATCTACGATCCTCGTGAAGCGAATCCGCTGCAAAGTAGTACTGTATTTGGAACCTCCATCGTATCACGAGGATAAATCATTTTACAGGAGAAATCTATATGGGAATTATTTGAACGAACCAGTGCGTTTCAACAGGGACTGGAGTAGAGAGCTCATTGCTCGAAGGGAGCGGTTTGTCAATTTACTCCCTACATTTTTTGTCCTTGTGAAGTATACTACTGTGGTGGACATAAACACAGATTCCACATATATATTGTGGAGCATTCCACTTTTTCGGCTCTTTGTTGGCCCAATGGGCGACAAGTACTACATCGTACTACAACTGGCAATGGTTGGATCACCGCCAATGTTGTCCGCGGAAAGTAGTGAAAGACGGTTACAAATAACTGCAAACTATGTGGCTTGTTTCTACTGCACTGCCTGCTCCAAGGTTATATTACTTAAAACTCTCGATTTCCCAAAAATGCCTAACTTCGAAGCTTTAAGATCATTTTCCACGCGATATGGCCAACCAGACGACGTATTTGCAGAGTCCCACTTTTATATTCCTCGAGAAGACTATGGAAAGCGCAAATCCAGAAAAACTTTGCTAAAACAATTACGAAAATTGAATGAATATCACTTAGAGCAGGTATACTATTTAATGGACAGTTACTTTGTGTCAACCATTGTTTCCGAAAATACAACATTTCGGCAACTACTGGGATTGTATCCGGCTTACTGGAAACAAAAGAGTGACAACATGTCAAACTGGTTTGCTGGCAGAGACTACAATTGTGGCCATATTGTTCATCAATGGTATTTGCAGGCTTGGATATATCCGGCTGTGAGAGAAAGCATTTTTGGATTTTCGGACACCTCTTTGGTGCTCCATGTGTCACGCGTTAGATTTGTGAGTTGTCATTTGGAGGAAATATTTTGGATTAATAGTTTAATGAAATTAGTGAATACGTTTGATGTGAGCATATGGTGCCTGCTTTTTGTTTCCATTTCTCTCACATCGTACATAACTTTCAGAGCCGTGAAATATGTCAGTAAAGTCAGCAATAGCGGAAATAAGAAGAATAAGGCGAGGAAAAATTCGCAACTGCATGTTTTTTGCAACTTGGTTGTGTTGGCGCTTGACCAAGGATCAAACTACTTCAGTTGGCCGTCAGTCCGAAATAAGCTGTTTTACTTTCCTTTAGCGATTTGGATACTCGGGAATGAGTTTAAGGGCCATACAATCACAGAGTTAATCGCACCACCGCAGATACTGCCGTTTGACGTATTTGACCGTCTTGTCGCTCACAACTTTAACACATACTCCATGCCAATCAATACTCGTAGCAATTTAATCAAGCAATACCAAAGTATCAGAAGGGAATATCAGCAGATAAGCCGACACAAGGCGTATCCAATTATTTCAATGTTCTGGTACCATCTCATGTATCCACGAGAGCCGACGTTGAAACTTGATGAGTTGAACAGGGAAACACAGGTGTATCTGAACAATTCGGAATTATTTCCCGGTTGGCAAAGGTATAATTACGACAAATTCTCCATTTATTCGCAGATATTCTACGAGCTTGTAATTTTGCACATATTAAAGTGTGAACGCTCAGCGGTTATATTGGACGAAGAGAACGCTGCGGTGCTTACATCAAAGCTTTCAAAATTGAATCTGCCAGTCTTTTTGGGTAAGAATATTCTGAGCTCGTACATGACTGGATTCAGGTTCGTGGGAACCGTATCGGCATCTAGCCTAACCAAGGCGAAGGGTCTTTTTCAAGGGGGTATAATGGAATGGTGGAGGAAGTATATACAGTTGCTAATTCCTCGAATCAATGTATCGTACTATCGATTAGAGAAAAACCAGTCAGTGGACAATAACTTGAAGCTCTCGAAAAAGAGCGACATCAAAGTACTTGTGCTAGCAACTGGTGTTGCATTTTTCTTGGCAACTGCATCATTTGCAATTGAGTATGTCAAACAAAATTATATTCGAGTTCCACATAGTCACCATGGCAAAGAAAAGGTATGCATTAACCATTAAAACTTCTACCAAAATATACAAAGTTAGCTTAAAGCAATGCTTCTTTAACGCTTCCAGAACGGTATATGCGCCGAGGCGACTAAATGTAATTGTCAAACCACGTTTCCAAATGCAGCCGGTTTTGCTGGCGCGGATGATGAGGAAGTAGGTGGAACATGTGGGACGACTATTGATGATAGCAACGCAAATGAATTCGTTAAGACGCGGCAAGGAACACATTCTAAGTTGTTTAATGAAAGAGATACAGATACCATCAGCGCAACCGATGATGATACTGCCGAGGAGCTGCAAAATCATTTGAGGGAAGCAAACGCAAAACATGCGGAACTGCTTAAGGAAAATCAACGTCTTAGAGATAGGAATGAGCAGATAATTTACATTGCAACCAGGGATTCAGGTGCAGTTTTAAATTTTGAGAGCGATTAAATTTAAATTTTGATCCATCTTATCTGCATTTATATATGTATGTTGTAGTGTGTATGTGAAGAACTTTGTTGTAATCGATTTATTAAACAGGTGCATACAGATTCTAGGCTCCAAATATCATAAAAGTTGTTACTTCCGCCTTCACCACCATTCTGGTAGTTCTGTATTATAGGTTACACCTCACAAGGTGAATAATATATTCATAGATGAACAATTATTTACATGATGATAGAGAAAGCTCGTTTAATATTTTCCTTTGTTTCTTCTGTAATATCCATTAAATATACTTTATTGTGGTTCGCTAAGACGTGTGCTCACCATTCTGTAATACCACCATTCTGTAATACCACCATTCAATCTCTTAATCGTAGCAAATATATATTATCAAAAGAAAAATCGCATTATTCTTCCGAAATCCTTCTATATTCTATATAAACGCTTTTACGTAATCCAATATGCACGTATGTACTTGTTCACATGCCACCACCATACATTACATTTCCATCGCAATTCGGTTTGAGAGCATTTTTAATAATGGACGCACCACCTGGTTGTAATCTGAACAGCATTTGCGAATGTAGTACGACTGCATTTATTACCTTTCAGCCCTGTCTTGCTGTGAGTTAGATCCTCGGCATCCCTAATGCTACGTACACGTAAGATATATGTATACATGTGTTACAGACATGTTTTCTCCTTCTTTTTGCAGCACGGTGTGGTAACAATGTAAGCCTTCTTTTCTGTCGAATAACTATATGCCGTAAAGTGATCAGTAAAATCTAGTTTCGGATAATGGGCGTTCCGTGTTTTAATTTCTTCTGAACAAATGGTTCGAATTTAATAATCAACTTTCTCACTCCAATATATGGTGGTAGTAGGTAGTTTATACGTGTAGATACTTGTGTATGACCACAGCTTACTAGACGTGCCCAAGATAGCTTCACTTTAAAGCTATAATCAATACTGTTCTCATTTTCTGTGCCATGCCGTGATCGGCATCTCCGTAAGCATTTACTACAGAAGGTTGGAGCGTTGTATTGAAAGATAGCCTTTCAGGGCTAGAACATGTCATTGTTACGTTCCGTGTCACTACCTTGAACAAAATCAGTCTTGTAATTCGCTTAACCATGGATCTTGGTTTGCCAGGAGACGTTTTGTAAATGTGGGGGAAACCACCTTATGATTTTATTATATACTCTCTATTTCATATACTCTCTTCAGCCTTCAAGCAAGAACGACCGATACTTCTTTAGCTCTACACTTTATACACATTCAACATAGTCACTTTTAACATTAATTTTCCTAATATTTCCTACATATAATGGCAGGAAAAGATATTGGTATGGACACTCAATCCAATGATACTGATACCACGACTGATCAAACTTTTAATCTAAAAAACTGGCTGGAAGTTAAGCTTGCAAATATAGACAAACTAGAAAAAATTGACGATATTGATCGGCTTTTACGTGATTCTGTGAAAAAGCAAGATGAAAAAATATCTTCTCTTGAAGTGAAAAACATTGAACTTGAGAAACATATACTCATTCAAGACCGGCGAATCGAAGACCTTGAGAAAGAACTTAAAGAGAAAAATCTCATTATAAAAAATCTTCCCGACTCTGATAAAGAAGATCCCAAAGAAATTTTCAAAATCGTATGCAACCTGATATTTGAAATCACAAAGGAAAACATCACACCTGACGTTGTTTATAGAATGGGTGAATACTCGGACGGATACAGCAGACCAGTTAGAGTGATTTTTGACAAGCACAGTGAACGCAAAACAGTTTTTGAAAATCGCGTTAACCTTAATGAATCGTTTTCAATCAACCCAGATATTCCTTTCAACATGAGACGCGACTATGCAGTGTTAATGAAAAAAAGTGACGAACTTAACAAAAATGGACAAACTTGTAAACTGAATTTCCGGAAACGTGAAATTTACTCATCGAACGGAAGCTATGAGGTCGTACGGGGAAACCTGAAGCAAATAGTTCAGAGCAACAATCTCACTTCAAATGGTATGCAATCAAATCCTCAATCATCATCACAATCTGCCAATGACTTGTCAAAAAACGGAACACGACCAAGAAAACGGTACCATTCAGATCCCAATTTCATCAACATAGAAAACCTACGAAGCTCAACTGCAAAATTCAGAAAAACTACAGCACCGGAAACAACAGGAGAAAGTCAACCCAGCCAATTCCAATTCCAGCGAACGCCACAAAACCCACCAAACGACACCGGCAGCTAAAATTTGGTCACGTTAATATATTATCTAGACACAAAGCACGCGCAGCAGCCGTTACATTTGTCCGGGCTATCAGCCCAATACAATGTGGGGAAAATATTCTTTCAAGTTCTCTGCGGTTAACCTTTGGTTGAAATTACCAACCTATGTTCAAAACAATATGCGATCTATAAGCATTTTTAAAAACTCTTGTTTTTCACACCTGTTAACAAAACAAATTGATGAAACATTATATTATGATGATGACAATTCTGAGATAATTATCACTTGTATTGAAAATGTTTTAAATAACTATAAGCCTAATTGACTAATTAATTGTATTACCTTTTTGTTAAATAAGCTAAAACAAACTACTTTTTGGTAATTTTATTATTACATGTTTTTACTTTTTTCCTGTCAGAATGTGTTTAATAGTACATGTCAATGGTGTAATTTGCCACAAATATTGTGGGAACCATATTTTGACAATAAAGAAATTATTATTATTATTATTATAATATAGGTACGAACTTTATTTAGCACCACGGTCTCGTAATATCGTAAGCAATCTTTGATGGGAAAAATTAGATGTCAGGTATTGATTAAAGTGTCATGCTTCGGGGATTGGACTTGACAATTTTTAATTACTTCTAAGGAAATTGTGCCAGTTTAATAACCAAGGATCTCATTCCAAAAGATATTGTCAGTACATATATTATGCAAATTGATATTTGAGTGCGGTCACACCTTCCTCAAATTGCTAGAGATAATTTAACTTACCCAGTTCAATCAATACTTTTCTAGTTTCCGCTAGGTCGACGTGTTCGACAGCTTCTGAGCATTGCTATTGGAAGCAATATATTAGTATTGAACTATGGTAATTTGCGCTATGCATTGTGATATTACTACGTTACATTCCAGCAGATTGAACATCGACTGTCATGTTATTCGTATGATCATTCATTTTGGTTTTAAATGAACGTTTATCGTTAGCACAGCGGATTTTCGACATCGTCTCTAATTGATTATTACGTCAATCAGGAAAAAGTCAGCAGATTAAATTGTAAAGAACATTTATCTGCTCAGCAGATAGTTTTGCATTTTGATAAATATATAAAAAGCTCAAAAACAGCATGAAATACAGCGGCCTTCTTCTCAGCGGACGTCAAAGACAGAAACACCGTCGTTCGAATGCGGTTCTTCTACGATCACTGGTGCCATTTTATTCAGAACAGTTACACGAAGTTTGCTTGGCAGTTTTTGCCAATTTGTGGATCACATGAGATGTTATAACATTTTGTTCGAAGCGGCAGCATTCAATCTAAAAGTGGCATTTGGAATGGCAACTTCTAACAGTGTCACAAAGCAGCATTTCTAGATGCATATGTAATGCAAAATTTTTAATTTACCTGGAATGAACACGAGATTATTTGAACGCTAGAGTGAGCCTGGGAACATACTTTATTACTGTTTTGTGGAACTAGTATAATTGTTCATTAAGCGAAACCAAGAAAACTGGCATTAAAAAATCAGATCTTAAAAAATGCGGGCAACAATTAATTTATTGCTTCGGATGGTACACTTTCTCGGTCACTTGGTTACATCAACCAAAAGCGATCAGGTGCTCAATTTGCACGATTATGTCAACTTCTTCGAGAACAGCCAGATATTTTTGATAAACTACAAAGGCGTTGATATAAGAGGTGAGACGAGAAATCCCCTGACTTTGATGCGCTATTCTGTTGACAACAGCACTAGTAACCAGTTTCCGTCTGCACATCGTACTTCGCAGCATGGCAAAATCGGAAACTTGAGCGCAACGGGTTTAAGAGACTTTGCAGACATTACTGACAGGCCATCATTGATTACGGGAAAACAAATCCGGTACAAAGTTATCATGTACTTGGAACCTCCATCATATATAGAGAATCGAGACATGTACTGGAGAATTGCAAACACGACCTTATTGCGTGAACCAGTTGGTTTCACCATGTATATGAACAATGTATTCGTAAAGCAAAAACGAAGCCTTGGTCAGTTGCTGGGAACGTACTTCCTTCTTGTGAAGCATACCAATAATTCAGATATTAATTTGGATCCTACATACCTATCATGGAGCTCAGCACTTTTTAGGCATTTTATTGTCCCAATGGATGACAAGTATTATATTGTATTACAATTGAAATATTTCGGCTCCTTGAAAACTTCTCAGCAGCGAAGCGCTGAGCAGCGGTTTATAATAACTGCCAATTATGTGGCTTGTATCTATTGTACTAGATGCTCCAAAGTTATCTTAGTTAAAGTACTAGATTTTCCAAGAATGACAAACTTGAATGCCCTGGGAGAATTTTCTAAGCGCTATGGTCAACCGTATGAGCTATCTGCGATTATAAACAACTTCGTTCCTAGTGAGGACAATGGACATCGGAAAACATTGAAAGCGCTGCTCAAGCAACTGCATCGGTTCAGTGATTTCTCGTTAAAGCATCAAAGCTATTTAATTGACACATACTTCCTTTCAACCATTGTTTCTCAGAATACAACACTGTCGTTTTCGTACTACAAATATCATCCTAGTGGCGAGCTTACCCGGCCATCAGATACAGCATACTCCTGCGGTAGTATTCAACATCAAGTGTATTTACGCGCCCGTATAGTATGGCGCCGGCGCAAAAGCATATGGGAGTTTCCCTATAACTCGTTAGTACTCCAGTCACAGCGTCTCCGGTTTGTGAGTTGCCATCTGGAGGACACACTCTGGTTAAATAATGTAAAAAAAATTGCAAACACATTCGACTTGCTAACATGGTCCTCCCTTTTTGTCTGCATTTTCATAACATCGCATTTAGCTTGCAGCGTGGCAAAACACAACAACAAAAGTGCACGCAAAAGTAAGGGTTCAAATCAAATGCCTCCCTTTCATGTTTTCTGCCGTTTGTTTGTCATTCTGATTGATCAACGATCAGCTTACTTCAATAGGCCATCTGTTAGAAGTAAACTATTTTATTTTCCACTGACAATGTGGATTATTGCGAATTCGTTTAAATGTTGCAAGATTACGGAGCTAACGATACCGGAACAGGTTTCGAGATATGACGTATTTGACAAACTCGTAAAATACAAATTCAATATATATGCTTTACCTGAAAAAATAGGTCAATATGGTTTCAACCAGATCAAAAAGAGCAGTCGCGTTAGACGAAATTATCAACAAACCAGCAGACACGAGGCCTTACCAGTTGTATCAATGTTTTGGATGCACATCATGTGTCCCCGATTCATCTGGTCCAGGTTGTCGAGTTTGACACTCGATGCAGAAACATTGACGTATTTAAACAATTCGGAATTGTTTCCAGATTGGAAGAAGTATGACTTCCTAAATTCAACAGAAAACCAGCTGCGGTATGATGAGTTAGTGATTCCTCACATGTTAGAATGCAAACGGTCGGCGGTTCTGTTGGACGAGGAAACCGCCCTTGTGCTTCGCTCACAGCTCTCAAAACTTAACCTCCCAGTGTCTTTGGGTAAGCACATTTTGAGCGAATACTGGGATGGGTATGTACTTGAGGGAGCTGTTTCACAGACGACTTTAAGCAAAGCTAATGGCATGTTTGAGAGCGGCCTAATGGAATGGTGGAGAAGGTATATTCAGTGGTTACTTCCACGTGTGAAGCCATCGGCCAGGCAATCCGAAAAGTTCGAACTAATTATAAGAGGATTGCAGCATAAGAAGAAGAGCGATATAAAAGTACTTTTAGTTGCGATCGGTTTTGCATATACGGTGGCAATTGCATCTTTTGCAATTGAATACGTGAAACGAAACTTTTCTCGACGTAAGCACGTTAGTCGGAGTCGTGGGCAGGTATTTATTCAACAGCTTAATTGTAATGTCTGATGGCTTATGTGTATTACATTGTTTATAGATTCTTGCGAAATTAACAAGATTTTATCATGTTGATCAATTTCGCCGTTTTGTTCTAGACGAATCAATATTCAAGCCCGAGAGGATGTAAATGTCAAAGAAAATCTCGAACAGATGCTGCCACAGACGACGTTGTACCAATTGAAGAAATAGTGGTAGAAACGTGTCAATTTCATGCACATGGAGATCCGACGGCAACACTTGTAAAACAAAATGTATCTGCCACAGCTACAAACGAGAATACATTTCAAGTCATCCCGGAAGATATCATGGAGCTGCAAACTCAACTTAGAAAACGCAGGTTGGAAAGCATGCGAATAGCTGCAGACAATGAGAGACTTAGGATTCAGAATTCTCGGATAATTGACAGTGTCACCAAAGGTTCGAATGAAATTTTAAATTTGGATTTGTAGGCCATCATTTAGTGTCAATATATTGGTATTACTGAAGAGTCACCAAATCTGCTTTAAAGAATTTAGTTCTTAGGGAAAAAACACTTCACCTTTGAACGGTTTCGGTACGGTACTTCATACTGATATATGTACTTCAAGGTCGCTGATATCATTCTTTATCGTTCTTTATCGTTCTTTATCGTTACTTTATGCACCTTCATGTTTGTGGAAATCCTGCAGTTTGTTCTCGCAATATTAAGTGAACTTGACAATTTTGACGATTTGGCGACAATGCTATGCTGCAAATATAAGCCAATTTCTATTGCGGCACCCTGAATCGACATGAATTCTAGACATGTATCAAGTCGATATTCAAATGATGTGAAGTATTCAATTGATTATTCAAGTTAGGTACGTTAAATGAAACAATGTGGGTTGCTGCTTGTGGTTGCAAATTGGATCATAGTTGATGGAACGACAAAGCATGTTGCCACTACATACAATTAGACAAATCAGACTAGCAAATATTTGTGACGGAAAATAAATTATTTACATGTTCTTGGACAAGGTCTTAAAACTAAATTGCGTTCATCTGTATTAGAGCTTATGGCTTCAAATTAGTTCTGAATTATAAATTGTGCTTGTTCAATGCTGCTCATTGAATCAGAAGTAGATCATGTACGCAGTTACAAATATATCTGTAATCGGAAGGTAACAAATCGTGAAGATATAGCGGCAATAAAATGAATTTTCGGACAGTTTTTGCGTTACAAATGGCTCGGTACCGGCAATCGTGGCATCGTATTGCAGCATGTATCCTTAGTGCTGGAAGCATGAAGTGCTTGAAAGAT
The DNA here is from genome assembly GCA_004115045.4 of Sinella curviseta. NCBI lineage: Eukaryota > Metazoa > Arthropoda > Collembola > Entomobryomorpha > Entomobryidae > Sinella > Sinella curviseta. The sequence continues at coordinate 709,524 of CM023200.3, read as the reverse complement.
ACCTAATGCGATTAAATTGTCTTTTACACGATTACGGCTCACCACGTTGACCGATGTAGTTAACATTTTGCATGGGTGTACCCAAAGTCAAACATAATTTCGCTGTTGATTATGGGGTTTCTGGGGTAAGGGGAATTGGCACGGTGGCCCCGCGAGGTAACCAATCATCCTTTCAAACTCTTTTACTTTGCTTACCTGATTGAGAATATTAAGCTGATGATTATATTGGTATGACACCATATGTCAATTCGACCAACTGTCAAAGCTGTAACGGTATAAAAATACGGGTTGAGTAAGAGTCCCAGCCTGTGATTTCGTAAATGCATCTCAAAGTGTAAGGTAAGCGTCTTTAAGGTGAAATGAGTGTCCCATTAATGAGTTTTACACTCGCTACACTTCGGGTGGTTTCTTAACTCGGGTTTACACCCATCCTAGTTTCTGTGAATTTTGTGTGCCATTGTGATTCGTTGACCGAATGGACAATCCAAAAATTGCATCTTGTCCAGTGGCTTTCAGACTAAATTGGAACGAACCAGTTATAACTTCTGTCCATTTTATTCTTCTTCTCTGTCTTGTTTGTTGAAACGGAGTCGGCAAGTCGACATTTCCAGCAGGGTTGAAAGTAAATTTATCATATGTCGAGATGTTAAAAACGATGATAAGTTTCCACATTTCAGAGGTGAGCCTGTGGCATTCGACGGCAACAAAATGTAGCAGAAATCATTTCCACTGAAGTAAGGAAGACATGTACCCTAACATACCTCAAACTTAAATTGATACTCACAAGGGAACGCTGTAAGGTGAGGTTAGATTGGTTAAATCGGTGTTGGAAGACAGAAAACTATAATATCTCTTATCTGTTGCAGATGGGATTTTGTTCTGATCTATCACACTCCTTTGTGATGTCTGTATTGCAATATTTTATGGTGTCTCAACTCCACATTTTTGTGCTTTCTCCAATGGATCGGGGCAGAAAATCTTGATGCGGAGAAAATTTTGCAGCCCTTGGAACTTTCCCGGAAGTACAGATTATTTGAAAATTCAAAGGTATCAACAAGATGCTCAAACCTAGGTTCACACAACATGTTCAAAAACTCGAATTCAGCAGTAGTGCCAATCAACTTATATCCTGATGTAATTTTACACTGGCTTTACGTGAAAACGTTTCCTTGTGAGCTTAATTTGCTGATTCGGAAGATTAACTGCTTTTAGATAGATTGAGTGGTTAAAAATTCAGTCTTCGATATTTGATGTCGTTCTTCAAGATAACGTGCATCACGCTGTCTTATTGACAAGGGAACGTTTTCAGGTGAAGGAAACGTACAGAAAAACCAAAATGTGCATCAGAATCAGCTTTGTTTGCTGATTCAGAATGTGAGAACTTTCTTCTGCGGAAATGAAATTCAGCCGCCAATATGAGGGCATATGTATTGCAGGGTACCTGCAGACGTGTAATGAAGCATAGGACGACTTGGCAAATAAATTCCAGTTGAAAATTGATATTTAAAAATATAATTTAAATAAAATCAATGGTGCACTATTAGTACAACCAATTAAATCTCGATACAATTGGCAACATAAAGAGTATAATGCTATCTAGTTGTGATGGTTGTATTACATCGACCGCTAAAACTATTCAACATTTGTTTGCTTAAGAATGCAAGATTCAACAGATTTCCCCGGATATTCATAAAACAAATGCCAACTCTCACTAATTTAGCATGTTCGTTTGTGACCACAAGACATTTCTCTTTTGGACATCAAAAATGAACTCCCAATGATATAAAGTCGTGGCATTTACACGAGCGGACCGAAAATGTTACAGTCTGTTTCAAGTAAAATATATGATGCCCAAATGTATAACAGATGTATGATTAATAAAAAATATTCGCCCTTAAAATACATAATATAATACCTGTAATTTTAAGATGGAACAATTTGCTTTCATGTTCATATTACAAGATATGTAGTGTAGTGTAGCATCAGTTAATTAATTCAAATTGTTAGTGAATCGAACGACACGCTCGACTGCTTTCATTGATGTTAATTATTACCAGATGTGTTCTAATGAGTGTCTCAATGGCACGATGCACTGAAGAAATATATTGTCAAATTAAAAATTTAGTATCTAATAACTGTTCTTATTTTCATTAAACAAACATTCATTTTCCATTAGAATGTATTAGCATATGCTGACATCTACATCTGCAGCTATCTTATAATATGAATGTCCCCATCAAAGCGACGGAAATTCATTTCCGCAGAAAAAAGTGCATATATTCCACATCAAGAGAAAAAGCTGATTCTGACGCATATTTCGGTTTGTCTGTACGTATGCTTCACCTGACAACGTTCCCTTGTGAGCAATATGAAACATAATTGGACCGTTATACAAAACGATTAGCAAAATGGCTGATCAGATAATGAGATACATCTATATTCATGGCTTTTGTAAAACGAAATTTGAACTATCAAATGTATTCTCAAATTACTTGGCATAATGGACTTACATTCGCCATTCCCTCGAAATCAGGCGTGTGATATTGGAACTTCTAAAATCACGATAATACTCTGCTCAAAGCTGCAATATTCCACGGCTTTTCCATCCCTTGCTGATCCAAAATTGACGCAGTACGTCAATACATTTGTTAAACTGATATACATCGCATCGTTTTTTGCAGCTGTAAAAAATTCAAGAAAAAGTTTGCAAAAATGAACGAACAGTTTATTTTTGCGATACTCAATTTGCACTTGGTTGTTCACATGGCAACACCAGCTGACAGCACGGAGGTGGTTAATCTGCACGAATACATTAACTTCTTCGAAAACAGTCTGATATTTCTGATAAACTACAAAGGAGCTGATTTAAGTGAGAATATAAAAGGCCCTCTCGTATTGATGAGATACTATGTAGCCAATAACACACGCTACCTTATACCGGCCGAATACTTTGATAAACAGAATCGTACTGTTTCGAAATACAATAAATTGAAAGCAACTCTGGACTATACAGCTAGAGTTGAACATCCATCTACGATCCTCGTGAAGCGAATCCGCTGCAAAGTAGTACTGTATTTGGAACCTCCATCGTATCACGAGGATAAATCATTTTACAGGAGAAATCTATATGGGAATTATTTGAACGAACCAGTGCGTTTCAACAGGGACTGGAGTAGAGAGCTCATTGCTCGAAGGGAGCGGTTTGTCAATTTACTCCCTACATTTTTTGTCCTTGTGAAGTATACTACTGTGGTGGACATAAACACAGATTCCACATATATATTGTGGAGCATTCCACTTTTTCGGCTCTTTGTTGGCCCAATGGGCGACAAGTACTACATCGTACTACAGCTGGCAATGGTTGGATCACCGCCAATGTTGTCCGCGGAAAGTAGTGAAAGACGGTTACAAATAACTGCAAACTATGTGGCTTGTTTCTACTGCACTGCCTGCTCCAAGGTTATATTACTTAAAACTCTCGATTTCCCAAAAATGCCAAACTTCGAAGCTTTAAGATCATTTTCCACGCGATATGGCCAACCAGACGACGTATTTGCAGAGTCCCACTTTTATATTCCTCGAGAAGACTATGGAAAGCGCAAATCCAGAAAAACTTTGCTAAAACAATTACGAAAATTGAATGAATATCACTTAGAGCAGGTATACTATTTAATGGACAGTTACTTTGTGTCAACCATTGTTTCCGAAAATACAACATTTCGGCAACTACTGGGATTGTATCCGGCTTACTGGAAACAAAAGAGTGACAACATGTCAAACTGGTTTGCTGGCAGAGACTACAATTGTGGCCATATTGTTCATCAATGGTATTTGCAAGCTTGGATATATCCGGCTGTGAGAGAAAGCATTTTTGGATTTTCGGACACCTCTTTGGTGCTCCATGTGTCACGCGTTAGATTTGTGAGTTGTCATTTGGAGGAAATATTTTGGATTAATAGTTTAATGAAATTAGTGAATACGTTTGATGTGAGCATATGGTGCATGCTTTTTGTTTCCATTTTTCTCACATCGTACCTAACTTTCAATGCAGTGAAATATGTCAGTAAAGTCAACGATAGCGGAAGTGAGAAGACTACGGCCAGGCAAAATTCGCAATTGCATGTTTTCTGCAGCTTGGTTGTGTTGGCGCTTGACCAGGGATCAAACTACTTCAGTTGGCCGTCAGTCCGAAATAAGCTGTTTTACTTTCCTTTAGCGATTTGGATACTCGGGAATGAGTTTAAGGGCCATACAATCACAGAGTTACTCGCACCACCGCAGATACTGCCGTTTGACGTATTTGACCGTCTTGTCGCTCACAACTTTAACACATACTCCATGCCAATCAATACTCGTAGCAATTTAATCAAGCAATACCAAAGTATCAGAAGGGAATATCAGCAGATAAGCCGACACAAGGCGTATCCAATTATTTCAATGTTCTGGTACCATCTCATGTATCCACGAGAGCCGACGTTGAAACTTGATGAGTTGAACAGGGAAACACAGGTGTATCTGAACAATTCGGAATTATTTCCCGGTTGGCAAAGGTATAACTACGACAAATTCGCCAATCATTCGCAGATATTCTACGAGCTTGTAATTTTGCACATATTAAAGTGTAAACGCTCAGCGGTTATACTGGACGAAGAGAATGCTGCGGTGCTTACATCAAAGCTTTCAAAATTGAATATGCCAGTCTTTTTGGGTAAGAATATTCTGAGCTCGTACATGACTGGATTCAGGTTCGTGGGAACCGTTTCGGCGTTTAGCCTAACCAAGGCGAAGGGTCTTTTTCAAGGGGGTATAATGGAATGGTGGAGGAAGTATATAGAGTTGCTAATTCCCCGACTCAATGCATCGTACTATCGATTAGAGGAAAACCAGTCAGTGGATAATAACTTGAAGCACTCGAAAAAGAGTGACATCAAAGTACTCGTGCTTTTAATTGGCATTGCCTTCTTCTTGGCAATTGCATCATTTGCAATTGAGTATTTGAAACAAAATTATATTCGAGTTCCACATCGTCACCATGGCGAAGAAGAGGTATGTATTAACCACTAAAGCTTCTACTAAAATATATAAAGTTAGTTTAAAGCAATGGTTTTTTAATGCTTCCAGAGTGGTAGTTACGCCGAGGCGACTAAATGTAATTGTCAATCCACGTTTCCAAATACAGCCGGTTTTGCTGGCGCTGATGACGGGGAAGTAGGTGGAACATCTGGGGCGACTATTGATCATATCAACGCAAATGAATTCGTCAAGATGCGGCAAGGAAAACATACTAATTGGTTTAATGAAAGAAATACAGATACCGCAGATATTGCCAAGGAGATGCAAAATCATTTGACGGAGGCAAACTCTAAACATGCGGAACTGCTTAACGAAAATCAACGTCTTAGAGACAGGAATGAGCAGATCATTTACATTGCAACCAGGGGCTCAGGTACAGTTTTAAATTTTGAGAGCGATTAAATTTAAATTTTGGTCCATCTTGCCCGCATTGATATCAGTATGTTGTATTGTGTATGTGAAGAACCATGTTGTAATCGATATGTTAAATATGTGCATACAGCTACAAGGCTCCAAATATCATAAAAGTTATTACTTCCACCTTCATCACCATTCTGGTAGTTCTGTATTATAGTGTACACCTCACAAGGTGAATAATATATTCATAGATGAACAATTATTTACATGATGATAGAGAAAGCTCGTCTAATATTTTTCATTGTTTCTTCTGTAATATCCTTTAATTGTACTTTATTGTAGTTCGCTAAGACATGTGCCCACCATTCTGTAATACCACCATTCAATCTCTTAATCGTAGCTTGGTCTAATGCACAATTTAATATTACTAATAGTATGTCAATTATGCTCTATTTGGATTGTAAAATATCTAATAAGCGTACATGATATTCCGCAACTCTATACACGTGTTGTGGGAACAAATCTTTTGCAAACATTCCTTGCGAAATAAAAATAGTAATTCCTTGCACAACGATATATTATCAAAAGAAAAATCGCATTATTCTTCCGAAATCATTCCATATCCTACGGAAACGCTTTTACGTAATCTAATATGCACGTATAAACTTGTTCACATGCCACCACCATACATTTCATTTCCATCACAATTTGGTTTGAGAGCACTTTTAATAATGGACCCAGCACCTGGTTGTAATCTGAACATCATTTGCGAATGTAGTACGACTGCATTCATTACCTTTCGGCCCTGTCTTGCTGTGAATTTGATCCTCGGCGTCCCTAATGCTACGTACATGTAAGATATATGTATACATGTGTTACATACATGTTTTCTCCTTCTTTTTGCAGCACGGAGTGGTAACAATGTAAGCCTTCTTTTTTGTCGAGTAACTATATGCCATAAAGTGATCAGTAAAATCTAGTTTCGGATAATGGGCGTTCCGTGTTTTAATTTCTTCTGAACAAATGGTTCGAATTTGATAATCAACTTTCTCACTCCAATATATGGTGGTAGTAGGTAGTTTATACGTGTAGATACTTGTGTATGACCACAGCTTACTAGACGTGCGCAAGATAGCTTCACTTTAAAGCTATAATCAATACTGTTCTCATTTCCTGTGTCATGTCGTGATCGGCATCTCCGTAAGCATTTACTACAGAAGGTTGGAGCGTTGTATTGAAAGATAGCCTTTCAGGGCTAGAACATGTCATTGTTACGTTCCGTGTCACTACCTTGAACAAAATCAGTATTGTAATTCGCTTAACCATGGATCTTGGTTTGCCAGGAGACGTTTTGTAAATGTGGGGGAAACCACCTTATGATTTTATTATAATATAGGTACGAACTTTATTTAGCACCACGGTCTCGTAATATCGTAAGCAATCTTTGATGGGAAAAATTAGTTGTCAGGTATTGATTAAAGTGTCATGCTTCGGGGATTGGACTTGACAATTTTTAATTATTTTTAAGGAAATTGTGCCAGTTTAATAACCAAGGATCTCATTCCAAAAGATATTGTCAGTACATATTTTATGCAAATTGATATTTGAGTGCGGTCACACCTTCCTCCAATTGCTAGAGATAATTTAACTTACCCAGTTCAATCAATACTTTTCTAGTTTCCGCTAGGTCGACGTGTTCGACAGCTTCTGAGCATTGATATTGGAAGCAATATATTAGTATTGAACTATGGTAATTTGCGCTATGCATTGTGATATTACTACGTTACATTCCAGCAGATTGAACATCGACTGTCAAGTTATTCGTATGATCATTTATTTTGGTTGTAAATGAACGTTTATCGTTAGCACAGCGGATTTTCGACATCGTCTCTAATAGATTATTACGTCAATCAGGAAAAATTCAGCAGATTAAATTGTAAAAAACATTTATCTGCTCAGCAGACAGTTTTGCATTTTGATTAATATATAAAAAGCTCAAACACAGCATGAAATACAGCGGCCTTCTTCTCAGCGGACGTCAAAGACAGAAACACCGTCGTTCGAATGCGGTTCTTCTACGATCACTGGTGCCATTTTATTCAGAACAGTTACACGAAGTTTGCTTGGCAGTTTTTGCCAATTTGTGGATCACATGAGATGTTATAACATTTTGTTCGAAGCGGCATCCTTCAATCTAAAAGTGGCATTTGGAATGGCAACTTCTAACAGTGTCACAAAGCAGCATTTCTAGATGCATATGTAATGCAAAAATTTTAATTTCCCTGGAATGAACACGAGATTATTTGAACGCTGGAGTGAGCCTGTGTACATACTTAAACACAGTAGCACAAAAAATAACCTTCCATTATCAAACCCATTATTCGCTTGCCAGTTGAAGTAATCAATATGTTTTTAACATACAGAACAAAGTGTCATATTGTCGAGTATTGTTTAAACTTACACTACCGAATGGATATTGTACCCAATTATATATCTTCGTCGTCGTCCAAAAAAGTTATAGCTAATTTTGTGGAACTAGTATAATTGTTCATTAAGCGAAACCAAGAAAACTTGCATTAAAAAATCATATCTTAAAAATGCGGGCAACAATTAATTTATTGCTTCGGATGGTACACTTTCTCGGTCACTTGGTTACATCAACCAAAAGCGATCAGGTGCTCAATTTGCACGATTATGTCAACTTCTTCGAGAACAGCCAGATATTTTTGATAAACTACAAAGGCGTTGATATAAGAGGTGAGACTAGAAATCCCCTGACTTTGATGCGCTATTCTGTTGACAACAGCACTAGTAACCAGTTTCCGTCTGCATATGGTACTTCGCAGCATGGAAAAATCGGAAACTTGAGCGCAACGGGTTTAAGAGACTTTGCAGACATTACTGACAGGACATCATTGATTACGGGAAAACAAATCCGGTACAAAGTTATCATGTACTTGGAACCTCCATCATATATAGAGAATCGAGACATGTACTGGAGAATTGCAAACACGACCTTATTGCGTGAACCAGTTGGTTTCACCATGTATATGAACAATGTATTCGTAAAGCAAAAACGAAGCCTTGGTCAGTTGCTGGGAACGTACTTCCTTCTTGTGAAGCATACCAATAATTCAGATATTAATTTGGATCCTACATACCTATCATGGAGCTCAGCACTTTTTAGGCATTTTATTGTCCCAATGGATGACAAGTATTATATTGTATTACAATTGAAATATTTCGGCTCCTTGAAAACTTCTCAGCAGCGAAGCGCTGAGCAGCGGTTTATAATAACTGCCAATTATGTGGCTTGTATCTATTGTACTAGATGCTCCAAAGTTATCTTAGTTAAAGTACTAGATTTTCCAAGAATGACAAACTTGAATGCCCTGGGAGAATTTTCTAAGCGCTATGGTCAACCGTATGAGCTATCTGCGATTATAAACAACTTCGTTCCTAGTGAGGACAATGGACATCGGAAAACATTGAAAGCGCTGCTCAAGCAACTGCATCGGTTCAATGATTTCTCGTTAAAGCATCTAAGCCATGTAATTGACACATACTTCCTTTCAACCATTGTTTCTCAGAATACAACACTGTCGTTTTCGTACTACAATTATAATCCTAGTGGCGAGCTTACCCGGCCATCAGATACAGGATACTCCTGCGGTAGTATTCAACATCAAGTGCATTTACGCGCCCGTATAGTGTGGCGCCGTCGCAAAAGCATATGGGGGTTTCCCTATAACTCGTTAGTACTCCAGTCTCAGCGTCTCCGGTTTGTGAGTTGCCATCTGGAGGACACACTCTGGTTAAATAATGTAAAAACAATTGCAAACACATTCGGCTTGCTAACATGGTCCTCCCTATTTGTCTGCATTTTCATAACATCGCATTTAGCTTGCAGCGTGGCAAAACACAACAACAAAAGTGCACGCAAGAGTAAGGGTTCAAATCAAATGCCTCCGTTTCATGTTTTCTGCCGTTTGTTTGTCATTCTGATTGATCAACGATCAGCTTACTTCAATAGGCCATCTGTTAGAAGTAAACTATTTTATTTTCCACTGACAATGTGGATTATTGCGAATTCGTTTAAATGTTGCAAGATTACGGAGCTAACGATACCGGAACAGGTTTCGAGATATGACGTATTTGACAAACTCGTAAAATACAAATTCAATATATATGCTTTACCTGAAAAAATAGGTCAATATGGTTTCAACCAGATCAAAAAGAGCAGTCGCGTTAGAAGAAATTATCAACAAACCAGCAGACACGAGGCCTTACCAGTTGTATCAATGTATTGGATGCACATCATGTGTCCCCGATTCATCTGGTCCAGGTTGTCGAGTTTGACACTCGATGCAGAAACATTGACGTATTTAAACAATTCGGAATTGTTTCCAGATTGGAAGAAGTATGACTTCCTAAATTCAACAGAAAACCAGCTGCGGTATGATGAGTTAGTGATTCCTCACATGTTGGAATGCAAACGGTCGGCGGTTCTGTTGGACGAGGAAACCGCCCTTGTGCTTCGCTCACAGCTCTCAAAACTTAACCTCCCAGTGTCTTTGGGTAAGAACATTTTGAGCGAATACTGGGATGGGTATGTACTTGAGGGAGCTGTTTCACAGACGACTTTAAGCAAAGCTAATGGCATGTTTGAGAGCGGCCTAATGGAATGGTGGAGAAGGTATATTCAGTGGTTACTTCCACGTGTGAAGCCATCGGCCAGGCAATCCGAAAAGTTCGAACTAATTATAAGAGGATTGCAGCATAAGAAGAAGAGCGATCTAAAAGTACTTTTAGTTGCGATCGGTTTTGCATATACGGTGGCAATTGCATCTTTTGCAATTGAATACGTGAAACGAAACTTTTCTCGACGTAAGCACGTTAGTCGGAGTCGTGGGCAGGTATTTATTCAATAGCTTCATTGTAATGTCTGATGGCTTATGTGTATTACATTGTTTATAGATTCTTGCGAAATTAACAAGATTTTATCATGTTGATAAATTGGACCGTTTTGTTCTAGACGAATCAATATTCAAGGCCGAGAGGATGTAAATGTCAAAGAAAATCTCGAACAGATGCTGCCTCAGACGACGTTGTACCAATTGAAGATATACTGGTAGAAAAGTGTCAATTTCATGCACATGGAGATCCGACGGCAACACTTGCAAAACAAAATGTATCTGCCACGGCTACAAACGAGAGTACATTTCAAGTCATCCCGGAAGATATCATGTAGCTGCAAACTCAACTTAGAAAACGCAGGTTGGAAAGCATGCGAATAGCTGCAGACAATGAGAGACTTAGGATTCAGAATTCTCGGATAATTGACAGTGTCACCAAAGGTTCGGATGAAATTTTAAATTTGGATTTGTAGGCCATCATGTAGTGTCAATATATTGGTATTACTGAAGAGTCACCAAATCTGCTTTAAAGAATTTAGTTCTTAGGGAAAAACACTTCACCTTTGAACGGTTTCGGAACGGTACTTCATACTGAAGTATGTACTTCAAGGTCGCTGATACCATTCTTTATCGTTACTTTATGCACCTTCATGTCTGTGGACATCCTGCAGTTTGTTCTTGCAATATTAAGTGAACTTGACAATTTTGACGGTTTGGCGTTAATGCTATGCTGCAAATATAAGCCAATTTCTATTGCGGCACCCTGAATCGACATGAATTCTAGGCATGTATCAAGTCGATATTCAAAGGATGTGAAGTATTCAATTGATTATTCAAGTTAGGCACGTGAAATGAAACAATGTGGGTTGCTGCTTGTGGTTGCAAATTTGATCATAGTTGATGGAACGACAAAGCATGTTGCCACTACATACAATTAGACAAATCAGACTAGCAAATATTTGTGACGGAAATTAAATTATTTACATGTTCTTGGACAAGGTATTAAAACTAAATTGCGTTCATCTGTATTAGAGCTTATGGCTTCAAATTAGTTCTGAATTATAAATTGTGCGTGTTCAATGCTGCTCATTGAATCAGAAGTAGATCATGTACGCAGTGACAAATATATCTGTAATCGGAAGGTAATAAATCGTGAAAATATAGCGGCAATAAAATGAATTTTCGGACAGTTTTTTGCGTTAAAAATGGCTCTGTACCGGCAATCGTGGCATCGTATTGCAGCATGAATCCTTAGTGCTGGAAGCATGAAGTGCTTGAAAGATACCTAATGCGATTAAATTGTCTTTTAACACGATTACGGCTCACCACGTTGACCGATGTAGTTAACATTTTGCATGGGTGTACCCAAAGTCAAACATAATTTCGCTGTTGATTATGGGGTTTCTGGGGTAAGGGGAATTGGCACGGTGGCCCCGCGAGGTAACCAATCATTCTTTCAAACTCTTTTACTTTGCTTACCTGATTGAGAATATTAAGCTGATGATTATATTGGTATGACACCATATGTCAATTCGACCAACTGTCAAAGCTGTAACGGTATAAAAATACGGGTTGAGTAAGGGTCCCAGCCTTTGATTTCGTAAATGCATCTCAAAGTGTAAGGTAATCGTCTTTAAGGTGAAATGAGTGCCCCATTAATGAGTTTTACATTCGCTACACTTCGGGTGGTTTCTTAACGCGGGTTTACACCCATCCTAGTTTCTGTGAATTTTGTGTGCCATAGAGTGATTCGTCCACCGAATGGACAATCCAAAACTGGCATCTTGTCCGGTGGCTTTCGGACTAAATTGGAACGAACCAGTTATGACTTCTGTCCATTTTATTCTTCTTCTCTGTCTTGTGTGTTGAAACTGACTCGGCAAGTAGACATTTCCAGCAGGGTTGAAAGTAAATTTATCATATGTCGAGATGTTAAAAACGATGATAAGTTTCCACATTTCAGAGGTGAGCCTGTGGCATTCGACGGCAACAAAATGTAGCAGAAATCATTTCCACTGAAGTAAGGAAGACATGTACCCTAACATACCTCAAACTTAAATTGATACTCACAAGGGAACGCTGTAAGGTGAGGTTAGATTGGTTAAATCGGTGTTGGAAGACAAAAAAATCTATAATATCTCTAATCTGTTGCATATGGGCTTTTGTTCTGATCTATCACACTCCTTTGTGCTGTCTTTATTGCAATATTTTATGGTGTCTCAACTTCACATTTTTGTGCTTTCTCCAATGGATCGGGGCAGAAAATCTTGATGCGGAGAAAATTTTACAGTCCTTGGAACTTTCCCGGAAGTACAGATTATTTGAAAATTCAAAGGTATCAACAAGATGCTCAAACTTAGGTTCACACAAGAATGTTCAAAAACTCGAATTCAGCAGTAGTGCCAATCAACTTATATCCTGATGTAATTTTACACTGGCTTTACGTGAAAACGTTTCCTTGTGAGCTTAATTTGGTGATTCGGAAGATTAACTGCTTTTAGATAGATCGAGTGGTTAAAAATTCAGTATTCGATATTTGATGTCGTTCTTCAAGATAACGTGCATCACGCTGTCTTATTGACAAGGGAACGTTTTCAGGTGAAGGAAACGTACAGAAAAACCAAAATGTGCATCAGAATCAGCTTTGTTTGCTGATTCAGAATGTGAGAACTTTCTTCTGCGGAAATGAAATTCAGCCGCCAATATGAGGGCATATGTATTGCAGGGTACCTGCAGACGTGTAATGAAGCATAGGACGACTTGGCAAATAAATTCCAGTTGAAAATTGATATTTAAAAATATAATTTAAATAAAATCAATGGTGCACTATTAGTACAACCAATTAAATCTCGATACAATTGGCAACATAAAGAGTATAATGTTATCTAGTTGTGATGGTTGTATTACATCGACCGCTAAAACTATTCAACATTTGTTTGCTTAAGAATGCAAGATTCAACAGATTTCCCCGGATATCCATAAAACAAATGCCAACTCTCACTAATTTAGCATGTTCGTTTGTGACCACAAGACATTTCTCTTTTGGACATCAAAAATGAACTCCCAATGATATAAAGTCGTGGCATTTACACGAGCGGACCGAAAATGTTACAGTCTGTTTCAAGTAAAATATATGATGCCCAAATGTATAACAGATGCATGATTAATAAAAAATATTCGCCCTTAAAATACATAATATAATACCTGTAATTTTAAGATGGAACAATTTGCTTTCATGTTCATATTACAAGATATGTAGTGTAGTGTAGCATCAGTTAATTAATTCAAATTGTTAGTGAATCGAACGACACGCTCGACTGCTTTCATAGATGTTAATTATTACCAGATGTGTTCTAATGAGTGTCTCAATGGCACGATGCACTGAAGATATATATTGTCAAATTAAAAATTTAGTATCTAATAACTGTTCTTATTTTCATTAAACAAACATTCATTTTCCATTAGAATGTATTAGCATATGCTGACATCTACATCTGCAGCTATCTTATAATATGAATGTCCCCATCAAAGCGACGGAAATTCATTTCCGCAGAAAAAAGTGCATATATTCCACATCAAGAGAAAAAGCTGATTCTGACGCATATTTCGGTTTGTCTGTACGTATGCTTCACCTGACAACGTTCCCTTGTGAGCAATATGAAACATAATTGGACCGTTATACAAAACGATTAGCAATATGGCTGATCAGGTAATGAGATACATCTATATTCATGGCTTTTGTAAAACGAAATTTGAACTAGCAAATGTATTCTCAAATTACTTGGCATAATGTACTTACATTCGCTATTCCCTCGAAATCAGGCTTGTGATATTGGAACTTCTAAAATCACGATAATACTCTGCTAAAAGCTGCAATATTCCACGGCTTTTGCATCCCTTGCTGATCCAAAATTGACGCAGTACGTCAATGCATTAGTTAAACTGATATACATCGCATCGTTTTTTGCAGCTGTAAAAAATTCAAGAAACAGTTTGCAAAAATGTACGAACAGTTTATTTATGCGATACTCAATTTGCACTTGGTTGTTCACATGGCAACACCAGCTGACAGCACGGAGGTGGTTAATCTGCACGAATACATTAACTTCTTCGAAAACAGTCTGATATTTCTGATAAACTACAAAGGAGCTGATTTAAGTGAGAATATAAAAGGCCCTCTCGTATTGATGAGATACTATGTAGCCAACAACACACGCTACCTTATACCGGCCGAATACTTTGATAAACAGAATCGCACTGTTTCGAAATACAATAAATTGAAAGCAACTCTGGACTATACAGCTAGAGTTGAACATCCATCTACGATCCTCGTGAAGCGAATCCGCTGCAAAGTAGTACTGTATTTGGAACCTCCATCGTATCACGAGGACAAATCATTTTACAGGAGAAATCGATATGGGAATTATTTGAACGAACCAGTGCGTTTCAACAGGGACTGGAGTAGAGAGCTCATTGATCGAAGGCTGCGGTTTGTCAATTTACTCCCTACATTTTTTGTCCTTGTGAAGTATACTACTGTGGTGGACATAAACACAGATTCCACATATATATTGTGAAGCATTCCACTTTTTCGGCTCTTTGTTGGCCCAATGGGCGACAAGTACTACATCGTACTACAACTGGCAATGGTTGGATCACCGCCAATGTTGTCCGCGGAAAGTAGTGAAAGACGGTTACAAATAACTGCAAACTATGTGGCTTGTTTCTACTGCACTGCCTGCTCCAAGGTTATATTACTTAAAACTCTCGATTTCCCAAAAATGCCAAACTTCGAAGCTTTAAGATCATTTCCCAAGCGATATGGCCAACCAGACGACGTATTCGCAGAGTCCCATTATAATATTCCTCGAGAAGACTATGGAAAGCGCAAATCCAGAAAAACTTTACTAAAACAATTACGAAAATTGAATGAATATCACTTAGAGCAGGTATACTATTTAATGGACAGTTACTTTGTGTCAACCATTGTTTCCGAAAATACAACATTTCGGCAACTACTCGGATTGCATCCGGCTTACTGGAAACAGAAGAGTGACAACATGTCAAACTGGTTTGCTGGCAGAGACTACAATTGTGGCCATATTGTTCATCAATGGTATTTGCAAGCTTGGATATATCCGGCTGTGAGAGAAAGCATTTTTGGATTTTCGGACATCTCGTTGGTGCTCCATGCATCACGCCTTAGATTTGTGAGTTGTCATTTGGAGGAAGCACTTTGGATTAATGATTTAACCAAATTAGTGAATACGTTCGATGTGAGCATATGGTGCCTGCTTTTTGTTTCCATTTCTCTCACATCGTACATAACTTTCAGAGCCGTGAAATATGTCAGTAAAGTCAGCAATAGCGGAAATAAGAAGAATAAGGTGAGGAAAAATTCGCAACTGCATGTTTTTTGCAACTTGGTTGTGTTGGCGCTTGACCAAGGATCAAACTACTTCAGTTGGCCGTCAGTCCGAAATAAGCTGTTTTACTTTCCTTTAGCGATTTGGATACTCGGGAATGAGTTTAAGGGACATACAATAACAGAGTTAATCGCACCACCGCAATTACTGCAGTTTGACGTGTTTGACCGTCTTGTCGCACACAACTTTAACACATACTCCCTGCCAATCAATATGGGTAGCAATTTTATCAAGCAATACCAAAGTATCAAAAGGGAATATCAGCAGATAAGCCGACACAAGGCGTATCCAATTATTTCAATGTTCTGGTACCATCTCATGTATCCACGGGAGCCGACGTTGAAACTTGATGAGTTGAGCAGGGAAACGCAGGTGTATCTGAACAATTCGGAATTATTTCCCGGTTGGCAAAGGTATAACTACGACCAATTCGCCAATTATTCGCAGATATTCTACGAGCTTGTAATTTTGCACATATTAAAGTGTGAACGCTCAGCGGTTATACTGGACGAAGAGAACGCTGCGGTGCTTACATCAAAGCTTTTAAAATTGAATCTGCCAGCCTTTTTGGGTAAGAATATTCTGAGCGCGTACATAACTGGATTCAGGTTCGTGGGAACCGTTTCGGCGTCTAGCCTAACTAAGGCGAAGGGTCTTTTTCAAGGGGGTATTATGGAATGGTGGAGGAAGTATATAGAGTCGCTAATTCCTCGAATCAATTCATCGTACTATGGATTAGAGGAAAACCAGTCAGTGGATAATAACTTGAAGCACTCGAAAAAGAGTGACATCAAAGTACTCGTGCTTTTAATTGGCATTACCTTCTTCTTGGCAATTGCATCATTTGCAATTGAGTATTTGAAACAAAATTATATTCGAGTTCCACATCGTCACCATGGCGAAGAAGAGGTATGTGTTAACCACTAAAGCTTCTACTAAAATATATAAAGTAAGTTTAAAGCAATGGTTTTTTAACGCTTCCAGAACGGTAATTGCGCCGAGGTGACTAAATGTAATTGTCAAACCACGTTTCCAAATACAGCCGGTTGTGCTGGCGAGGATGATGAGGAAGTAGGTGGAACATCTGGAACGACTATTGATGATAGCAACGCAAATGAATTCGTTAAGACGCGGCAAGGAACACATTCTAAGCTGTTTAATGAAAGAGATACAGATACCATCAGCGCAACCGATGATGATACTGCCGAGGAGCTGCAAAATCATTTGAGGGAAGCAGACTCTAAATATGCGGAACTGCTTAAGGAAAATCAACGTCTTAGAGATAGGAATGAGCAGATAATTTACATTGCAACCAGGAGTTCAGGTGCAGTTTTAAATTTTGAGAGCGACTAAATTTAAATTTCGATCCATCTTGCCTGCATTTATATCAGTATGTTGAATTGTGTATGTGAAGAACCATGTTGTAATCGATTTATTGAACATGTGCATACAGCTTCTAGGCTCCAAATATCATAAAAGTTGTTACTTCCGCCTTCATCACCATTCTGGTAGTTCTGTATTATAGGTTACACATCACAAGGTGAATAATATATTCATAGATGAACAATTATTTACATGATGATAGAGAAAGCTCGTCTAATATTTTTCATTGTTTCTTCTGTAATATCCTTTAAATATACTTTATTGTAGTTCGCTAAGACGTGTGCCCAACCATTCTGTAATACCACCATTCCATCTCTTAATCGTAGCTTGGTATAATGCACAGTTTAATATTACTAATAGTATATCAATTATGCTCTATTTAGATTGCAAAATATCTAATAAGCGTACATGATATTCCGCAACTCTATACACGTGTTGTGGGAACAAGTCTTTTGCAAACGTTCGTTGCGAAATAAAAATAGTAATTCCTTGCAGAACGATATATTATCAAAAGAAAAATCGCATTATTCTTCCGAAATCCTTCCATATCCTACGGAAACGCTTTTACGTAATCTAATATGCACGTATAAACTTGTTCACATGCCACCACCATACATTTCATTTCCATCGCAATTTGGTTTGAGAGCACTTTGAATAATGGACGCAGCACCTGGTTGTAATATGAACATCATTTGCGAATGCAGTACGGCTGCATTTATTACCTTTCAGCCTTGTCTTGCTGTGAATTTGATCCTCGGCGTCCCTAATGCTTCGTACATGTAAGATATATGTATACATGTGTTACATACATGTTTTCTCCTTCTTTTTGCAGCACGGTGTGGTAACAATGTAAGCCATCTTTTCTGTCGAATAACTATATGCCGTAAAGTGATCAGTAAAATCTAGTTTCGGATAATGGGCGTTCCGTGTTTTAATTTCTTCTGAACAAATGGTTCGAATTTGATAATCAACTTTCTCACTCCAATATATGGTGGTAGTATATACTTTATACGTGTAGATACTTGGGTATGACCACAGCTTACTAGATGTGCCCAAGACAGCTTCACTTTAAAGCTATAATCAATACTTTTCTCATTTCCTCTGTCATGTCGTGATCGGCATGGCCGTAAGCATTTACTACAGAAGGTTGGAGTGCAGTATTGAAAGATGGCCTTTCAGGGCTCGAACATGTCATTTTGACGTTACGTGTCACTACTTTGGACAGAATCAGTTTTGTAATTCGCTTAACCATGGATCTTGGTTTGCCAGGAGACGTTTTGTAAATGTGGGGGAAACCACCTTATGATTTTATTTTTTTCGGAATTGGAGCAGAGCGAATTTACGCCTTATTATTATATTAGACATTACTTAAGTCAGCATACATTAAATTGTGAAGGAAATTGAACTACCCTACTGTCAATGATCGCCAAGTATTAGCGGCATTGTAAAATGAACAGTACAAAAATGGGCAACATTTCCGCATGAAAAATTAGAACAAAATTTTAAATTTACATGTAGTGAACCCGGGATTCTTGGAACGCTGAAAAATGTGCATGCACATAACTAAGCACAGTAGCGTATCAGCTCATTTCTACTATTCATCCTATATATCAGTTGTCAGTTGAGACAATCAATATACTTTACGCAATTCTCAGAAGGAGGAATCAGAAGGAATTCTCATATTGTGGCTAATTGCTACGCTAATTGTACCCTACGAAAATTGTAGTTACATATTGTGATCAATATCCAAATTAATTGGAATTGCATTTAAGGATTTACTCTAACTGTTACTAGGCCAACGCTAGGAAGCCAGTAGCTGAAAATCTTGTTGGAAACAATGATGGCAACACTATTTTCAGTGCTACGGATTTTACACTTGATTGGTCATTTGGCGACCTCAACCAGAAGCATTGAGGTGTTCAACTTGCACGAATATAACAACTTTTTTGAGAATGGCCAGATATTTTTTGATAAATTACCGAGGCGTTGATATAAATGGTGAGACAAGAAGTCCCATCATACTAATACGGTTTTCAGAGGACAACACCACTGGCAACTTGATTCCGTATGACTGGAATACTTCACGGAATGCAGCAGTGAGAAACTTGAGCAACAAGGGTTTAGGAGACTATGCCGGCGTTGTTGACAAGCCGTCAATGACCATGGGAAAAGAAATCCGGTACAAGGTGATCTTGTATTTTGAACCACCGTCATATACCTACAGAAAATCGAGAATTTTACTGCACAAGTGCCAGCGCGACTCTTTTGCGTGAACCAGTTGGCTTCACCATGGATACGAACAATACCTTCGCGAAGCAGAAACGAAGCCTTGGAAAGTCACCGCAAACGTACTTCGTACTTGTTAAGTGTACTAATAACTCATATATTAATTTGCATCCTACGTACATATCATGTAGCTTAGCAAGTTTTAAGCATTTTATTGCCCCAATGGATGACAAGTATTACATTGTGTTACAATTAAAGATGTTGGGCGCCCTAGCAGTTTCTGTTTCGGGAATCTCTGAACCCCGGTTTATAATAGCTACCAATTACGTGGCATGTTTCTACTGCATCAAATGTTCCAAAGTTATATTGATCAAGGTACTGGATTTTTCAAGAATCACACAAGTTGATGCTTTGGAGCAATTTTCGAAGCGGTACGGTCAACCGGATGAGCTATATGCAAATTTACATTTCTTCGTTCCAAGTGAAGACTATGGAAAACGGAAAACCAGGAAGACTTTGCTTGATCAACTACAACATTTCAAAGATTTCTGTTTGAAGGAGATAATCCATTTATTTGACACATACTTCATTTCAACCATTATTTCTGAACATACAACACTGGCCTATTCGCACAATAGAAGTCATCTTAGCGGCGACTTTACTTGGTCATCTGATACACAATACTCATGCAGCAGTGTTCAACATCAAGTGTATTTGCACGCCCGCATATCAACTGCCAGTCGAAAAAACATATGGGAGTTTCCTGATACCGCCTTAGTGCTTCATTCACCCCGTCTCCAGTTTTTGAGTTGTCATTTAGAGGAAACATTCTGGTTAAATAATCTAAAAAAATGTGTCAACACATTCGACTTACCAACATGGTGCGCCCTTTCTGTCAGCATTATCATAACGTCGCTGTTGGTCCGCAGCGTCATAAAACATAACAATGCAAGCACACGCAAGATTACCGTTTCAAATAAAATGTCTAATCTTTATGTTGCATGCCGTTTGTTTGTCATTCTGCTTGATCAGCGGTCAAGTGACTTCAACAGGCTATCGACTAGAAGCAAGGTATTTTATTTTCTCTTGACAATGTGGATTATTGCGAATGCGTTTAAATGGCATAACATTTTGGAACTAACAATACCGCAACAGCTTACAAGATATGACGTATTTGACAAACTGATAAAGGATAGATTCAATGTATACGCTTTACCTAAAACAATTGATACATATTCTGTGGACCAGGTCACAAAGACCACCTGCGGTAGAAGAAATTATCAACAAACTAGCAAACACGAAGCTTTTCCGCTCGTTTCAAATTTCTGGCTACATTTAATGCGTATACGAACCGTCCGGTCCACATTGTCCAATATAACAGTAGATGCAGAAGCATTGACGTACTTGAACAATTCGGAATTGTTTCCGGAATGGTCAAAGTATGACTTCCTAACTTTTGAAGAAAACCAACTGCGGTGTGATGAGTTAGCGATTCCTCACATGATGAAATGTAAACGCTCTGCAGTTCTATTGGAAGAGGAAAACGCGCTGGTGCTGCAAGCTGATGTTTTAAAACTTAACCTTCCAGTATCTTTGGGTAGGAACATTTTAAACGAGTACAGGGAGGGATATATGTTTGAGGGAGCTGTTCCACGGACTATTTTAGACAAAGCTAAGGGCCTGTTTGAGGGCGGCCTGATGGAATGGTGGAGAAAGTATATTCAGTCGTTCCTTCCCCGTGTGAAGCCTTCCGTCAGCCAATCGAAAAAGTACGAGTTATTTAAAAAGGAATCGAAGCATAAGAGAAAGAGTGATATTAAATTACTTTTACTTGGGATCGGTATTGCATCTACGGTGGCACTTACATCTTTCGCAATTGAATACATTAAACGAAATTTTTCTCGGCGGAGACACTTTAGTTATGGTCGTGAACAGGTATGTGTTAAACTATTTAATTATAATGTTCAACTCATTATATTTATTACTTGGTTTATAGATTCTTCTGAAATGAACAAGGGTTAAACATGCTTATCAATTGTGCCATTGTTTTAGATGAAGCAAAAATCAGGCCCGAAAGGATGTAAATGTCAACGAAAATGTCGAACAGATACAGTCGCAGATGATGTAGTGCCAATTGATGAAGCAGTGGGAGAAAAGGATCATTTGCATGCACATGGAGATCTGAAGGCTACAAGCGACTGTGTAATTCATGTCATTCCCGCAGATATCCAGGAGTTGCAGAACCAACTTAGGAAACGAAACTTGGAAAACATGCAAATAGCTGCAGACAATCAGAGGCTTAGAATTCAGAATGACCTGATTGTTGATAGTGTAGCCAAGGGCTCAGATGAAATTATTAATTTAGATTTGTAGTGCATCATTTAATTCCGATATATTAGTATTGCTGAAAAGTAATACCAAATCTATTTTATTGGATTTTGTGCTTTAGCAAGATAATGCACACTTGCCTGGTTTTGATAAAATTATGACGCGGTGGACAGAGTGAGACACAATTAGTCGCAATGTGTCGATATTGATGTTATTCAGAAACGTATGCTGTATATTCGAAGAAATTCTCCGAAAAATATATGCCCAAACATGTAGATACACTATTATTTAAAAATTTTATTTTAATTCATAATCATTGAACAAACTATATTTTATAACTGTCATAGGTGTTGTATGGGCCTCCGAACTGAAATGATCGTCCAAAATTTATTGGAGGAGGTAAATGCAGGCTTGTTAGCATTTTGAATCATGGATGTAAAGAACTTGGTTGAATCTGTTTAAAAAATAACTAATGTTTTACATGCACGACATCAGCCAACAACTGTAATTGTAAGTGACGTAGAAGTAACATAAGTAATATATTTCTTCGACAGCTAAATAAAATACCAAATTTCGAAGGATAAACACTACAAAACATGCGCTTTAAATATTGGCGCATAATTTTGATTTCAGAAGACTTCGGTGCTTTCCCGGAAGTATAGAAGATTTGAAAACTCAAAGTTGCCAACAAGATGTTAAGTGCGGGTTTCTGCAAAAGGATTCTGAAGTCTAATTCAGCTGAAAATATCATATCAAAGCTTATGTGATCGTTCAATTGCACTTTGGCGTCATCTAACGAAATTGCCTTTGATTGGCTGCTTCGCAGGATTAATTGTTTTTAGCAAGGTTATCTGGTTAAAACGTAATTACTCGTTGGTAGGAATCGATACTGTGCTTAGTAGTGGTTAGTTATATGGCTATTCGGAAGGTGGGAATGGCTTATTTCTATATCGTTCGTTGAGATAACGTGATCCCATGAGCTTAATGAATAGGAAATTGATCTACTAATGGAAATATTTAACAAGATGCCCGGTGATGGAGCGCACTTGATCTATACTGATATCGTTTGATCAATCTATATCCAACCCACATAAAGTGTTCATTACTAAGTATGGCCCGCAAGCCTCATGCATCGCCTAGCAACACCGCTAGTCGATTCAAAACTTCTACGATCTACGATACAACGTCGTTAAAGGTTGTGCTATTATGTCTTTCTGGAACAGGTACGGCAAAAAAGTGACTACAAAATAGACCAGAGACATTTATTTTACGGCGTACATGACTGTATTAATTTACTTATTGTGGTGCAAACTTATGTTTTCAGTGGCTTAAACGGATTAATGTTTGGCGGACAAGTGGTGAATAATGGATTACGTGGGAAAGGGCAAATGAACTATAAACCTGAAGTGTGTTAAAAATAATTGTTATAGTGCGATCATAATAAATTGATGCAGACGCTGCCTTTCGGAGAAAATTGAAACAGCAAATAATTAGACGTTATGTATGAGTCACAATATAGTACTTGACAGTTTGTAGAAAAGAATAGTATTCCATTCGTCACTCAGGTTTATAACAAATGTATTCTTGACACTGACAGAATTCAAGGAAAATATACTACCCAAAGAACAGTACTTAAATATAAAGTCGCGAAACCCATTTTAAGTTATTTTCATATATTTTAGAATTATTAAAAATGTACCAAAGACTTATCTGTACTCTATTCAATTTGCACTTGCTTGGTCAACTGGCAACACCAACGGAGAGCATTGACGTGATAAATTTGCACGAATATATTAACTTTTTTGAAAATAGTCTCCTATTTTTGATAAACTACAAAGGAGCTGATTTAAGTGAGCATATAAAAATTCCTCTTATATTAATGAGATACTTTGTAGCGAACGACACACTATACCTGATACCGGCCGAATACTTTAATTCACAGAATAGTACTGTCTCGAAAAAGAATAAGCTAGAGGCAACTCTTGAATATACGTCTAGAGTTGAACATCCCGCAACCATCCTTGTGAAACGAATCCGTTGCAAAGTTGTAATGCACCTGGAATTGCCATCGTATGACGAAGATAATACATTTTACCGGGGTAACGAGTATGGCAAACATTTGAACGAACCCGTGCGTTTCAATAGAGACTGGGGATACATTCTCATTAATCGTAGGCAGCGTCTCGTAAATTTACTCCCAACTTTTTTTGTCCTTGTGAAGTATACTACAGTTTTGGACTTAAATCAGGATCCCACGTACATTTTATGGAGCATTCCACTTTTTAGGCTATTTGTTGGTCCAATGGGCGACAAGTACTATATTGTGTTACAGCTGGGAATGCCGAGGTCACCGCAAATTATCTCCGGTGATCGACGCGATAGGCATTTCATAGAAATGGCCAACTATGTAGCTTGTTTCTACTGCACCAAATGCTCCAAGGTTATATTGATTAAAACACTTGATTTCCCAAAAATGCCAAACTTTCACGTCCTAAAGGCATTTTCCAAGCGATACGGCCAACCAGACGACATATTCACAGAGCTCCATTTTCCCGTTCCTCGAGAGGACCACGGAAAGCGCAAATCCAGAAGCACTTTGTTGAAACAATTGGAAAAATTGAACGAATACAATCTGGAGCAGATCAACTACTTAATGGACACGTACTTTATCACCAGTATTGTATCAGAAAATACAACATTGCGACCACGTAATGGATTGCGTCCTTATTACTGGAAGCAAGAGAGTGACAACATGTCAGACTGGTTTCCTGGCAGAGACTACTCTTGTGGACATATAGTGCATCAATGGTATTTACACGCTTGGATATTTGCGGATGCTAGAGAAAGCACGCTAGGATTTTCGGATACTTCTTTGGTACTCCATGCATCACGCGTCAGGTTTGTGAGTTGTCATTTGCAGGAAGTACTTTGGATTAATACTATCACGAAACTGGTGAATACATTCGATGTGGCCATATGGTGCATGATCGTTGTTTCAATTTTTCTATCATCGTATATAACTTGCAGTGCAGTGAATTTTCTAACAAGAGTTAATTCCAGCGGACGTGAAAAGAACAAGGCGAAAAAATTATCGCAGCTGCATGTTTTCTGCAACTTAGTAGTGTTGGGGCTTGACCAGGGATCCAAATACTTTAGTTGGCCATTAGTACGGGATAAGCTGTTTTACTTTCCACTGGCTATATGGGTTATCGGGAATGAGTTTAAGGGACACACAATCACGGAATTAATCGCACCACCGCAGTTATTGCCCTTTGACACATTTGATCGTATTTTAGCCTATAACTTTAACATATATTCCTTGCCATACAAGCTTGACGCTAATGACATGACGGAGATACACTATAACAATAGCGACTATCAGCAAATTAGCCGGCACGAGGCGTTTCCAATAGTCTCAAGTTTCTGGTACCATCTCATGTACACACGATACACGAGGAGTACTCAGTTCCTTGACGAATTGAACACGGAGACGCAGGTATATCTGAACAACTCGGAATTACTTCCGGGTTGGCAGAAGTATTACTACAACGAATCCCAAAACGATTTACAAATATTTGACGAACTTGTAATCCCACATATGTTAAAATGTAAACGCTCAGCGACTATTATGGATCAGGAGAACGCTATCGTGCTGAATTCGCAGCTATCGAAATTGAATTTACCAGTCTTTTTGGGTAAAAATATTCTGAGCGAGTACATGAATGGATATAGATTTTTAGGAACCGTTTCGAAATTGAGTTTAACCAAATCGATGGGACTTTTTCAAGGAGGTATTATGGAGTGGTGGAGAAAGTATATAAATTTGCAGCTTTCCCGACTCAAGGCATTGTTATCCCAATCTGAGCAATATAAATCAATGGAAAATAACTTGAAAAATCCAAAGAAGAGCGACATCAAAGTACTCTTGCTTGCAACTAGCATTGCATTTATCTTTGCAATTGTGTCATTTTCAATTGAATATATGAGGCGATCTTATGTTCAAGCCGAACAACATATCCGTTGTACAAAAGAGGTATGTAGATGCGACTACCATTTGTTTGAAAATAATTGTTTACACTGATAGTTAAATGTATTGGTGCTCTGATGATTCTAGGCTGAGATTCGTCCCGAGTCCGGTTACCGTCATCCCACAAGCGAACCTTCCACTACAACTGAATCTGCCGATTATGAGCAAGTGGCGGGATCACTCATGGCGACTCATGATGGCAGCGACGAAAATGATGCCGACAAGTCGCTTAAAGTTTCACAGAATAATTGGTTCAAAAAAACAGAGAATTGTCCCGACAGTGTAAATGCTCATGCTGCCGAGGAGCTACAAGATCAGTTGACTGAAGTAAACACTGAAAACGTATTACCTGTTAAGGGGAATGAGCTTGTTTATGATAGGAATGCCCAAACGGTTAACACTGTAACATTATGTTCAAGCTCATTTTTAAATTTACAGTGTAACGATTAAGATTTAATATCTGGCATATATGCAAATATTATGTATTTGCAAATCCATATATAGTGGCCTTTTTAGTTTAACCTGAAAATGGATGCAGAAACAGCGATTGTGTAAATCAAGCTTGAATGAAATTCAGAGAATGTACCCGCATTTATGGATGCATTGTTCATGGTTACTTCGGTAATTTATTTTAAGGAAAAGTTAATACAGTGAGGAATGGCTTGTAATCACCGTACTTTAATGCAAAGTATAATGTGTAATTTTAATCCGCTACCAACATATCAATGAGAATCAACAATTACATAGCAGTGGTTTTTAACAGTTTTTAGAATATTGACGGTAAATTTCGTTTAATGGTGCATTTAATTTTACACTAGCAATAATTAAATGTAACAAATAAACTGGTTATATTTTTTCTGGTGTACCAAATGAGTTGCTAGAAGACAAGCTCATGTTGAATACTCTCTTTCAGTATTGTCCTTTATTTCAACAATGCTGAACGTACAAGCTAATCTACAACCAGGCTAAGAGCTGCGACCAAGAGCAAGCTCGGGCTCGCTGAAAGGACCGGGGGTTGGAAAGTTCGCCCTGCAACGAATAAAACGCAAATTGTTGGTCTTTTGACAACACCGACCGACAGCACTGAGGTTGCTAACATTCATGAATATTCTGTATTGACTTCTTTGAAATTCGTAAGATATTCTTAATAAATTCCCAAGGAACTGATTTATATGATCAGATTACAAACCCACCAGTATTGATTAGATAATTTGTCGCCAGAGGATCCGGTTACCTAATACCGGCTAAATGCGTCAAATCAAAGTCCGGAGCCGTCTCGAGAAACATCAGCAAGAAATTTACAATTGATAAAAGGGGGATATTTCGCATCTTCATCACCTCACCATAAACCGGAATTACTAACAAACAATACTTATCAATGAGATCGTAACAATGCAGACGATATGCATTAGATAAAAATGTAGCACAGTTAATCGGCCTCGGCCTATTACGAATCGGAAGAAAACCAGTTAATGAAAAATAACTGGGAACATCAGTAGAAGAGCGAAATCAAAGTGATTTTGCTTGCAACCGGCATTGCCCTCATATTATCAATTGCATCATTTATAGTGGAGTATATGAAACGAAATTGTAAGTTGAAATCCCCACCTTACTCGCGACGGAAATATGGTATAAATGTATCACTAGAATTTCTAATAAAACAATTATTTATAACACTCGGCTCAAATAAATGCTACTTTGATGATTGATTTGATGATTACAGGCTGACAGTCGTATTGAGGCGACTCTCCCTCAATGTAGCTGTCATATTTCGTGTACAAGCGCAACCGATTCTGCCGCTTGTGAGGAACAAGTAGCAAGAACATCTGGGACGACGTATGGCGATAGCAACGCAAATGAAGTATGCAAGACGCTACAAGTAATGCAGACTAATTGGTTCAATGAAGTCGATGTAGGGCACTCAGCACAACCACTTACAGTGCAAAATCTGAGCTCCAAAATCAGTTGAGGGAAGCAAACTCTCAACATGTATTATTAGTTGAGGAAAACGAACGTCTTAGAGATCGGAATGCTCAGATAATTTACAGTGTCACCCGATGTTCAGGTGCAGTTTTAAATGTAGGGATGGATTAGATTTAAATCCAAACATAGCATCATCATGTCTGGATTATATATCTATACATAGGAATATCTTTCACAATTGAAAATACTTAACTGCACAATGCATCAGATTTGTGATCGCCATACAGTAGTGCCATTTTAAGTACTAGAATATATATATGGTCAAATGTACATCTCAATAATAGTGGTAATATCTAATATAACTTCTCCTCGAAATGGATAATAAAATATCCAATTATCGTTCACTCTATTCCGCATCTATATACACGTTTCGTGGGAATAAATGTTTTTCAAACATTTCTTGTCAACTAAAAATATTTCCTTTCACGACAAAATAGTACAGAACGAAATTTTGTAACATGCTTCCCAAATTATTCAAAAACGTTTCTCACTTACTCAATGCGCTTAAATCTACTTGGTTACATGTCACAACCATGAATTTCATTTTCACAGCTACTTGGCTTCATGACGATGATAATAATGAAATATGTCACTCAATGTATTCCGAAAGCGACCTTAATATATGCTTAATACATGCAGAAACACATGTACGACCGCGACTTAGCCGAAGAGCTCAAGATAATTTCACTTTTAGTTTTAATCAACACTTTTGTTATTTCCGCTACGATATCCTAATGGATAAGTTTACGCGCATTGATGTAGTATTGTGTATGAGTGTAGTATTGAAAGATCGTCACTCCGGCTTTTGAACATGTCGTTTCAACGCTATGTGGCAGTACGCTGAACAGCAGTTGTCCACAAATTAGCTTAACTCTTCATCTTGGTTGCCAAGAAATATTATCTTCCTCTGGTTTTATTTTGTTTACTGACAACATTCCGTACTAATGATATCGTGGGCAACAAAGATGTTGATAATGAAACTAGTCATCAGATATTGAAACCATTAAACTGAGAACAAAATTTAGCAGCTCAGCAGACAGTGCTCATCACCTGTTGTCAGCAGTGATAAATGATTGTAAATGCCATTGTGTTACGACGAATGCATCCCAAGGTAAGGGCCTGATGTCACAGGTAACACTGCGAATTGTTGAGAAATTGGTTCGTAAGGAAATAAAACATAGCGTGGAAGACAAATGCACTATCAGTTCCTGCACATTCATTTTATCAATATCGTGCAGATCTGTTAACGGATAGCTCGTAGGTATCAAAGTGCTAAACATAGACATCTTGACACATTCTTAAGTAGTTATGTTTCACTGGCAATTGGTATGAATTTATGGATCTCATGGTATTCTGTTACATTTTACTTGAAGTGCCAACATTCAATATAAAAGAGACATTTAGTATATGTAGGTAGTACTAACACTTCGAATGAGCATTATTTACGGAGGCACATTTAATGCAAAATTTTAAATTTCCGTGGATCGAACAGGAGATTTTTAGCGTGGAAATTAGAGCATACAACTAATTAAGCACGGTAGCGTTTATAAATCACTTGCCATCATCAAAATTATGGTTCACTTGCCAGTTATCTGTTGTGAGCAGTCAGTCAAGCCATCGGCCCAGGCGACAATCGGAAAAGTACGAAGTGCTTAAATTCCTTTCAACCATAAGATGAAGCACGATATTAAATTACTCTTACTTGGGATCGGATTAGCATCTTCGGTGGCAATGAGTAACATTATGCAACCGTACCACCCCAATTACACGACCCTTTTGGATTTTAGTTTTTTATGCATATGTTGATAGTACCCCATGGTAGTACAACACATACCGTGTATTAGCCTCCTCTCTCCTCTACGGTGGGCGTGAGGTGGCTCCGAGTAATTTTGTCTCCAAACTGTCAAAAAATTAAATTTATCCTAAACAGTTTATCCGATTCCACTGAAATTTTGTGACAATATTTGTTACTAAAATCTACTTTAGAAATGTATTAGAGAGGTCACTTGCTCAATCCTATATTGACGAAAAAAAATATTTTCCCAATCTTCCAAAAACTTAACGTTTTTGTGACTTTACCAGCGCTAGTGGAACACATGTGCGGATGCAACACCCATTGCACTTGGTATTACATTTCGTCCTCTTTCTAACGCAGAAGACCGCTTGTCTCCATGTGCTTTCGGTTTTCAGGAATATCCAAAAAAGTTTTTGGCTCCTAGAAAATTCCGAATATTTTTAAATAAAAAAATCAAATCTCCGGTTGGTGACACACGGTCTAATTGATTGAGCGTGCGTTAGAAAGCCAGAGTTCAGGAGATGACCACCTATAAATTCGAAGTATCTGCTGGCCATGCTGTATGTGGAGTACGAGAGAGAATAAAAATGGCAAAAGTCGGGAACCCTTGTTATTTAAAATTCAGATGGTTGTAATTTGTGAGTAAGCCAAATATTTCAAAAAATAAAAAAATCATATTTAGAGAATTTGATTAGCTTCAAAACGAGCTATCAGTCAAGCCATTTCACCTTCAACTGTGGTAGATATAGTCGCTTAAAGTTAACACATGCAGAAATTCGGAAGGTAGCCAATCTGTTAAAACTCCCGAAAACTTTCCCAATTTGATTTCTAGTTAGGAAAAATACCTACCGCACCATTCGGTTGTCTTCGGAGCCCCAATAGAAGCATCTGATATGTTCATATTTTGATGGATGCACTGTAAGTGACCTTCTCGAGAGCAATTATATATCTAATGACATTGTGAAATTTAACATCCCGAAACGGATGCAATTCATATTAACGCCATTTTAAGCCACCCTGTAAGGATTTCAGACAGTTTAAATGAAGTAAAAACCACTTTTGGAAAGTTTGCGGGAGTTTTAACAGATTTGGCTACCTTCGGAATTTCTGCATGTGTTAACGTTAAGCGACTATATCCACCACAGTTGAAGGTGAAATTGTTTGACTAATGGCTCGTTTTGAAGCTAATCAAATTCTCTAAATATGATTTTTTTTGAAATATTTGGCTTACTCACAAATTACAACCATCTGAATTTTAAATAACAAGGGTTCCCGACGTTTGCCATTTTTATTCTCTCTCGTACTCCACATACAGCATGGCCAGCAGATACTTCGAATTTATAGGGGGTCATCTCCTGAACTCTGGCTTTCTAACGCACGCTCAATCAATTAGACCGTGTGTCACCAACCGGAGATTTGATTTTTTTATTTAAAAATATTCGGAATTTTCTAGGAGCCAAAAACTGTTTTGGATATTCCTGAAAACCGAAAGCACATGGAGACAAGCGGTCTTCTGCGTTAGAAAGAGGACGAAATGTAATACCAAGTGCAATGGGTTTTGCATCCGCACATGTGTTCCACTAGCGCTGGTAAAGTCACAAAAACGTTAAGTTTTTGGAAAATTGGGAAAATATTTTTTTTCGTCAATATAGGATTGAGCAAGTGACCTCTTTAATACATTTCCAAAGTAGATTTTAGTAACAAATATTGTCACAAAATTTCAGTGGAATCGGATAAACTGTTTAGGATAAATTTAATTTTTTTGACAGTTTGGAGGCAAAATTACTCGGAGCCACCTCACGCCCACCGTAGAGGAGAGAGGAGGCTAATACACGGTATGTGTTGTACTACCATGGGGTACTATCAACATATGTACAAAAAACTAAAATCCAAAAGGGTCGTGTAATTGGGGTGGTACGGTTGCATAATGTTACTCAATACCAGCTTCTGCAATCGAATACGTTAAACGAAGTTTTTCTCGGCGGAAGCCGGAAAGACTTGAGTTATACTACTGGACAGGTATTTGTTCAAAAGCTTAATTATAATGCCCAATTGCAAATATTTATTACATAATTTATAGATTAGTGCGAAATGAATGTGTTTCAAACATGCTTCTAAATTATGCCATTTTTCCAGATGAAACAAAAAGCAAGCCCGAATAGGTTCAAATGTCAAAGAGTATCTCGTACAGATACAATTTCAGACAATGTTGTACCAGCGGACGAAACGATTGTAGAAAAAGATCAGTTGCATACAAATGGAGATCAGGCGGCTACAAACGATAGTTCATTTCAAGTCATCCCGGCATATATCCTGGAGCTGCAAAATCAACTCAGTAAACGTGGGGTGGAAAACGTGCGAATAGTCGCAGACAATCAGAGGCTTAGAATTCACAATTCACGGATAAAGGATGGTGTAACCAGGTATGCAGATGACATTGCAAATTTAGATTTGTAAGACATCACTAAATTCCGATGCCTTAGTAATTCTGGAAAGTGTAACCAAATTTGATGTAATGAATTTTGTATTTTAGCGAAATAAATATTGGAAATTTGTAACATTTTGTTACAAATATGACTCGGTTGACACGTGTATTTGGTCGCTATTTTAGGTCACTCACGGTGTGTTCGGAAATGTATCTTTTGAAGATGTACGTATTGTATATGATTATATGTGTATGCATGTACATTTGGCAGATAACGTATTTGTTTGTCGAAAATAAAAGACGAATCCTCAACATTCCAGACGCGTATATTACTTAATTTATTATACTAGCCAACAACAACGTACATACATTTATTTACTAACGAGAATTCAATACTACGATATACTTGCGAACGGATTTGGTAACCCTAGTGACTATCGATTAAACGCTGATTGGGTATTGTGTTGTGGTAGTTTATATATTCCAACCGCACATTTCTAAAATATTACGGTTGCATCAAATACTCGACAGCCCAAATTTCTTCCATAATCCATCCCAAATTGCCTGTCAACATTCAAAAACGGTTTGTACGCTATCTTGACTGGTTGTAGCACTCGTGTTTGCTTGCACAAAACAAAGCTGATATGTCTTGACCGCCACCCTCTAGCCGCAATATGTTCCCGCAGTGCATCCCGGTGCAATTTTTTGGTCAAGGCGGCAGACGCTTGTGTAAAGTTGGAAATAAAGCTGTACCAAAAATATTGTTCGAACAAAAAAATGCAATCCAAGGCAACCATTAGCCAGTACATGTACGGGTCTATAGTATCATGTGCCTTAATTACTACCCAACTCTGTAGAATTGTGGCCCAGAAAATTGCGGAAATTCCCAGGGAAATCATTGGCTCAAAAACTGGCCGAAAGCAGGCATACCACAGTACCATCTTGTTAGATATTATAATACACTCTGTCATGGAGATATACTGGTAAATATTCGTTAAAATTAAGTGAATACATTTGTGTAGTAGGTCAGCAAGAAGTATGACCACTAAAAATATCAAAACAATGCATCTTCCCATTTCGAACGCTCCTAAAGTTATGAAAGCCCTTACTGTTAACATTAGAATCCGCAAATATACTCCAGGTTGCTGAATGGAATAGATCCGTAGCAAATCTTGAAGTACATAATAGTAAGGGTCGAAGCAAAAGCACAGCGACGAAAAATATACAACCGTAGACACGAGTAGACCAAATGGCGAAAATATCAAAAGGACCAGCTCACCGACTTTTGAGTACCGTCGATTTGCACCGTTTCCTACATACAAATATTTTTACACACTTTTTATATTCGCATCCTGCAAACGACATGCATAATAGTGTGAACCATATTTGTGATAACTTACGCTGCCTCAGGTCCTCATATATCTGGAACAGGCTGTTCAGCACGACCAACGGTTTTGTAGACAGTTTAATCAAAAGTACCACTATTAGAACAGATGCTGCTCCGGTTGAGCAGAGAAGGTGAAGTATCAAGATGTCCTTGTAGTGTTCCCGCGGATATATGAGAAAATGTGTGGCGACATCATACGTTGATCCGAGACCAATCAAAGCTATCAGTGCCGTGGAGTATGCAAAGAATATATTTCCAGCTTTTGAGCCGCTATACTCAAGTCTTGAGTAGTTATCCGTCCACCCGATTGGAAAGGGTTTCAGGAAAAAGAACCCCAGTTCCGTGAGACGAAACGCAAGCTTTTGTGCAGGATACAGCATTTTCAACGTTGACTTCTTGAAGTTAAGATTTCTCAACTGACTGTAAAATTCCACGTAATGTTGGTCATGTGAATGTATTTTTAATTTATTTTTTGAACAAATGCCCGGGGTTGCGTGTTATAAGAATATAATATTCTTATATTCACGGCGCCTGGTTTTAATGGTTTACGAAAAAATGCCTCTGGCTAATGGAATCGATAGTTTTATATAAGCTTATGTCAGCAATTGGAATTTATTTAAACATTTCGTACAAGGAAAAGCTATTTGAAATTATCTTTTAATTTGATATTTTTGTCGAAAGGATTATGCTAACGTTATGCGACTAAAATTTATTATTCCTACAGAGTTGACTTTTTTCCATGCATAAAAAGCCATATCCAAAAATAACTATATGCCTGCTCATTCGCATTTCAGGTTTTAGACCATTTCTTGTAAATGCATCGTAGGACAATTTCCCAGCTTTTAGAAAGTTTTGAATGTATTTATAATTTTACACAACTGAAATATTTACAAAAAGTTTCATAATTAACAATAAATGCATCTGCATGATTGCAAACGGCGTTGCGAACCCAAGTTCAAATTTATTACAAACAGTTTGAGCGGGTTTGTGATTTATAGTTAACGTTTATTTATTTTATCGTATAGGCAGACTTTGCTAAAATATTACAACTGCATCAAATACTCGACAAGCTAGATTTCGTCCATAGTCCATTACAAATTGTCTGTCAATATTCAGAAACGGTTTATATGCTACTTGCAGCTGAACCAGCGAGCGTGTGGTTGCACATAATTGTGAGTTGTTCTTTCGTGACACCACACTCCCATTCACTATTTTCTTTAGCATGGCATCACGATACCGTTTTTTCGCCAAACCAGAGTACGAAGCGGTGCAGTCAGAAATAGAACTCAAGCCGAAATATAGAGTAAAAAGTTCTATGCTACATATGTATATACTAAGCCAGTACATATACGAGACAGCATGATCATGTCCCTTAATTGTAACCCAGCTGAGTAGGACTATTATCCAGAAAGATGCGGAAACGGCCAATGAGATAAGTAGCTCCACAAACAATCGACAGAACGCATACCATAATACAATATTGTTACACATTCGGATGCATTCTGTCACCGAAATGTACTCGTAGATATTGCTCCCTATGAAGTGAATACATCGATGCAATAGTTCAATGAAAAGTATTGTCATCAGAGCAAACATTACGACGCATCTGCATATTTCAAATGTCGCTAGCGTTATGATGGATCTTATTATGAAAATAAAGACCGTCAAATATAATTCAGGTTGCTTGTTGGAAGCTAGAAGTAGAATGTCTTGAAAAACAAAATAGTAAGGGTCGAAACAAAAGCATAGGGATGAAAAATATATCGCCATTGACGCGACCAACCTGAATGGTGCAAAAACCAACAAAACAAACTCGCCGTATCTCGAGAACTGTCGGCGTGCTACATCACCTAAATGCAAAGATAAAATTAACATTATATTTAATGAGTGATCAATATTTGGTGAATCGGTATTGAACCACTCACGGCCTTTCAGTTCCTCAAATATTTCGAACAGTTTGTTGAGATCCAGAAACGACTTTTCGAACAAATATACAAATACGGCTAGAACCAGAACAAATCCACAAGCTGCGCTACAGATTAGGTGGAGTATCAGAATTTCCTTGTAGTTTTCCCTTGGACGAATCATCAAATGAGACATGGCATCATAGGTTGATCCTGAGCCAACAAGTGCTGTTAGTATCATGAAACACTTGAAGTATTTATATCCAGTTTCCGAATTGCTGAACTGGAGTCTTGAGTAATCGTTTGTCCACATTAATGGAAAGGGTTTCATGAAGAAAAGCCCCATTTCTATGATCCGAAAGGCAAGATTTTGCGCAGGGAATAGCATTTTGGTAAACTTGCGGACTGAGAAATTTAGTTGCTGATAGTTAGTGTTTGACTTTGCTTTGTGAGCTGACGACTAAAGTATCCAGTAGCTTATTCACGTATGCATATTTTTGAGTCCAAAAATAGTAGCCAACTACCTCAGTTATTCAATGGAACATTATGTCATTCATATATTATATCTGCATGAAGCCTGGTTATACAAGTTGTTTTTTTAGTTTTACCCAGGTAAAAAATATTTTAATTTAAAACTTTAATTGAAAAAGGCAGGAAGTATAAATATTACTCGTCTGTAACAAAATTCTCCCTTTTGACACAATTTACCGTCAACAAATCACTGACATCTAATGTATATTTTTTGATATTTAGTTGTTTGTAAACACTTATTTGAATGTCAACGTTTGGAGTACAAATGTGTTCTACACTACCGTGTACTAAATTTGATGTTACAACCTTCCAGAAGCGCTGTCAGAACCATCAGCTGTATAGCACCGCCACAGAGATTAGTAATTTTGAAAAAAAAAACGTTTTTTGTTGTACATAAGTGTTTGGTAGTCGTTGTAATTAAACAGTGGTTATAAATTCGTAATTTTAATCACTTTCTTGACAAATATGTTTATTTAAATGCTTGATGATAAAATATCACTAATGGTATGATAACTTTCGGATGCATAATACAGGTCTATGTTTTATCGGCTAGAATTACGAAATGTATTTTTGCCTAACTTTAAATTATAATAGAAATTAAATTGATATCACATTATACAAAACTAAATTTCTGTATTGTCCGTTCTATAACGTTAGCACGCTCACATGTAACCAATTTTTAAATTATAATTATTTATACCGGAACTGCTTTTGTAAAATGTCTAGGAATTTTTTGAAAGGCAGTAACGACTATGCACGTGTAGGATACGTTCTATTTTAATATTAGTCAAAAATAGGATTTTCCGGGGCTCAATGTAACCAGCCCATACATATCTGTTTTGGATACTATGTTCCAGCTTGACGTCAACGTAAGCCGATGTTTATAATGTCCGCATTCCCAAATACTTATGCTCTCATCTACTTTGCACACATTCAAGAATTTCCATGTGTTGAGCTGAAATCTATCCTACCGCTGGTACATATGCTGGCAATTGAATTTGCAGCAATATAATCTATTTAAAGTCTTGCCACTTATGTGAATTCACTCATGCAATCATGATAGAAATAGAATATCTCCATTTTTTGGTAATACCCAAAGTGGAATTATAATTTTTGCTTCCAGGTTTATGTATTTACCTAAGAAATTTAATCTATTTACTCTTGAGGATTATCAATGTTTAACTACAATATGAAGAAAATTCACAAGTTGTGTTGAACGTGTTGAGTTACTTAATCAATGCAGTGTAGAGGCAGCACAATCTTGCTAATCATATTATTCATTTATTTCTTCGCACTCTCGATTATATCCGTTTCTGCAACAAAAAAGTATTGTTGTAAACAGTTGTTATAATTTCAGATGTTGATCGTCGTGTGTTCCTCCATTGCTGTTTCTATTTGCAAACCAATGTCATCACAAATTTCACTTCCCCACTCTGTAGTACAATTTTTGGCAACGTACAACCACACGATTAAATGATCTTGGTAGAAAATATGCTGGGTCACATGTCATTTACCCATAATTTGTTCTAATTAGCTAAGAACAAAATTAACAATCAAATTCAAATCCACCAGAAATGTTTTTAAACTAATCGCGTTTTGACTTGACGGTAACATATATCAATGCATTACCCGCAATTAGACAAACAATTGTTGCTAGTGCTTTGAATATACCTGTCAGAATTTACATTTAATATTGCAGCAGGACTATGTAAAACACGGCGCATATTTTGAAGGTACAACTATAGTGGCGTCGTTTTGAGCAATATTGTGCCGACTGCCTTATTTATAAGTTATTGTATGAAATGGTATAGTCATATGGCATATATATGTTGTATATGAGTCCAATAGATAATCGTTTTAAGAAACGCGATGGAGTGGCATTATACAAGCCACGATTTTAAAGTAATGAAGGAGGGTTCGGCCCACTACCTGTGAATCAGTTTTCTTAATCACTTTTCGGATTGTAATTTTGTATCCTAAAATATTTTTATCCTGACCACACAATTTTGCCAAAAAATTTATGAAATACTCGGCCAACTGCAACGTTAACATTATATTATCCAGTTTTTGTGAGTACAAATTAGTGTTCTGTCCTCCTACAATGAGCGGGATATATATTTATTAAAATTAGCCTTCAGTTCAAGTTCAAAATTGTTATTGCAACTCGAAAATGTTAATTGTGTTCAGCTTATTAACAATTCAACTGAAATGCATCGAACTTTATCGCATCTCATTAATATATTTTCCTGGGATTTCAGAATCACTGTCGGCAACGACATCACAACTGTCACAGTTTCCGTAAACTATTCCAACAGCTAACATGATCAGAAACCGAAATATTTTATGTAGGAATTGCTTAATGCTAACAGGTGGGCATGCGTAACACGACAATGATACATCAAGTTAGTACATGATGCTCAAAATCGAAAACGTCACTGTGCCGCCTACACCACGTCGCATTGAAGTAGGCCACCCAATTTCCTTTAGATACATGTGCTGCTAAAATAAAATAAAATG
Source organism: Sinella curviseta (assembly GCA_004115045.4). Lineage (NCBI taxonomy): Eukaryota > Metazoa > Arthropoda > Collembola > Entomobryomorpha > Entomobryidae > Sinella > Sinella curviseta. Next base: position 671,246 of record CM023200.3, on the reverse strand, counting down.
TTCCTCTGAGTCTACAAATTAGAAGCCAACAAATACTTAGAAAATTGTTTTTGGTAGTGGGCTTGACAGTTTTTCATACATCTTGTAGGAATGGAGCTAGCACAGGTCATTGCATTGTGATAGCTATAGATTTCCTAGCTCGAACGTATCATCATCGGATAAAGCCAACCTCACACGAGCAACTCAGGTCAAAGACATTAAAATGCTCCATTATATACGTTGACATTTCCGAGATCATGGTAGCTGCTTTGAATGAGGAGAACGTTCTCCTTACTCAATTATTTAAAGCTTTTACTTCCTACCGTATACGCTTAATACCACCTGATGCAGGTATTGAACTACTTACCTATGTGCTCACTTAACAGTATGCTAAAATTGCTATGGTTCATCGTATTATGTTTTATGCTTCTTCACTTGAGGAGGTAGAAATCCTTTCCATTGCCTTCCGATGTTTTAAATTGACCATACGAATACATTATGCGGAACAGTCCTCACATTAATACTTGTGATAAAAGGTATGAACCGTTGCTTTTAATGGACACGGAATAATATATTACAAGCAGAAGTTTTAATTTGTTTAAAACACTTTTGGTATACATATACTGTAGTATGGAGTTGGACAAATGGTTCTGGCCGCTGCATGCAGCATTTATCATTACAAAGGATAACGTATGTATGGATACTGATTATATGATCCATGGAACACTCACACGTTGCATTAAAATTGGTCGGGACAACGACATTATTGGATCCGAATTGACGCTATTCCAGTTGACGCCACGTCGAGTTATTTTGCTTTCTTTTGTCATTATCGGCGACATCACACAAGACGGCACATTGACGGAAGCCACCGCAACGAGAGCCATTGAAGAGAAAAAAAAGTATAATGTTTTTCGTGCAGTTCGAATAAACGTTTTAAAATGACAAAAAAACACAAGCATCGTTTGCGAATAATAACTAAATAACTCATGGGACGAGGAAAGTGTTCAGTTAATTGCACTGACCAAAAATAAAGAATTGCTAGTGTTTTCGATTCTCAGTTAATAGATTAGCTATACTTGAATGGGATTTTTGTTAAGAATAAAGTAGTCAAAATGACGACACATTTTGCTTTTGGGCCAAAAATATTTTATGTGCTCGGTCAGTTGCTGATATCAGCCTATAGCATTCAGGTGGTTAATTTTCATGAGTATATAAATTTCTTTGAAAGCAGTCAGATATTTTTGATAAATTATCAAGGATTCGATCTAAGTGGTCAAGTCAGAAATCCACTGGTGTTGATTCGGTACTCCGTACTAGTGCGAAAAGAGTTGTACGACCTTATACCGTATGGGTTTGCTAATCCCGCGAACTTAAGTGAGCAATTTATACTAGACTATGCTGGCGTAATTGACAACCCAAGAATGATTCTTGGAAAGAACATCTGGTGCAAAGTTATCATGTATTTGGAACCTCCAGCGAATGACGAGGACAAAACATACTTTTCGAAATACAGAAACGAAACATTTTTGCGGGAACCAGTAAGTTTTAGCATGGATAGAAAATATATATTCAGCGAACAAAAGCGTCCCGGTACCGGCGGAAATCTTGTCAAATTACTCCGAACATATTTTGTTCTCGTAAAGAATACTGAAAGCTTCGATGTCAATAGAGACCCAACATACCTATCATGGAGCTTGACACTCTTCATGCATTTCATTTCCCCGATGGACGATAAATACTACATTCTCCTGCAATTGGAAATGACCAGATTAATACAAACACATGCTGCCGAAGGAATCCACAAGCGAATTAGAATAATTGCAAATTATGTAGCTTGTTTCTACTGCACACAATGCTCCGAGGTAATCCTGGAGAAAACGGCCGACTTTCCAAAAATGGAAAACATGAACACTCTGGCAGCCTTCTCGAAGAAATATGGTCAACAAGACAAAGTGTACCCATTTGTCAACTACCAGCTACCGCACGAGGACCGTCGTACGAGTCGTAAATCTCGAGGGCAGTTATTGGAACAACTGCGAAGATTGAACAAATTTCATCTCAATCAAATAACCAATTTAATTGACATCTACTTTATCTCAAACATTCTCTCGGGGAATGCAACATTGACATATGTATATAAACCTTCGCACTTCAAGTGCGGTTTTAAACAACATACATGGGAATTGGCCTCCCTTTTTGAGGCGAAATATAAGAAGCACATATCTGAATTCGCGGACGTGTCCATGATGCTCCAACGACGCCGCCTTAGATTTGTCAGTTGCCATTTTGAAGAAACAAATTGGATAACAGGTTTCAGAAACTTTGTCAATACATTCGACGTGCAAACCTGGTGCTCAATTTTCATTTCCATTTATATATTATCTTATATAATTTGCAACGCTGTTAAATATCCAGGACCTTGGAGCAAAATCCAAAAGAGAATGTCACAATTATATGCTTTCTGCCGTTTACTTTCCTTGGCAATTGACCAGGGCTCTTCATATTTCTCATGGCCGTCGGTTAGAAATAAAATGCTTTACTTTCTGCTGGCTATTTGGATTATCGGGAATGAGTTTAAGGGATACACGATTACAGACTTGATCGCTCCGCAGCAGCTAATGCGGTTTGATGTATTCGACCGACTTGTGACTCACCGATTTCATACATATGCATTACCAGAAATAATTCGTTTGGGGGAGTCCAGTCATATCAAGCCTGTCCGCGACTACGAACAAACGAGTGGTCACGAAGCATTTCCAGTCGTCTCCAGATTTTGGATTCATGTTCAGTACACAAATTTAAATTGGACTAGGTTGTCCGAATTCGAAATGAGTTGGAGGACACGTGTATATGTGGACAATTCCAAGTTATTTCCGGCATGGCAGAAATATGTCTGCAAGTCGTGCAAGAGCACACGGCGACAGAGATATGATGAGCTCGTTATTCCGCACATGTTGCAATGCAGCCATTCCGCTGTTATTTTGGAGGAAGGAAACGCCCTTGTGTTGTACAATCATCTGTTAGAGCTCAACCTTCCAGTATTTTTGGGAGAGGAAATATTAAGTGAAAATATTGACGGATATGGGTACAAGAAAGGAGCCATGCCACTGTCAATACTGAAGAGAGCAAGGCGTCTATTTGAGGGCGGTGTTATTGATTGGTGGATGAAATATACAGATTCGTTGATTTCTCGGATAAAACCAACAGCCAAACAATTAAAACAGTACGAGAAAACTAAAACTGAATTGAGAAATCGCAAAAAGTACGATATTAAAATACTTGCTCTTGCAACTTGCATTGGCATGGCATTGGCCCTAATACTCTTTATATATGAACTAATCAAATACAAATTCAATAAAGTTGAGCATTCTGTCCGTGAAATTATCAAGGTAAAATATTCTGTACTCAATTATATGATATATGCTTATTTGAGAATATATGCAATTTAATGTGAAATTTCTCTAGGTGGACGCCCTCACTCTAGAGAAGCGTAAACAATGTCGTGAAACTGATAAAATTCCACCTGGTTCAGTCGATGATATGCAGTTTTCAGAAATTAGGGATCAGGAAGATCCTCAAGAACGTAGGGATCTTCCGACGCTTCAATCTGGAGAAAAATCCATTGACACACAGCCAAGTGATGCTCAAACCCATCGATCACCCGAAGAAGTTCAAGAGCTGTGGAGTAAACCAGGGAAAGACTTATTGGCGGACAGGTGAGTAAGCGATGCAAATGAGCGTCTTGTAGTTCAGATTGGTCGCTTGAATAATATAAATGTAGACGAAATTGTATCTTTAGATTTTTGGTATATACACGCTTGCTTACATACATTGCACCTATGCTGAAAATCGTAAGGATACCACTTGCGAATGAACGATGCAGACGCACTATACTTTCACGCACACAACACACTAATTAAGATAAAATTATAAAGTTATCTCAGATTTAAATTGATCTTAATGATTTACAGGACGCCGCTGAACGAGGTGGGACACGCAGAAAAGATTGATGTTGCTCGAATCATAAAGGCTTCTGATTCTTCCGTTGATTCCAAACCCACTGAAACACCTGCGGAACCCAGCGAAGGAGGAAATAACACAATCATACAATCACATGTCCATGCAGTTGATGAATCGGAGGAAGACATTTCTGTAATACAGAAAAAATGTAATTACAAAACAGAAACAAAGTGAAATTACGAAAACAATTCACCAATTGAAAACTATGAGCGTCTCTGTATCCGCAGAAAAATCAAAATTGATAACTCCAACACACAAGATGAAATAATAATTTTAGATTAGCATGATACATATGTATTAATAAGCATCACTATGCTACCGATGCGGAAGCAAATCACAAACTAACTATATGTTGGGTGGCTCCAACTGCCCCAATATTAGTATTTTTTGGGAAATAGAGTACAACCGGTATTGATACCAAGTGCTCAACCCAGAATGTGGGATTGAGTTCCAAGATATCTCTACTACAGAGGTGTGAACTCGTCTTGAATGTTCGCAAATTTAATAAAAAATGCAGTACGTATATCAACTATTTATTTCATTTTATTTAGAATTGAAAGTGATATTTTATTAATTGTCTGAAGAAGCTTTTGGTATCATTACACCATCCCGGTCAATTCATTGCCACGAATGTCTCCTTTTTCAGAGAAAATGAGCATACATTGATCATTGGGAGGTCGTAGCTGCACGAATAACGCATCATGGCGTTCAACAACCATGGATTTTGCTTCTTTTAAATTCAAACACACAAAATGTTAACATCAAATATGTCTACAATCGTAAAATATATTTATTTATTATATGACCCAAGTAATACCGAAGTGCGTTTACATTTATTTCCGGAAAGCAATATGATCATATTTCACTGGCAATCATAGAAACCGACGTTATTGCTACCACTGTGATGAAATACCAAATCTGATGCCGTTCAAAGAACGGATTGTAATATCTTCAAATGACATAATGATTGCTTTGCACTTGCATACAGGATGATGTGTAAATGCATAGATTTATGCCAATAATAGTATTTGTATGAAAGCATCTGGTGCAAATGCTTACGACACAGTGTAATTGAAAATATGTTTTACCCGAAATCTATGTGGTGTATGATTGATTCTCAATTTGGCAGAGCAAATTGCTGATGAAATTGTGTGAGAATACAAGGATGAACTCCAATCATGTCAGTTAATGCAAAACATCAAGTTTGAACAAAAGTAATTACTTTCACGGTTGTTGTGGTTGCTTTAATGTAAAGCAGCACGAATATAGTGCCAGCTTGTCAGTCAACTCAACAAAACATGAACCTCCTTGCGCGGTACAACCTCCGCATTGAATGTTGATACGAAAGCTGTTCATTTCATTTTTAAATGCTACAATTTGAGTTCAAGCAATTGTCACAGTTTTCATACGAGAAATAATGCAATGTGAATAATGGGATATATGACCGGACTGCAAAGACAATCATGCTTGATATGCTTATTGAGCGTTATACCCGGCGACCATACTTTCTGTACTCCGAGTCCTGCCTAACCGTACTCCGGGGACTCCGAACCTAGTTACCAGGATACGGAAGGTTTTCCGCCCTTGGTTATACCGTTCACGTATTATTTGCTTTTTGGGAAAATGTTACTAGGGTTATTACGTTCGGAGGCTTGCACACATTGACAGCAGCATATGGTGGTATCATATTAAAACATGTCTCATGTCCGACTTCCGCACTACTTCGGTTATATCCTGAAGCCAAAAAGGCATCGTGTAGGTGACAGGATAATTGGTATGATCGCAACGACATTTTGCTTCTAGACGCATTTTTGTCTACCACGTACGCAGTTATCGGTGAGGTTCTCTGTAGCACATATGTTAAAACTTATGTGACTTTAATTAACATTAATTTTCCAGCCAGTCATCATTTTCAAAGCTTATCAGTACACTAGTTTAGCGTCCACTTACGGATTTACACTGATTGATCACGAGTTCTAATTTTAAATCGTATTATTCTCTGTCATGGCATAACCAATCAGTTTTGATACCGAGACTGCAGAAGCAGTCACATGGCTTACTGGCGGATATGTTTTATCACCACGCAATCATCGAATACATCCTTATGCATTCTGGCATGTAAATGCGCTGGAAAATGTAATACACGAGTTGTTAAATGTATATTTAATTAGACATTTGTGGACTGCTAACATTAGTGTTTCCGCGAAGTAGGTGGATGAGGACGATGGTTGTCGATGAACAATGTAGAAGTTTGACGTCAGCATTAATCACTAATGTAACTCAATACCAGATACTTAAAGCTCTACCAAATGAGCACTGCGCACTCACCCGCATTACATACATCAGTATACTCAAGCAATGTATTCTTCTCTCACCGCATACACGTGCCGTGGGCCAGGTAGGAAGTAAATTTATTGGAATTATTTCATGTTCAATAAAATTCAATACCTTTCCCAAGAGACTACTTTTGACGGTACATATATCTTCCCGGTAATCTTAAAAGTGAATTTGGTGTTATGCAATGCATACATCACAATAAACTCCTGCAACAATCAATTAGTCCTTTTCAGAGCAGGAGCCATGTGCAAGTGGCACCTGTTTATTTCTAACCTGCCTCAAGATATACGAGATGAATAAGACGAAGTCCACATTTGGAATTGGCGTCCGAGTGTCACTATATTTGTATTTAACTGAACACAACAGCTTCTTCTACCTGGTTAGGACATATACTCGACTAGAATCAGAATCCGGTGCTGATAATATTAGTCAGTAAATCCGTTCCTTGTCAAACATTTTGCTGCTGTTATTCTCCTTGCACTTTTCCGCATTTTCTTAGAAACGTACAAGCAAATCACATACAGGTCTATCGACGTATCTAAAAGCATCAGACAATATTCCAAACGACAACATCATTAATGGAGCAAATCATGAGCTGACTTTTGTCGGCATTATTTCGAGAGTGAAAACTAAATATTATTTCATTCAGAAACTCTACTTGCCAAAACGCGATCGACAGGTTATTTTACAGGTAGTGGGTTGCACCCTTTTCTCTCTCTTCGACTAATGATATTTGTGATGGTCATATAACAACTACTATGGACTGAGCATGCTTTTCTTATACACTTAAAATGGACCCCAATAGCATAAGCTGGTCATATAATATCTCCTCATGTCACCACACCCTGATCGAAGCGACGCAATAACACTTTCTGCAACGTAGAATAACACAACATGCATTTAACATACTCCGGGAGAGAACTTTTTTATGAAATATAAAATAAATTTATTAAAACACTCACGTCAGCTATTCTGCATCGCATTATACGATCACCAGAACGCTGGCAAAACACTAATATATGTAATTCATTGTTTAGATAATTTTGTAGTAACGTTCGAAGCCTTTTGGTTAAATAATTCAGCAGGTTCAACATGACGTGTGAATCCTCTTCAGTTTGCAACTAAACATTGATAATCCTCAAGACCGCGTACATTATATTTCTCATGTCAACGGATAATTACTTCAAAATGAGGGTTCTGCTAACTTTCTCTCTCCTCACATTACTGCTACTTGGTCGCTTAGCGACGTTTGGCGATAGCATGGACATCCTCAACCTTCACGAGTATATAAATTTCTTTAAGAATATTCAAATATTTTTGATAAATTATCAAGGAATTGACTTAAGTGAACAGATTAGTAATCCTCTTGTGTTGATGAGATACTACGTTCATCCGCATATGTACTACCTAGCTCCGTCGGAATGTTTTAATAAAAAAACAAGAGATCTTCGGAAACCTTTGAGCCACGAGTTTCTACTTGGATACGCTGGTGTACTTGAGAACCCAGTCATGATTCTTGGAAAACATATTCGCTATATAGTCGTGGTGTATCTTCAACCTAGTTCGTATGACGATGACAAAACATATTACTGGCAAACTAAGTATGGACTTTACTTATATGAACCAATAGATTTCAACATACGAAACAAAAATATATTCAGCAAACAAAGGAAGATGCTAGTCAAACTGCTCCCTACATTTTACGTCCTGATAAAACATACAACGACATCCGATATTAATTGGGACCCCACATACATATCCTGGAGTTTATCGCTTTTTAAACATTTTGCTCCGCCAATGAATGATAAGTACTACATTGTACTGAAATTGAGGATGGAAGACTCCTCAAAATTTATTGATGCACAAATGAATTACAAACGTTACAGGATTACAACTAATTATGTGGCTTGTTTCTACTGCAGTCGGTGCTCCAGGGTTAAATTAGTAAAATCTCTTGATTTCCCAAGAATGGCAAACGTTAATATGTTGACATCCTTTTCAAAGCGATACGGCCAGCCCGATAAACTTTATGCGTATCTCAACTACTTTGTGCCTTATGAAGACTCCGGACATCGCAAATCTAGAAGACATTTGTTAAAACAACTGGAAAGACTGCCCGAGTTTAACTTTACTGAGATAAACTACTTAATTTGGGCGTACACCCTATCAACCTTGGTTTCGGAAAATACTACAATGCACCTAAGTCACGGTGCAATGAATCGTAGCAATGAAGATGTTTGACTAGCTGGTAAAGGATACCAGTGTGGGCATACGCAAATTCAATGCCAGTTGTACGTCTATATAGTTGGGATTCATAGGCAGTACATGTGGGAATTCCAGGACACTTCATTGGTACTTTTGGCGCCTCACTTTAGATTTGTCAGTTGTCATTTTCAGGAAACGAATTGGATAAACGGTTTCACAAAATTCGTAGATACGCTCGACCTACCAACATGGTGTGTGCTCTTAGCTTGCGTTTTCTTAGTATCACGCGTAACTTGCAACGCGGTAGAATACCGCGTAGAAATAACTGCAACGGCCATTTATGTAAATACTCCCAAGAAAATGCCACAGTTGTACGCATTGTGTCGCTTGGTTGCCCTCGCGATTGACCAGGGCTCTGCCTATTTTTCCTGGCCATCTGTTCGGAATAGGCTGTTTTACTTTCCTCTGGCTATTTGGATACTAACAGTGGGGTTATCACGCTGCCACTCGTAAAAGTGGCTGCAAATTCGCATACGGGAAGGAAATAACTTGCAAAATAAGTGTGCAAAATGCTCAGAACTATGGTAAGCTGGTTTTCGAGAAATTCGAAAAAAATCGATTTTTTGGATGTCATTTTGGCCAAGTTGCCATAAGGATTAACATGGAGAATTTTAGGAAGAGAAGACCCCCCTGCATGCTAATTTTCAAATTTTGAAGTCCTCATAGCAAAGCTGCTATCAGGGCTTTTGGGCATTATTCCGTTCTTTTCCTTCTTGTTTCGGTGCAACTAGCTATGGACATGAGGACTTCAAAATTTGAAAATTAGCATGGAGGGGGGTCTTCTCTTCCTAAAATTCTTCATGTTAATCCTTATGGCAACTTGGCCAAAATGACATCCAAAAAATCGATTTTTTCGAATTTCTCGAAAACCAGCTTACCATAGTTCTGAGCATTTTGCACACTTATTTTGCAAGTTATTTCCTTCCCGTATGCGAATTTGCAGCCACTTTTACGAGTGGCAGCGTAATAACCCCACTGTAAGTAATGAGTTTAAGGGGTATACCATTACAGAATTAATCGCGCCTCAGCATCTGCAGCGATTTGATTTATTTGATCGGCTTGTTAAATACAATTTTATGGAGTATTCACTACCCATTGAGATTGTCGATCTTAGCCTTAATAATACAAAAGGTTCGGGACAGCTGAGACGTGCGTACCGGCAATCAAATGGGCACGAAGCATTTCCTATTGTTTCAAATTTATGGCTTCATTTAATGTATGGTCGCAATAACTGGACTAGATTGTCCCAACTTGAGTTAGACGAGAGAACACAAATCTACCTTAACAACTCCGAGTTATTTCCGCAGTGGAAGAAATATTACTTTGACAGTTCACTCGAAGTTCAGCGGAGATTCGATGAAGTTGTGATTCCGCATATGCTGAAATGTAAATTGTCGGCAGTAACATTGAGCGAGGAGTCAGCTAATGTTATATACTCACAGCTTTCAAACCTAAATCTGCCTGTATTTTTGGGTAAAGATGTATTGACCGAGTACAAGGTTGGAATTAAACTTTATGGTACTGTTCCGGTGTCACTCCTGACAAGAGCGAGGGGACTATTTGATGGAGGTGTAATTGAGTGGTGGAAGAAATATATTGGCTCACTATTGCCCAGAATAAAGCCATCGACTGACCAAGCAAAACAGTACAAATTAGTTGACAGTAGATTGACAAGTAGAAAAAAGAGTGATATTAAAATACTTCTGGTAACGATGGGTGTTACCGCCATTTTGATTGTGATGTCGTTTGCAGTTGAATTCATCAGAGGAAAATACAATCGACCAATGCCGTCTAGCGCCGGAGAATCTCAGGTAGAACATCACTATTGCCTTGTTGATAATTATCCATTACGAATATTGATTACATTATGTGTCTGTTTACTACAGAGTGACGGTAGATCTGGATGTGAGCGTTGTCGAATTCACATGCCTCAACAAAATGCATCACATTGTACCGTCAATACCAAATCCGGAACCGGAGCTCCGACAGATGATCAAATCCAATCAAATCTAGTTTGTAGGAATGCCGAAATGGATCAACGAGATCAATTCACACAAACAGATAACAGTATTTGCAAAACCACAACGCAATGTATTCTAGAACTTGAGGAAATTTTGCGGAGACGAGAGCTCGAAAGTAGGTTATTGCTCGAGGAAATTGAGCATCTTCGGGCTCATAGTGCAGATGAAATCTATAGTACAGACATAGATGTAAATGAAATTTTGAATTTATAATTATACAAATTTTTTACGCAGAAACACTATAATAATTAGCACACTGTTTTTAAAAGCGTTAATAGAATTTCATTAAGTGTGCAACAAAATCTCATGTGATTAACCACACACGAAATTCGATTCGTCCGTCGGGATTAATATATAAGTCAATTCTTATATGGTTAACTTTTGTCGGCACATGATTGTATGATATACACTCAATATAGGTTTAGGCCAAACTAAAAGGTTTTAGATTAGATGCTAAGCAATAACCATTGCTGTATAGGCAATATCAACAATAATTCACACAATTGACATATCGAATAATTAAATAGTTATACAAATCGCAGTCAACTCTAAACAATGCAAAAAATCTGTTTGAGGGCGGTGTTATGGAGTGGTGGAGAAAGTATATTGACTTGTTAATTTACAGAATAAAGCCAATATCCAACCAATCAAAACAGTACGAAAAAACCAAATCTGAATTGAAGATTAGAATGCAATTTTATATCAAAATTATATCACTATCAACTTGTTTTGGATTGGAGTTGACCATTGATGATAAACGGGTAAACATTCACTGCTATCCCGATTTAAAATTGTCTCAATTATTTACTGGACGACGTACACACCAATGGGAAACACAGTGTGTGTCGCTCGACTCACCAACATGCATCTCTTTCTGAGGTTGAAGCGAAAGCCCGTAGAATACATATGGTCGGTGGCGGCGGTGAAGTTCGAGAGGAAATTCAAGGAGGACGGAAAGACACTGACACACTTTCAGATAGCCATGCAGACGATGATTCGGTCTAACAAGTGTTTATTGTAGGGGAAAACCGAGTGAAGCTAAATTCACATAATAAATTACCAATTGATAAGTACAACCGTTTACGTCGTCACCGGACGAGTCGTGTTGTTACTAGCAACACAATCGAGATGAAATTGTAGCTATATATCTGTTTCATACGTCTTGGTATTTATAATTATGTTACATACGTTGAAAGTTGGCTGCAATAAACTGTAATGTAAATTATGTTAATATATAAGTCTCGTGCCAATTGGGGTTATGTTTCGGGTACAAATGAGATGGGTGCAATTGGATGTATGCAGTATAATATATTTTATCTGTAGATGGTGATTGCATTGAAAACGGAGAAATAAATCCGTCAGCATACGCCGAACATCCATATCGTCAGCATTTCATGCGAACATGTTATACAATTTATTAATTCCCACAACAGCAATTTACAAAATATTTTAAATAGTCGCATTCTGGGTACGGAATTGTCTGCAAACTGACTACGTTAACTGAGCCAATGCATTAAACACTGACTGGAAACTATGAAGCAGTTTTCTAACATTCAGTGCTTGAAGCTAATATTGTGATTTGTCAATGGGTGGTATTTTTTAAAAAATTACAATTGCATCAACAATTCGATAACCTAAATTTCTTCCATATTCCATCGTAAATTGTCTGTCGACATTCAAAAATGGTTTATATGCTATTTTTACCGGTTGTAGCACTCGGGTCTGCTTGCATAAAACGGAGCTGAATTGTCTTGACTGCCACCCACTAGCTTGAATATGTTTCCGAAGGGCATCCCGATACAGTTTTGTTGTCAAATTTGCATACGTTTGTGTAAAATTGGAAATAAAACTGTATCCAAAATACGACTGAAAGAGGAAAATACAATCCATGACAAAAATTAGCCAGTACATGTACGGGTCAATTGTACCACTTCCTTTAACTACTACCCAGCTCATCAGCGTGGTTGCCCAGAAAAGCGCGGAAATTCCTATGGCAATTAGCGGCTCAAAAAATGGTCGAAAGCATGCATACCACAGTACCATCTTGTTAGATATCAGAATGCACTCTGTCATCGAAATATGCTGGTAAATATTCGTTACAATTATGTGCATACATTTGTGAAGTAAGTCAACAATTAGTATTACCACTAAAAATATTACTACAATGCACCTTCCCATTTCGAAGGCTCCTAGAGTTATGAAGGCTCTTATGATGACCATTAGGATCAGTTGGTATGGTCCCGGTTGATGAATGGAGTGGAACTTTAACAAATCTTGAAGCACATAGTAGAAGGGGTCGAAGCAAAAATACAGCGACGCAAAATATACAATTGTTGATACGGTTAATCCACACGGGGAACCGATCAATAGAACTAGTTCGCCGACTTTTGAATCTTGTTTGTTTGCACCATTTCCTAAATACAAAGAGCACGATACAGTTGTACGTATAATCGTCGCAAGTGGCGTTGTATAATTTGAGCATTATCTGTGTGGCAACTTACGCTCTTTCAGGTCCACAAATATCTGGAACAGGCTGTTCAGCACAATCAACGGTTTTGAGGATACCCTTACCAAAATTACCAGCATCAGAACCCCGGAAGCTCCGGTTGAGCAGAGAAGATGAAGTATCAAAACCCCTTTGTAGTTGTCCCTGGGAGCTATCAGAAAATGTGTACCGACGGCGTACGTTGATCCTAGTCCAATAAATGCAATGAGCACCAGGGAATATGCGAAGAATGTATTTGCAGATTTTTCGCGCCGATACTCAAGCCTTGAGTAGTCATCCGTCCACAGGATTGGAAAGGGTTTCAGGAAACAAAACCCCTGTTCTGCGAGGCGAAACGCAAGCTTTTGAGCAGGATATAGCATTTTGAATGTTGAATAGTTGTTTATGTAAAGCTTTCTGAACTGACTGTAAATTTCCACGACTTACTAAAATGCTTTACGTAGGCAAGAATTTGGTTGATATAATCAATAGTTTTATTAACTACCGGAAGCATGTAATGCTTGAAAGGTAATTAATGCGATTAAGTTGTTTGTCTGTGTGTCCGTGTGTCAGTTAACACGATTACTCCTCTCCACGTTGACCGATTCGGTCCAAATTTTGTATGGAGGTACCTTAGGGCAAAAGTAAGTTCGCTATTGTCTTTTCGGCTTCCAGGCCCTACCCCCAGGGGAAGGATGGGGGTCAAGGTCCCCCGTGCTTTCTTATGGGAATTTTTTTTATTCGCTTTCGTGACCTTTCGTGACCCAATGACCCTCACGGGTCATTGGGTCACGAAAGGGTCAAAATACATTATTTTAGAAATTCATCGAAAAATTGAAAAGTAGTGTTAGAGAAGGTGAACGAAGATTTAAATGTCTCAATTTCACACACAACACGTTTCCGGTAGTTTTTTAATTCGGGTTTACACCCGTCCTAGTTTCAGCTTGCGTCAGTAATTGAAAGTATATTTATTATTTAAAGACCTCATTAAGGAAAAACAATTTTCAATTATCATTTCATTTTAGATTTTTGTCGAAACATTTTTTATGCTAATGTACTGTCGATATTTAGTATTCTTACAGAGTCGAATTTGATCCATGTATATGAAACCATATTAATAAATAAGTCCACATTTCCCGTACACTCGCGTACATTTCCTGCCAGAATTCCTTCCGAGAATATACTTTTCTTATCATACCACATCATATCACATATGGAAGTATGTCGTTTAAAAACAACATTAATCCAGCTTATTAAAATGTGGGCAGTAACTTGTTGATACTTCCGGGACTTTTAATGGAATTGGATAATTGCATTATTAAGTAGCATCAAACCCTGAAATATTTTTTTTGTCATTCCAAATGAGTCGCATAATATGTGCGTTGGCGTGTAAATTTTAACAGGCTGCGGATGTATTCATGTCATGAGTTTATGTCATATCTAGCAAATTTATTTCTGTTTTGAACAGTGAGATTACTGTTGAGTGTATAAGGAAATAAGTCACAAAGTAGAATTGCATGCATAGATTAACGTGGAGAATTATGATTCCTGACTATAGTAAACGACATGTTTGCATAATATTTGGAACTAAAGAACATGTTTCGTAAATTAATATGTTTGCAATGTACATTGGAGGAATGCAGCGCGAAATAATTTCCACCTACTAGAAAGTCTTGGATATATTTATTTCGGTGACATGAAAGTTTCCCTGGATTTGTGCAACTAATGTTATTCCGCTCCCCTCAAAAATCCCGCTTCTAGCCCATAGAATTAAAATCGTACCGAACTCGATCCCAGTTTCAAAAAATGTGTAGTGTTGGGACAAAATGCGCCTATTTGTTTTTTTAAAAACATGGTTAACTTTTGTCGGCATATATACTGGAGGTGTCACTTAGCACATTATTACATGATACACACTCAATATATATTTTTAGGCCAAACTAATAGATTTTAGATTAGTGGCTGATCAATAGCCATTGCTCTATCGGTAATATCAACAATAATTCACACAATTGACATATCGAATAATTTAATGGTTACACTAATCTTGGTGTTACTAAAATCGAAGGATCGGCAAGGAGTTTCTCGAGCTAAACAATGAACTGAAGAAACAAAACTGTCAAACAGGTCACCACTTGAAACGATTAAGCGTCTTAGAGTTCTCGGTCATTACGTGGACAGAAATGTAGACGAACTCAAATCTTTAGAGTTTTGAGGTATATGAGTAAGTTTGGGACGTGATGACATGTATATCAACATTACATGTATTCTGCTAATCATAGAAATGTACCATCATATTACTTATACCGTATAATATCAAGTGATAATGCAGTGGAACTATCACATGGTATGGTGGTGGTGAAATTTCATGAACAGAGCGGAATTCAGAATACTCGAATGTGTCCCTAAATGTTCAGACTACAAACCTGCGCGCATGACACGAAAATAGCAATGTGGTCGAAGCATCATCGAAAGGAACAAGTTCAACAAGAGGAACTACGTGAACATACTTCGGAATACAGTTTAATAATGGAATATCATCAGTTTCGTCTTTAAAACTGAGATCGCCGGTTTGAATAATAACAGAAAATCTTGCAGAGTTTGATTTATGAAATTGAACGTACAGCCCGATTTGTTGATGTGTATAGACAAATGGAAAATTACAAACATTGATTAATTAAATTTTTTGCAGTGCATGAATCATGACTATCTTTGTAAACATCACTTTGACTATAGATGCCTAGCCTCATAAAATATTGAGAGATGAGCTTAGTCAATAATGCTCACATACAAATGTATAAAACAAGCTATCATCTCTTAAACAATATAATTTCTTAAACATTATAATTTCTTAAAATTTTAATATGTTGTACGGATATCTATTTATATCTATATAACGCTATGTATCTATTTATTTTATGATTGTTTACGAAAAGTTACATAAATGTGATTGTATCCAGAATAATTTTTATGCTTTCAGCTTAGTGTATTTTAATGAATAGACGGGTAACGTACAATAAGCGTACATATGCATTTAAATTTTTCAGCAATCCATTTGTCAGATATAGTCATATGAGAGTGAATTCATTGGCGTATTAAGAACGATAAATAAATATGTATTATCAACTATAAGCTATAAAAGATGATAGCAGATACGTTATTACCTTGTATAAATACAAATGACAAATATAAATGAGATCCATCGTCCGTCTGCAGCTTTGACTCATTGATGAAAATTTTGTCCGGAAAAGTGCAAACTGTGATCAGCAGACTATACAGTAGAAAGGTGAAACATGTAATTAGTATTAGTATTTGTGATAGTTTAAATGAGCAATTAGTTGACCCTACAAACAAAGATGTAGAAGATATTTTAAATATAGATTTATGAGACCTTTCACAAATACTTATAGTTAGTGAACTTCTTGTGGATTCACTAACAGACACATTATCGCATTTAATTACATTTGGTATCAATACACCTGATTATAAATATGTTAAGGACAGTTGATAGATGTTACGGCAGTTACGGATAATTCATTTCTTTACACATGTGTATTAGTGATTAGGAAAATGCCCTAAGGTAGATTCGTCTAGCAACGAACTCTAACGCCATGTACATTTCTACAATGTCACAAACCAAATTTTTATCCAACGAATTTAGCAGTCCTTTACAGTAATACTAAATTATCATCATTGTTGGCGAACGCAGGCAGCACACAAAGGAAATAGAAGTTTCCAGAAGAAGAAAATAAGTGCGTGGCGGCGGAGACGCGGCGTGCATTTTATGTATATTAATATTATGTATTTTGTATTCCGTTCATGGCAAAAACGTATTGTGTGTATTTTTGTTCGTTGACTTGTGTGTATGTAAAAATGTGAAGAAGACGAGCAGGCTAGAATTCAGTGTTGATTGAGAGCTCGCCATGAACGGGGAAAAGTAACTATCATCATTATTTAGTTTTTTCGTACTACATAAATTTAGGTAAAGCGATTAAACTAGAACTGATAAAATTGTTAAATCAGTTAAATTAGTACTATTAAATGTAATAAGGTTATTTGACATGATTTAGTGGCATTTCACATTAAGTTGAATAAAGTGTCAGTCGTCAATTAACAATCTTGATAAGTGCTAAAACGGAATCATTTCATTGTTCATCATTTCAAAATATGTATTATGTTGCAACTTAACATTTCGAACCAGGCATATTCTGTCAGCAACAATCATATTTAACGTTTAATGAAGTCATCATAACGTAATAAGTATGAAAGCTTAGATATATATGTGAACAGTATAAAATTTAATTGTCAATGAGATGTTCAAGAATTTTGCTGTTTCGTATGATTAATAAGATAAAAACTTGGCGTTTCGCACCAACAGCAACGTTTTGTGCACAAGATCAACGATTTAGCTCATGAGGTGTACGAAATTGCAAAGTATAGTAGTTTTGGCAAAAGCAACTACACGGGAAGATAATTTAAACAACAACAAACCACACAGTATGTGGTACTGAGAGGGCACGTGCTTAGGC
The DNA here is from genome assembly GCA_004115045.4 of Sinella curviseta. Classification (NCBI taxonomy): domain Eukaryota; kingdom Metazoa; phylum Arthropoda; class Collembola; order Entomobryomorpha; family Entomobryidae; genus Sinella; species Sinella curviseta. The sequence continues at coordinate 653,607 of CM023200.3, read as the reverse complement.
ACACATACATCCGACACCGCAGTCAAGAAATCTCTCAGATTCATACCAGCGGTAATGTGCTACTTATTGCGACAAATACCCGGTATGGAGGTGTGAATAAAATAATTGATTTTACATGAGGGCGTAATATCCTCACGACGTGGGAGAATTTTATCTCAACTCTACATCCGATAACTACCATAATCTTTCTCCGCTGGAATATATTATTACCTTATTATATACAGCACCGAAAATATTCAATACCATTAAGTCTCATGGGCGGGTCGCCTTTATACATACCGCCAAGCACGCGAGCGGAATTGATTTAATGAAAGCAATTTTTTAGCAGAAAATTATGTTTCTCTTTCACATAAAGTCAACTCCAAATGCATAGCCACGTTGCACCTCGATTATCCTCAAATTGCGCTAAAGTATCAAAATAGCACATCACTCATCTTGACGTGTGAATGATTTATAGTGTCTAGTTATGTTATGCGGTATATTTTACCAAATTAAATATTACTTAAACTCCAATCGAGAACATGGTTGCATATCTAGTATGACCGCACGGAGTTAAAGCTATGAACTTTTTATGTAGGCTGTATACAATTTTTAGTGTAGAATAATTTGTGTCAAGAATTTGCTCTCCAGGTAGTTGGGCTTAAAGCTACCCACCGAATTAATCCGCTTAAGTATTCACCGATCGATTCTTGGATTTTATTCTGTCTGTAGCATATTTCCCATGTTACTTGAGTAGCCCACTGCACACCATAGCTTCCCAAACGAGGAAATAAAGCAGCTTCTGCAAAAGGCGAGAATATTGCTAGTGATTTTCGAACAGTAAATTGCTGTTTTGTCATAAGGAAATATAAAAAACACATTGAAATCCAATGCAGTGAAACATGATAACGGAGGACTTGCTATACAATGATAAGATGGAGCCTTACCTGGAGATTGGCAACGGACTCAATCAGTTTCGTATGTCCACATTGATTCCTGAGGATACAATACCATATACACATTGCACATAAACTGGATGTACATTACAATATTAGAAACCTTTCATAAATTCTGCAGATAAAGTTTTCAGATTATTTAATTTGTCATTTTTACAACATGTTCTGCTACGCACTCTTGTTTCTACAAATTGTCGTAATCCAGACTAGACGAAACCCTAGTAGAATTCGTGCGTGCACCATGGATGCCAAAAGAGCTAAGATGACAGGCCAACCACTGTGTAACCCTGCGTGCATGCGCCGAGACGAGGGAACGTACGGCGAAGAACCGTGGTGGAATTACCCGTTTTCGACAATCATGGTAACAAACTTGAACGAGCATTTACAACCATATGGTAAGCAGAATTGCCTAATCCTCATCGATAATCTTCGTCAAATGGATCTACCACCGATAACATACCCAACGGTTTTACGGCATCCGAAATACTTCAAGGTGGCGAAAAATCAAATATTTGACCAGACTAACAACAACACTTGCACAGTCCGTTCCAAATATTTCATTTTGGATACCCAAGTAATATCAGGGGCCTTCTTTTGCTACCTTCTGGAACGAGCACGTTTCTCGGCCAACTCAAAACCATGGATGTGTGAGGTGCATTTGGTTGCACGATTAAGCATGGCCTCCATTCTCGCATCTAGAGTCGAACAACCATCAAACAGAATGCTTGGCCACGCGGATTCGCAACATTATATGTTACCATCGTCCGTTCCCAGCATTAGAATACTTGTCACGGCTGCAATGCCAAATGAAAGGCCTTCCCGAGTAACGATCCTTTCCATAGCATTTGCTGGAGACCACTCTTTAAACAGACCGCTGCATGTGGTATTTCTATCATTTCAAACGGAATCAATTAATTCCGCAAATGGTCCGGTTGGAGCAACAGCAGGATTTCTAACTTGTATAAGTAACCAGTGGAGGATTTCGCTGGTAAAGCTGCACTCTCCTATAATCCGTACCAGGATTGCACTATGGAAGTCATATAATATCACTGGAAGCATAAGCACCATATCAATTTCAGATTTGGGAAAACTTGCTTATCCTTCTTTCAACGAGATGTCCGTTTGGGTGGTTAAGACAGCCACTAATGATAGAAGCGGTGAGAATTTCCTACAACATATTCAGCGTTGCGAAAACCATATATCTTCTCGCGGCACGCGCATGCTGATCCCACATCAAAATATTATGGACAAGATATCCCATGCGCAGATGCACGTTTGGAGAGGAATCATGGGAAACCACACAATCCAACCTGCTGATTATGGAAAATTCGAATGCTTAAATGGGAAAATAAGTAAAACGGTAGCAGTCGCAGTAACCAAAATTGGACTTATTTCGGGACTGTACAGCGGATTCTCGCCTGGTCAATTTGCGATGTATCACGAAAGTCCATTTGACAGTTTGCAATATCTGACATGTGGGATAATTGGAACTTCAACGTTACAGTTTTCCGAGCTCGTCAAAATTTACGACGCCAAAGTATGGCTGGGAACGCTGCTGATATTAATGGGCGTGTCATTCTTACAAACGCATATCATTTCCAACTCCAGGTATTCCATGTCACTCAGATCATTTATTGCGTTCATGTATTCCTTTGTTCGACTTTTGCTGGAGAGCAGTGACGCATACAATAACAGTCAATTGAAACGGGCGCATTCAAAATTTATTGCGGCCGGAATACTTCTAGCTGCCATGATACTGAGCAATGCGTACAAAGGAAACAACGTGTACAATCTTGTAAAGCCAAGGGTCCCTCTGACATATGACAAATTTGAGCAATTAGTGGCTGCCAACTTCACAATATTCAGCCGGGTTAGCCAACTGAATTTTAAACTTTTCTGGAACTTTGACCTTAAGTTACCTGTTCAGTTGGAAATATACAATCACACATTTCAAACTGCCACGAGAGGAGAAATATCCGGATACTCCGAGGTAACCGATGCAAAGATTGCTGCTGGAAGCAATCATTCAAAAATTGAGTCGCAAATCTATGAGTATTCTCGTCTTCATCCATTTGTAACAAACATCTTTCGAGAAACATTTGATGATGCATTTCCAAAGGGTTTCTCTACAACCAATTTGTTTGGAATGGAGATGGATGAAATGCGAATAAGAAACGTCTTTTGGGAGAAGGAGGATATGAAATTGCTTAGTTCACTTTCAGAATGCAACAAGTTGGCCATACTTTTAAAGGAGCATCATGTGCGTAAACTGTTGCGAAACATAGCTACTGCGACACATTCCGAACCGGACGAAAATTCAGATAGGATTTATTTTGGGAAAGAAAAATATCTAAAGTACTTCTACACATTTGGACTGTTTGGAAACGTTCCACCTTACATACTGAAACGGATTGGTGGCGTATATTCCTCCGGCATCATGGAGTGGTGGATAGCTTTCATTGATTGGTCCACCCGAACAGAAAATCCGACATTGAAGCCGATAAAGCCATCAATATTTGGGAATATACAAATAATATTTCTTTTACTGATATGTGGCCTTGGTGTGACAGGAGTAATCTTTGTCATCGAAAATGCTCGCCTCATTTATAAATGGTGCGCTGCGAAGATTCGGCAAGCTTATATGATTCTAAGGATGTTATATATGCACATAAATAAGGCAGTTCAGCGCTTGAGGGCATTCTACATTCGTTTGGTACATCGGGGACGCATCCGCGTCATCAAAAGTTATAACCAGGAGCAAAAATGCATTATGCAACCAATATATTAAAAGCTGATGACATTCGTTGATACGGATGATGGACACAATAATAGTCTGAAAAAATCTATCAACCAGGTACTAAAATCTGTCTGATAAATTGCGCAAAAAATGTGATGTGTATTTTACGCAGGTTTCTATCTGCGTGTGTGCTAGCCGAAAAACATACAAGTTTGTGTACTATGTACCCATTGTCAGAATTTCTTGTAAATACGCAATCATTGTACCGTGTCCGTTTAACGAGTATGACAAATTAGAATTAGCTATAGAGATTGGAACAAAAGCATATTAATTTGTGATCTTTATATTATAGTAAGAATATGTCATCAATTTAAGGGGGTGAACTAATACGGCGAAAATGGTACGCAAGAAAAACCGTGCTCAAAAAACACCGAGTCGGTGGCTATGTTGTGTTTCGGACATAAGCCTTTGTTGTCACTTGTTTTTGAAAAGCGATTTAATTTTTTTAAACTACTCAGCAATTTTGCGAAAAAAGTAAGGTGCAATGATCTACAAACGTTAGTGATCAATTATATATATTTTGCAGATTATTTAAATTATGTAATGCGGATATTATGAATGATATATGTATATTGTAGTTACATAGCATGTTAATGAAGTCTAATTGAAGTGTTAAAATGTTCTTTAATCAGTGCATTTCATATGTCAAATTAACGTTAATATGTACTTCAGTAGTTAGGGAAAGCATAACCTTAGAAGAAAAACATAATAATTATGTCAGAATAATTAAAATCAACAAATTAAAATGTGTCATCTTTTTCAACAAAATAATATCTTTATGGTATAGCGAGGGATGTCCGTCCGTCTGTCTGACAAAAAATCCGAACATGTCAGAATCTGCTGAAAATTAGTAGTGTGATATAATTGAACTTGCTTATTAGTAATTCGTTCTAATTTATTTGTAAAAAACTATAATTTATCAAAAATTGATAAAAAACTATAATTGGGGAAATTATCAGAATCAGCTGAAAATTGGTAATATGATGATGATAGGTTTATGATTTTAATGATGTTAATCACAACCCGAATTATTTCAGTAACAATTATTTTGAGTCTTTTTGGCTGCTTTGAAATGACTTTGAAAAAATACCTACTCAAGATCAACTCGACTTTTTTCTACAGAATTGTTGGTTGGCTTGAAGCAGGTTAGAAGGTCTCGCTGGGGCGATCTAAGAATTTTTATCAGAGAACGAAAAGCTTGTTGCTTCACATGGCGCATGGAGCTAGTGATAGGAAAAACTACTGAGCGCGCAAAAGGCTACCCAATAAAATCGAGGATTTCGTCCAGTTAAATTAAATTATCTTGTTTTTAACGAAGGCAGGAGACTTGCATCTTACTCAACTTTTAACATTACAAAAATTGCTTTACCAGACTAACTGAGCTGGTTTCAACCAGTTTCAATAAAGTAATCCTTTTCTCAAAGTTTTATTAACAACATTGTTTATGTAAATGACATTAAATTGAACGATTAAATAAATTTTTCTTGAAAACCAATTTGCCAGTCTCTACAGAAAGAATCAAATTGAAAAAGGAAAAAATTGGAACTGGCGACTTTATCTAAATTATGTAAATTCTATCGCGTATCGGGACACAGTAGATATAATTGTAAAATACAGGATGAATTCAAAAGCACACAGGGCAACGGAACTTTACAAGCACGTAGAGTACGAATCCTATCATCAAATGGTTTTTCTCTGGACAGCAAGCCGGAATATTTTTACTGGGAGAAAATGATTATATGCTGTAGACATGGTGTACAAGAAAAATACGAACATGATGTGACAGTTTAAAGCTCATCTTCCTATTATTTAAAGATATATGGCCGTATTGGAGAGCATCACAAAAATATTGGGGACGATGATGACGAATACGTACGAACTGAAATCTTAAACGAAGAGCTACTTGTATAGTGTGGTAACATGTACGCATTGCTTACCTTCAATTATACTTACAGACGCGATACTCATTACGAATCCAACAGTATTAAATTGATAGCAACCCCAATTCCAAAATCCAGAAACACGAGCGGAGTTTGCTCTTCGAAGAAATTACTGCTGAAAAAACATATTTTCAAAATGGGCATACTATTCCAATATCTAACAACAACCTTCCTATTTGGAACCCGATTATCCAGCTGAAACTTTATCAGTGATCCTTGGCATTTGGTTGCCATCATGGAATTACTGGTAGAGTAGACCGACACGGCGCTTCGAAATACCAGCAATATCGTGACAACCATGTTTAAGAAGAAGTTGAGGAAAAGCATGAGCATTGTAATATTTAGTGACTTGCCATTGGTAACCAAGATGTACAGTGATATAGCCAATGTCATTGGGAATACCATTACGAAGGCTTGAAACAACGTTCTGGAGTGTGCCATGTTGTACAGTTTGCACAAGTACTGAATTTCTCTAAACGCAACCATGAGTCCGGGAAACTCCTTGTTCCTCACTCGACTTTCAGAATAAATCGTCCTAAAAAATCAAATGTAATTAACACACAGTAAACATCTATACTTATTATAAGTTGTTTACCATTACCGTTTGAATTGCATTAGTGCTCCGTTCAACGTAAATGTTCCAACGAGCAAGCTTAGAACACAAGTCAGAATTCCCATTTTAGCGGCGTATCGCCAAACACTGTATGCAAACAGGAACTGCAAACTTTTTGTCCCGTACATTGAAATGGTAAATTCAAGAAATTCCTTGCAAACGATCGGGAACACATTCCACGACGAATGGGGTGACGCAACAGCAGAAATCGCAAAGAATATGCTATTGAATATCATGGTTGACGTTAGCCCGATTACCAGAATTCTCATTTGCTTCTTCTCGTTAGTCCCAATTAAACTGCCGGACGAATCCGTCTCGAATATATACCGACGTTCAAATTTAAATAGTTGATTGAAGATGAATGCGACACGCTGAGAATAAGTGTGTGTGAACCACGTAGTGAAATATACAAAGATTAAGAATCCAACTGTCCAGCCGCACATGATTCTTTCCTCTTGTTTTGGCAACTCGTAGTTGAGTCGATAAGTCCCCATGGCTATGGCGGTGATGAATAGGGCAGACGTTTGCCAGCTATGTCTTCCCGTGTACTTTTGATTCTTGCGGAATTCCAGTTGTGGTTCGTTGTGTAAAGAAGCAACGATTTTCAGGTCCAGTGGTGCTGGTGTAGGAATGATGTCTCCAACCCTCATACATTGAAACATTATAGTCACTGGCTTGAGCAAACCAGTTGTGATTATCATTTTGATAGTGAGTTTGTCCTGCAAGTATTCAGCAAGTCAGCGAAATTATGGAAATCAGCTGAAAATGAATTGACAGTGGGGTAGCCTATTCAATTTTTGATTTCGCGACAGAAAATCAGTTTTCAGAAACACGTAGATTTATTGAGATGTGGCGATGTGACAGTCTCGCAATATGTTTACAAGTCACACCGACGTAGCAAATGTGTCATTGGAAATGTCAGCATGATATTGACATCAACAAGTGTGTCATTTTCCTGAAAATAAAAATTTACCTACTTCTTTCAAGTAAAAATTTGAAGTGAAGGCAACATAACATTTAAAGGTTAAATTTTCATGAACACCAGTCACTAGTTTAAACGCGTTTATAAGAGCAACGTATGCTGATTGAGAGGTGGCTTCATTATATAATTATCGAAATATCACCACTCGTCGCAAAGGAATACATGATTATTATATGTAGCAACAACAAGACAGTTTACGCAAGGAATTTCGCTCTTGATGTTAAAAAGAGTAAAACATGTTTGAAAACATATTTGTTGATTTTAGATATTATATAATTTACATTAGCAATGTGGCCATACAACAATGTCGATTTAAGTATAAATCATTACCGTATCTATCTGACAACATCACACAACATTGGCCACCAATGAACGGGATTGCCGTAGCGCCTACAAAATTCCATCCTCCTGCGTTTGCTTGTATTAGCCTTGAAAATATAACAGCAAGCAGTTCATTCCAACAACCTATAAAACATAATCGTCGCGTCGTCATTATGTTAGATATGTACATATGTACATAAGTATATTTCTTCTCATTCCGAAGCTTGCTGTAAGGCTAAATTAATTAGTACATTTCTAGTTCAAAAACAAAATTAAAATATGGGCAAATTCTCGCCGTAATTGCTGACCGTCATGTTTTGATTAAGAATCCTTGGAAACAAAGACTATGAATCCGGTGATATGACATGGACACAAACTAAGTAGCGTAACTCGTATTGACAACGTCGTAAATCCCTGCTTGCCATTTAGCCTCAAATTCCATGTTGAAACGGTGCTTATAAAGCCAAACAATTAGAGTCTCAGGACAAACGTAATTGCGAGATGTTGTCAACATATAATCCTAATGAAAGAACGAATCACGAAAGAACATTATTATGATCATGGCCCCCTCTTCTTCCATACGATACCATAATGATACACAATTGCGGCGCAAGCATACAACCAAATCCACATCAGCAAAAACATAAGCATTTATCAAATAAAAAACACATTTGAAGCTACAGAAACACTTATCAGTTGCTCGCAAGAAGGCTACGCAGAACGAAGTGTTCCGGTAATGTACGTACAGCCATACTTTACCTTACTTGGAACTCGACCACATCAATTATAATACGTTCCCATAAAGACGAATCAATGCATGATGAATTGTACTACGATATGCCATCCATAATGATCACTTGAAGCGCATACCTCAAATTTATCAACATGACGACTTACCGCATTTGGTGGGCATATATTTACTTAATATGTTTCACACATGCCATAATATCCGCGGAATTAGGAATTCGCGCCATTGAACATTTCATAGAATATTTTTACGCAATAATATATTGCAGTGGTGTGTAAGCCAGTTGGTGAGCTCATGTTGAATGACATTTCGCTGCTAAGTAACTGACAAAAGAGGGATTACTTGTTCTGTGCCCCCTGAAATTAAGAGTCAGTTGTACGCAGGTATAATATAGGAACAGGCTGCCACATAATTACTCGCCTCCAGATGAATATTTTCCAAATCCCAGGCATGTCAATTTGCGGAACACAATAACGCAAAATTTACATGCTTGCGGTTTTGAAAATATTCATCTGGAGGCGAGTAATTTCGCGGCGGCCTGTTCAAATTTTAAGCTTGGTTGAAATAGCTCGTTAATCACGTTGGGTGACGTGTCTGCTTATGTATTGTAATATAATTAAGGTGAAAATCCGCCTAATGGTTTTGTCTCAAGGAATGACAATATCATTGTCGAAACTCTGTTTGGGGAAGCAAATAATATTTCAATCATAATCCTCAAGTATGTAAAGGAGAGCTCTCTTTACCACCAAATACATACAAATATTACACAAGGCTGCAGTTCCGTTTGATTTCCATATAAATCATATCATATTTACCTCAGCCTGCTGCATTGCAAGTAATAAATCCAAGTTATATTTTTGCTTTTATTTTCACGCACTGTCTTGTAATCATAGTTTCATTCATTCATTCAATCGTTCACACACACCATAGTTTTTTTTTTACAATTCCTCACACAATTGACTATATGTCAAGTAAGGAGGGGTAAGCCCATTTGGACTTGTCTTAACAGTAAACAAGCCCCTCCTGTTCTGGGACAGTTAACGTATATATTCTGGAGTGGACTCTTGTCTACAAATTCTTATCAAGAATTTAAGCATTCCAGAACCCTCATCACAAAATGTAAACTCTTACCGTATAACATTAATTTGAACGTGGTTTAAAAAGTGTTGTAATGCATCCTTGTGAAGCGAGAGTGTCGAAACAAAAAAAGACAAACACAGTCCTTCCTACTCTGCTTGTTCCTTTCCTGGTACATACTGCATTCTCACTGTGAGTTAGTGTGGAGGAAAGCCCTAGCTCTGCACACATTTGTTAGCCACGCAAATGGTGGGACTTGTTGAGCGGATCTCCTTTTTTTAAGAGACTGATAGGAAGAGTGAAAGCGGCGGTGTTTGCTTAATATGCTACACAACTGCTTCACCAATATATCTTTATTAGCGATTATGTGCATATATAATTAATTCGCAAAACATTACTATGAACCCAATACAAGATCATACGTGGAGTTGGCAGTAGATGAGCAGCACGCGTTTATCCGCAATTTCGTGGTAAGTAGACATTCCAATAAGCTCCTTGGTGTTTGATGTGAACTAACTAAGTGGTTAAGCACCAACACCAACAGCAGCAATCATTCAGCTGTGAAGTTGTATGCCGTGATATGTAAAAATACTCTGTTCCGTCCGTTTGCTGGTGACATTTGAGGCCGTCGTTTTATTCAAATGGGACACTGCCACAGACACAAGCTAAGTGCTCATCGTGTAGCGAGAGTTTCTGGAGGAAAGAAAATGAATCACAAATTGTGTTTTCTTCGAAATATGCTAAAATAATTGTTGTTTTAATTGTTGTGTTGGGGTTTGGAACTATTTAAAATATACAATTTAAAAGATTGCTGTGACAAACTGTTTGTGTACAAGTTAATGGAATACGCTTTTACTACGTTTATAGAAATATTGACCATGGCATCAAAGTGTTGTAACAATTGGATTTTTGATATTGTAAAAGCGAGCTGAGCAAACAGAGTTTGCTTACTTTGATTAGTATGGAGTTTGATTAGTATGAGCTTGTTTGTTCCTGAATAATGGCCCACGTTTTTGAAATGTATTTAGCAAAGCGAATATATATGTAATCCCATACTTAAAAATTATGGTATACGTATGTCATGCATGACTCCTACCAATATGTGTGGCCAGTGTTTGGAGCAAACAGTTAAATCAAATGGCCCTTAGATGTGTAAGGGATACAAAATGGTTTTGGGGTTCAGGTTTGAATGATCTTAAATTTGTCTTGATATAATTACCAAGAGAACGTGAGGCATTTCGGATTTGAAAGTGGACTTAACAAAGAATGAAAAGTACATTTGCAAAGAAAAATTTTAACGTGTATAAATACGACAGGTGTACATTGAATTACTTTGGGAAATCCAATTTGTTGTTTGTGTGTGATTTTGTTTTGTACAATTTTATAAGAAATGAATAAATACGACCTGAACCAGTTGCTGTTGGAAGAAATGGCTGAGGTGACTAAATAAACTTGGATAAACCCATTTGCATGTGACTAGTTTTCCTGGTGAATTACAAAAAAATGCAATAAAGATATGCACTCAACTGAGGCAATGTCATTAGCCCATGTAAAACAATTGCTCATTCAATTTACAGTTCAAAAAGTTGAATTCTATATGGAGCATATGCATTTTAAGTGTGCCTGAAATGTAATATGATGAGTCATGGCGACATATGATTAGCGTATATCAAACATCATTAAGCTATCTTGCGTACTAATGAAGCCATTATTAAATACTTTGTATCCTTCGTACGTCGCGTCAAACTGACTGTGAGTCACAAGGAATACTATTTCGTAGCTAATTACGCACTTGGAGCACGCAGCATCAGATGCCATTAGGATATTTGATTATCTCACTTCACATATTTTAAAATGTGCATGAGTCATGCGGCATGACTGAATTTGGTATAAAACGACCCCACTCGAAAAGAAATGCAGCACATCGTCTCATAATACGTTTACATTTCAACGGCACTTGCACTTGTGAGAAAAAAATGAAATTCTCAATTCTGGTTTTCGGAGCGATGCTCCTACTTGCGGCCGAATCACTTGCTTGCGTGAGTCGAAATGGAGGTGGTGGCGGTGGTCGGATGAAACGTCAAGGAGGTGGAGGAGGTGGCGGTGGCGGCGGCGGAAGTGGAGTTCTATTCTCTGGAATTAGTCGTGAGAGACGCGAGGAGGTTAATCGATTGACACTGGATCCAGTGTGTTTCTGCGAAGTAGTCGGGCCCACAACCGGTGAAAAATACGTTCGTTGTGACAAGGACACCAAAGGAGCAGTTTGTGAACTTTAAAAATTTTCGGCAACTTATGTATTGTGTGTATTGATTTTAGAAAAATAAACAGAATTATTGCCCAAAATATTGTAGTCTGTGGAGACTTGCTAATTAATTCGCATTACATGAAATAAAATAAATGTTAATATTTGAGCATAAAAGCCACGGAATAGCTCATCACTTTTTATTGCTTTCATGAAAGGCCGAAATGGAATTACATTCAGTTCTGCATCAAGAATGGAAGTGCTGAATGTTTTCCTTCAATTTCAATGCCACAGATGACGATGCTACTTTTTAAAAATAAAAATCCAGAAATAAATGCACACATAAGTTCAAATGAGCTTGTTCACTTGCCTAATCATATACATTGACCTATATTCACATTTTTAATAAAAGGAAACAAAGTCAGGTAGACATATGCCATTTAAAAAAAGGCAATTAGTTCTGGTATCAAAACATATTCCGACAATGAAAATATCATTAGCCCATCCAAAAGCAATTAGCCATGTGAGTTTCAGAATGAAGTTTATCATTTACGTGTCACACCATAATGCATCATCATATTTTACGTCCTTTACAATACGGATGACTTAATGTGGTACGTTATCAAGAAACAGCACGTTTCATCCCAATCCAAACATATTTAAACATAATGAATTACGCCTATTACTTTGGAAAGCAAGTGTCCAACGTGAAATAATTTGGCCGTTAAAATAACACGTACAATTTGGAAACGGGATGTAGGTACCCTTTAAATATGAGGTAAACCTATGTAAATTGACAGCATGCCGCATCCAAAAACGATGAGTATTTTCGACCAGTAAAGATACTGCTGAAATGCATTGTCCAACTAAAAGTAAACAGAATACTATTTGTATATTTCCCGCAATGGACGGTTTTGTCGGTTCTTCCGGAATGTTTGCAGTTCCCGTACGGGATTCTGCTAAAGAGATCCACCATTCCAATATATGGGAAGCCTGAATGCCAGTCATCCTTTTAATTATGAAGGGCGGAACATTTCCAAACACAGAGAATGTGAAGAAATATTTAAAGACTTTATCTGTGGTCATATAAACGTTGTTGACATTGGCAGCAAGGTTGTCTTTTCCTAAAGTTATTTGTTTATCTAAAAGTTTGTTTACGTGTCGCGCCTTCAAAATTACAGCTGTTTTGTTACATTTTGAAACTGCATTCATCAAATACATATCCTCTTTATCCCAAAACACTTCCCGTAGTTGCGTCTCTTCCGCGTCTGTCCAAAAAGGATTTTGGACTATTACACCATGTGGAAAGACTTTACCAAACGTTTGTCCAAGTAACTTTGTAACAGCTGGATGTAAGTAGGATTTGTCCCAAAGCAGTGCTTCATACTTGGATAAATTTCGTTGGTACAGCTTCGCAGCCTCAACGTCGGAATAGCCCGTAATAAGCATTTCTGGGACCACTTGAAACGCATGTCGTGACAATTCCAGTTTAACTGGTAATGATAATCGATGTACCCATTCCACACTAAACTCCAGTTTGCTGACCTTAGTAAATATATTAAAGTTGTTATCAACCAACTGCTGGAGTGTATCGTACGTTAACAGCGTTTTAGGCTTGACAATGTTGTACACATTGTTCCCTTTGTAGGCATTGCTTAATACAAGCGCTGCTAAAAGAATTCCACCCACAATGAATTTGGAGTGATAACATTTAATTTGTACGTCACTATAAGCACCATTCTCAACAAGTAGTCGAACAAACGAATGTAAGTAAGATATGTAACAGCTTACTAGGGTTGAATAGTCGGAATCTGGAATGACTTGCGTTTGAAGTACTGGTATCAATATTAATACCGACGTCAGCAGTAGCCACACAATAGGATCGTAGATTGCATAAAGCTCGATATACTGCAGCATGGAATTCCCCATTGCGCCGCAGGTGAGTATCCGGAGACTCTCGAACGGACTTTCGTGATACAATGCAAGATGTACTGGTGTCGTTCCGCTACTCTGGTCTGAGGCAAATCCGATACTGGGGGCAGCAGTTAGCATGCCAGTAATTTTTCCATTGGTACATCTTGCATCTGAATCCGGGTATAATTTGAACGAGTAATTGCCCATTATTCCTTGTCAAACATTTACCTGTGCCCGAGATACCATGTCCATTACATCCTTGTAGGGAATCCTCGAGACTGAGCTATTACAGAGTTTCAAATGCCTCAAGAAGTTTCTTCCGGTTATGTCATTAAATGTTGATTGAACATGCCAATCACTCATCTCGTGGAACGACGGGTATGCAAGTAATGTCAATTCAGGAAGTGTGGATAGATTCGCTCTGTTAATTGTATGATTGTGGGCGTTGATGCGCCAAGCGTTTTGGGCGATATTTGGAGAGATAACGGTTACACTATGAATTTTCCAATGATGTAGCATACAAATTAACAAGCTATATGGATTTATTATATCTCGGGTCATTTGTATTTCAAATACGATAAAAACGATGTGCAATGGCCTGTCACTGGAATGCAGTTGTATGCCTTGAGTAAACATTTTGTATACGATTCTTCCGTCGAACACTTTTGTGATCGTTGCGGTGACTAGTATTCTGACCGTGGGCACGGACAACGGTCGTATGTTCTTCAGAATTTCCAAGGAACTCAGTATTCTAAGATGTCCAATCTTTCGGAGGTTCCTTCGAATGTATCTTGCC